>JAWRVF010000062.1:335000-933525 GCA_036785485.1 Physcomitrellopsis africana | reverse complement strand
CAAGGAGGCTGCCCGAGGGTTTATTAGGAGTTAGGGTTTGTTTTTCGGAGGGAGTCGAACATCAGAGGCTAGGGTCATCAGGTTTAGGTTTTTGGGTATGGTTTAGGTGCAAATCTTGCATGATTTGGACTTTTAATGAAGGAGTTATAGGCACTCAAAGTTAGGGTGTCGATTTTGGACATACTGTCACTCTTTTGGATATATCTCGCGCATACAGAGAGCAATCAAACATCGGCGACTGATGTTGGAAAGCGCACTTTCTTGGCTACACTTTTCACGTATATCTCGATAAAATCCAAGCTAGGATCAAGGAGATATTGCGAGTTGAAGTCAGTGCTTGTAAGCTAAAGGCAGTAAGTGACTCTGCTTAACTAGCGGTTACATTTTGAGCTATATCTTAGTCAATTTGATAGATTTTTGGCTCAAAATTTTCAGGAGTATATATGTTTATGTCACAAGACTATGTGCAAAATTTTTGTGGCATTAGGGTTTTGGGTTTGTCAGATATAGAGAAAATAGTGCTCGGGTGTCTCTGAGCTAGGGTTTTAAGCACCTGCTAGGGGTTTTGAGATATCAAACGATCAGAAGTATATTTGCAGTTGAATGTTTTTGTGGTAAAGCTTAAAGGTGAATTCTACCTTGCCTGAAAGTTTGAAGAAAACTGAACAACTGGATCAGAAGATATGATTTTCTAAATTTTGAGAAGAAAAACATCCTTTGCGGGAAAATATATTTTTAAGGGTTTTTGTTGCAAATTTGGACTTTTGTACATATTAAAGGTGTTTTTGGGAGCCAAGACTTTATAGAGGTGTAAAAGGTGGATGTATAGAGCCATGATATGATTTTGATATATAGATGAGTCTTTAAAAGGTTTTTAAGGATTTTCTACATATCATAGAGAAAACTTATGTACAAACCTACTTAAAAATAAGAGGTTTTAATCATACAAAACCTTTTTCTTATATTATCGTGTGTATTTGTCCTTCTTATTAAGGACAAATAACTCATTAGAATTTAGCCAATAAATATTAAGTAAAATTCTCTACAGCTAGGTACCCGGTGTATTCCTAGATAGAAGTTCACGCCACGCGACAACGGTCCCTATTATAGCTGGACAAATTCGTTTTCCGACATGTTGTCTTCTTTGACAGCTGTACTCCTCATTTTGTAGTTGCGACGTTTCTTTGGACAATGTTGAGCAGTGTGCTTAGGTTCTCCACAATATAAACACAATCCTTCTTGACGACGACGAATCTTTTCTTGTTCAGTAAGAGGTTTAAAATGTATCGCATCAATTTGCATGTCTTCTACTTCCGAATGTACGTTTTGTGAGGATGTTGATGTTGCCATTGAATAATAATGTTGAGGCTCCCTTGTACGACTCTCGGATCGAAACTCAAAAAGTCGATTGTCACACTTCACAGCAAAATCAATTGCTTGACTCAATGTCTGAGGATCGGATAAATTGAGCATTAACTTTTTTACCTCATATTGTAATCCATAGAGAAATTGACTGATGAGTGCAGCATCGTCCCACTTGATGTCGGTCGCTAGTTGTCAAAATTGTGAAGCGTATAATGACACTGATCGATTGCCTTGTCGTAGGATGCGAATCTTGTTGGTTGCAACACGAATTGCATCATGTTTTCCATACATCGATCAAAATTCCGCAAAAAATGCCTCCAAATTATCCAATATTGGATCACGTCGTTCAAGAAAAGATGAAAACCACGATAAGGCAGGACCCGAAAGTAACGTTCCAATAAACCTAACTTGAGATCCTTGCGTAGGATAACTCTGAGGTTGAAGTTCGATCACCAGTTGTACCTGATTGATGAATCCTCGAAACTTAGATCTTGTGCCATCAAACTTCTCAGGCAAACTGATTTTTGGTTCTCTAACGTTTGAACGGTGCTCCATCATCGGTGAGGTAGCATGGTTTGGTGTAGATATTGACGTAGCTCCAACCATCTCTACATCTTCACTTCCTGCTAATCTTGATGCTCCTTGTGGTGGTAAACTGAGTTGATGCATTGCAAGCATTAGTTCTCTCATTTGCTCTTGCATTTGTGCCATTGCACTCTTCATTTCCGCAAGCTCTGCCATGATAATATAATAGAAAGGAAGATGTCTACTCTTACTTCAAGAAATACGGAACACACACTCAAAAGAAAAAATTCTAGAAACAATATCAGTTTAGAAGTGGGTACTCCACAACTTCTAATATGCTTATGTCTTATCAAGAGAAAGGGGTAATCCACTCTTAATCAAGAAAAGACAAAGCTCTGATATTGTATGTGTACTCTTGTCAATCTGTCAAGGACAATAACTGGATGAAATCAAATAAACAAGTGAGACCTCTCTCAAAGAAATAAATATAAAGAAATATATGTATTAAAAAGAAACTGGAATGGCTAATGCCAAAAGACAAGAAAACTAGAGACTCTTGAACTAGACTGGAAACAAGAAAGGAGTTGACAAGAGTGAAGAAGGCTTCACTCTTGTCTCTATTTATACTATCTACCTAAGAGCTAAGTGGCGACGTTCTATAGGACCTCCAACACGTATCCAATTTACAAGATACATGTCCAAGTTGCAAGACACGTGTCGAACTTGCAGGGAAGTTTCCTATATATTCGCCACATATTTAGCTTGGTCTTCAAGCTACCAATATGTGCGACATAAGGCTAACTTATTGACCAAGTTTCTAATCCAAAAGTCTACTATGGACACTTATAAAGTCAAAGCAGCGTCTATGAAGTTTCTAGGAAGTTTCTCTAAAGATATTATGGAATTAACCTGCTTTTATCTTCTTTTATTTAATTCTATATGATCATATAGGTAACTATGTATATGTCCGTGACTTAAGGTCAATTGGTTTTAATATTACGTCAAAGGAGCCACACTTTGTCACCCGCATTAAAAGTAGGTTGTTTATTTAGATCCTGTTTGCTACTATATTATATTATTCTTGAGCTTCCACCAATTGGAGTATCATAGTAAAATATAGCTCCACCAATTGAGTAGCAAATTCCTCAACTCCTAAATTGTCACATATAGAAGCATGAGTGATATTATTGTAGACAAATTTAACAAGTGATAAGTAGAAAGTCTAATCATCTTATTGATAGTTGATGGTGCATCTTAGATATTGCTCCAAAATTTGATTGATTCATTGTATTTAACCAATTTGTAGGTGGATAGTTAAAGACTACTTAATATCTATTCAAAGGATCTTAAATAATAATTTCCAAAACTTGGATACAAATTGTGGTCCTTAATCTAATATAATATCATCTAATAATCTATAATATTAATAGATATTATTAATGAAGAATTTGGTTTTTTTTTCACATGTGTTTCTCTATTTGTAAAAAATAAAATGTATCATCTTAGTAAATCAATTCGTAATCACAAATATAACATAAAAAGAATTAGATGGTAAAAGATCCATAATGTAATCTATAGAAACAAAAGACCAAAGTTATCTTGGAACATATAGTAGTTGAAGATGTTTATATAGACAATGTTGAAGATTTGTTGATTTAGAACATATGTTGCATAAAAGTATAAATTCCTTGACGATCTCCCACATCTATTATATAAAATTATAAAAGATTCTAATTTGTTGCTAGATTTGTTTTGATTTAATTATGATTTCTTTAGAATTTGGTTAGAATTTAGATAGGATTCTTTAGGATTGGTTAGAATTTGGTTATGATTTCTTTGGAATTTCTTTAAAATTTGATTAGAATTTGAATAAGATTTCTTTAGAATTAGTTAAGATTTAGTTAGAATTTAGATATTATTTAAATAGAAATTAGATAGGAATTCTAATATTTAATTAATATTTTATTAAGAATTAATAGAATTTTAATATTTTTAAGAATTTGAAGATTTTTATAAGTATTATTTATGATTTTTTAGAATTGGCTTAAAGGTTATTTGATATTTGATTAAGGTTGATAATGGCTTAAAGAGTTTTAATAGAGCCCATATCCATGAACTTGAAATATACTCAATTGTCTTAGAAATGAATAAAGGACATATAAATTATCTTAAAAATTATCTAAATAAGGCCATATAGGAATAAATTTGGTAGTGGCAAGGATATATTTTTAAATTGATAGAAATAAAATAGATTGATTTGGAGATTTTAAAAGGATTGTGATTGCTAAGATATGTATTTCTAAACATCTCATGCATTTCTTTTTGATCATAAGAAGAACTTCAAAATAAGTTGAAACTTTTTTACAATTAGATGCCTAGTGCATTCTTAGACTAAATTTCACATAATATAACAGCAGTCCCTATTGTAATTGAATGCCTTTGTTTTCTAACAATACATTTGTTGGTATAGTTATATTCCTTATCTTATGGTTATGTTGTATTTCTTATCTTATGATAAGAATAATATAATGAAATTGACTTATTAATGTGTCTTCACTTCAATTGATATCACATGCTAATTGTTTAAATTTTGAAGCATAAATAAATGTAAAATGTGTTTCTTATTAAAGGACTCAAATTTTAGTTGTGGTAGAACAAATCTTATTATATTTGCCAAATACTTTTGCAAATACCACCAAAAATATTTTGAAATTATGCAATATAGAAGAATTTTTTTTAACAATGGAGCAAATCAAGGCAAAGCTTGATCTAAGAGCAAGATTCCAACTAAACCAATATAAGATACTTTTATAGAATATTATTGAAGTTGGAGTAAAATAATAGATCATACTTGATTTATCAAGCTACAAAACTTTGAATTAGTTCTATAAAACTTCTCTATAAGACTAATTCTTTGTTCTTTTGATATTGATATTTGAATTGCCATTTCAAATATATATATATATATATATATATATATATATTAATAAAATAGACCTTAATAATAGAGTTTCTAGGATGATTTGTGATAGCGACTAAGGTAATTCTATTCTTTGACTACTATATGTAGTCATATAAAGTTCTTCATTTTTTTTTAGATAAAGTCCTTGTCTTGACTCTCAATACTTTAAGAACATTTATAATTGAATGTAATTTGGCTTTTTTGAAATCTATCATATTGAATTCTTTACTTCTTGCCATAAAAATGAAAGTAGTAGAAATAAACACAGCTAACTTGTAGTTAAAAAAAATTAAAATTAAAAATTAAAAAAAACCAAGAAGAATACCGGGTCTAAAAAAAGGTAATGTGCAACGTCTAAAGCACCATAATACTTCTAAGAAGAGGAATAATCTACTTTCTATCCAAAAAGATCAAGCTCTGATATTGAGCTATATTAGTCTCAACAAACTATCATGGACAAGGTTAAAGAATTATACAAGACTGTAACAAAATAATAGAATATATAAATCTTATTATAAGGCAATAGAATACAAGAACAAAAATAAGACTAGAAGATCCAAACTAGACCATAAGATATGTATTGTTGAAATTGAAGAGACTCTCAGCCTCAATACTTATATATACCAAGAATTAAGAAGCTTCCAAATAGCTTATTGTAGAAGTTTTTGTCCTCAAGTCATCCTATGACACTTCTTGAGTTGCTTCTTTGTTACTTTGATATAAAGCAATCTCAAAAACCTTCTAAAACTATCAAGAACCTTCAAGAAAGTTCTAAAACCTTCTAAAATATTTCCTGGATGGATATTTGTCACACTTTGTCCTTGCAATAATTATTTGACTATTGTATTATAATATAATTTAAAGATTTTCAATAATATAATTTTAGTTTATAATTTTTTTAAAAAAATAATAGATTATTCATATTCAACAATTTTTGGAGCAATATGTTTGAAAAAGGTTTGATGTATGTCTAGTCAATTTATAATTTTTGTATTATTATTTGCATTTAGGTATCAATAATATATTTTAAATTAGCTAATTTATTTATCAAAAGATACTATTTTTATTCTATATAAAAAACCAACACATAACTTTTGTATTTTTATTTTGATTATGATGAATAAAAGTATGCTTATTTTAAATTAAAATTTAACAATTTAATATAAACTTATAATAAATTTTGAATATTTTAGAAATAGAAAAGATATTTTAGATGTTGTAAACTAAATTTTTTGTAAAAATCTAGAATAAGGTATTAAGTATGCAATAAATATCATTAGATTTTTTTATGACTAAAAATCAAAATCTGGAAAATATTTTTAAAATCACAAAAAAGATATAGAAGATTGCGGCTTATTGACTAAGTACATAAAAAATACATAATCTATGTAAAAGAAAAATTATAATTAAAAACGTAGTTTTTATAGATGCATTTTTGTAAATACAAAAATACTTAGGCTAATCAACAAAAATAAGATATGTATATATCAATAATTAATTATTTTATTTTATTATGCTAAGAACTTGGTTGTGTTTTTAGATCTTGGTAAATTTGGAGTTTTCAATCAAGTGTGTTATAGGTATAAAAATACTTTAAAAAAAGTGAATATTAATATAATTTATTAAATTCAGTATATTAAATTAAATTTGATAGTTTATTTTAAATTATGTAAATTAAAGACTTAATTAGAATGATATAATTTAGTCAATAATTTATAGATATTAATTGATTAGTAAAATATATAGTGTTCTTAATGAATATAATTTTGTATAAATTATTTTTTAATTTATTTTTAAAAAAAATAATTTAAAATCTATTTTATTTATTTATTATTTATAGTTTATAAAAAATTATAAATAAATATATATATTTAACTCATTTAATTTTACTTTAAAGATAAATTTTAAATTAATTAATTATTAAATATTTAAATTAAATAGACACATCACTTATCTAAATTGCAATTATAGGCATATATTGATTTTTTGCTACTATGACTTCTAATAGTAGTAAAATAGTCTTTAGTATATTTTGATTTTTCTAATAATTAATTTATATACTAGTATATTATTATTAAATTTTATCTAATTATTAAAATTTGATATTTGTCAATATAGTCTTAATATATTTTAAAAAATAATATTTTTAAACTTAAATTATTCATTTAAAAATATTTTTTTATTTAGAACTTATAAAGTGTATAGAATTTTAGTTTCTAATTGTACAAAGTTATCATTCTAGTCTTTTAACGATTGTTGTAAAGATAATATTTTATATTTCTTTTAATTTTTTATTTTAGATTTTAATAAATTAGATAATATATAATTATATAGTGTTAATATTTGTAATTTATTTACTTTAGAATATTAAATATTATAAATATATTAAGTGATAATTTATTTATATATGTATAAAATTTTACTTTTAAGAAACTATTGAAAATATTAAATAATAATAGATCTTGAAACTAAAATTATATATGAATTACGTATTGAATGGATTTTTATAGAAGAAACGGATTTTTAGATTAGATTATCTTTGTATTTGTGAAACATTTATAGTATAATATATTTTATTTATATGATTTTGTTTTTATACTTGATAATTTATACTTAAAAAATTTGAAAACAGTTTATATCTTAAGAATCCATATAACTATATATTGTCTATTATGAGAATAAGGAGCATTTTTTGGATTAGTAGGACTTAAAGAGAGTTTTTCATTCAATGCAACCATTAGACATGTGATAATTATTGTATTAAAAATTGGAAATTCAAGTAAAGAATCGTTTTTAAATATTGAATAATAAAATAAAATAAAATAATATATTTATTTTCTATATGCTAAGATTAAACTTATGTGAATAATTAGTATAGGTATCAAATAATTTTCTAAATTAAAAATTATTTTAAAAATTAGAAGAAGATTTTTTTAATTATCTAATATTACTTTTTTCTAATTAAAGATTGATTAGAAATAAGAATTTATTTATGTTTTTGAAATGAAAAATTTAAATTTTTTTTATAAATTAGGAAATATTTATAAAATTTTCTAAATCCAAATAAGTGCTTTGCATAATAGTAGTTGAAAGATCTTTTCATATTATTATTATAACTATTTTAAAATAATACATTAAAAATTCTATCTAATATTATATATACTTTTAATAATATTACCAAGTATTGAGACTTTCTTTTGAAGATTTGATATAAAATATGTTATATTTTATCACATATTTATCAATGTTAATTGATTTATGGCATGTAATAAATCTATTACATAAAATTTGTATTGATTATTTTAAAGTTTTTAAAATTTTAAATCTATACTGTATTAATATATAATAGTTTATATCTTATTTCAACCATGTTTTGTACCTTAAAAATCTTTCTTATACTACAAAATAATTTCTTCCTATATAGATGCTAATTAAATATTATACCTTTAATAACACAATGTACATGCAACAAAGATATAATCTTTTTTTAACTTCTAAGAATAATTTATGAAATTAAATTGACATTTTTGTCATTTAACACTCTTATACTTAGATTGGCTTCTTTTCTTTGACACATTTCTATAAGATCTAACATCTTTATTATTATTAATATTATTAAATTTTTAAAAATTTATATCTTATTTATTTATTTTTTAAATCCAAAGTATTTTTTTCTCAGTTTATTTATTTTATTTTTATTATAAATCTTAAAATCTAATCTTCAAAGATAATATATATATTTTTTTAATAACATAAAATTTATGTATGATTGATTTTTTTCTTTTTTCTTTTTTTCTTTTTTTTAAATAAAAAAAAAACTCATTTGGATGTATGGTTGAATTTTAATATAATATAATCTTTTTATACAATCTTTTAGTATAATATAATCTTTTAATATAACATCAAATTAAAAAATTAATTTTTTTTCAAGTATTTTTTGAAAAATAATGGTTAAAAAAATCTATATGATTGATGATATGAAATCTTTGCTACAAAGAAATTATTATATTAAAAGATTGTATAAAACCTTTAACAATTTTTCCATTTGAAGCCACAAAAAATCTTTCAAAATAAGTTGCAATGTTTTATTTTTATAATGTCATTCTTCTAAAAACTATATTATTTTTAATTTATATATGATTAAAATTGATCTTATAGAAATATATAATTTTTAATAATAAAGAAGATTGTCTTTATAATAAAATATATTAAGATTATTATAAAATTTATTTTAAAATTTTAAAACAAGGTCTTATAACATATATATATTTTTTATTATTATTATTTTTAATATTCTTAGAATAAATAAAAATATTATTTAGAAATTTTTTGATTTAAAAAAATATGATGATATATTCAAAATATCCATATCTAGTTTAGAATATTCAAAAGGATATATTTACCTCCATCTTTTAATACATACTATATTATATGCTTGCTACAAATTTATTGTAGTATAGATCTTCGTTTGACTTAATTAGTGAAGAATTCTAAATATCAAAGAACAAAGATTAATGCACCCAAAAATTACTTTAAGTATTAATTAAAAGTATTTTGAAGATTCTAATGTATATTTAAAATTATTGACTTATTGACTTATTTATAATATGTTGTAATTGATACAAGCAATGGTTGAGTTCTTTCTTGAAGATTAATTACTCAAAAATAAAAACAACATTTAGATATAATATCAATATTTTTTGTAAACACATTTCAATGATATCTATATTAATTTAGAATACTATAAGAATCTCTATTCAAATGATAGTTGGATACTGAAAAAACTAAAGTTAATTTTAATTTCATTATTTGGCCCTTTTAAATATTATTTCTTCAAAAAAATAAAAATATTAATTTTCTAAATATAATATAATTTTTTTGTGGTTTTAAAAAAAAATTAAAGACTATATAATATTTAATCTATTTGAAAGTCATTTTAAAAAATAAAAAAATAAAAAATATCAAAATTAGTTAGAGATTTAGTAATATATAAAATTATTATATTATTATTGTTGCTATATATAATATTATCTATAAGAAAGTTTTTAGTTGTATTGTCTCTAAAAGATAGAGGTTAACCATGAATGACTTCTATATATAATAGTTAAGAAAATTTATTAAAAAAATTTGGAATACTTACCAGAGTCTTTTTTTAAAAAAAATATACTAATATAAGTTTAAAATCTAATAAAAAAATAATAAATACATAATATTTAGGTTTTAATTATAATATTTTTATAATAGAAATAATAGCTTTATATGATAATATAAGTCCTTTACAAAATATTGTTATAACATATAGAAAAATTAATCAATAAATTTTTATTATATATATATATATATATATATATATAATATTGGTCGCTAATTTTTAAAATTTTAAGGCATATGCCAACATGGACTGATTTTTTTGTTAAAAATCCAAACTGTTTTGATTACATATATTCTATTATTTTACTATATAAGAATTGAAATTCTAGAAATATATCTAAGTAGTTTGAATTTAGAATTTATTATTTAAAAATAATTAAAATTAAAAATAATAAGTTAAAAAAATGATGTTTTAATAAAACTAACTAAAGTTACTTGAATTGGATACCTTTGAGATTAAAAGTCAATATTAAATTTAGTTTTAGAAATAATTATATTATAGTTATTTTTTTAAATATATATATTTTAAATACCTATATTTAAATATCTATATATCATCTTATATTTACTTTATTTTATTTGATTAAATCCAATTGCTTAAACTAATAAAGAAACATACCAAAAATAATTATTTTTAATATTAAAAAGACTAAACCAATACCACTTTTATTTCTAACTCAAAAAAAGCTTATTATTTTGATTAATACAAATATTTCCTAAAGTTATGTAAATATTTAAGATATATACACTTGGTTGGATGCTATAAAGTGTATCTAATAAGATTTTACAATAATTTTTTAATTTTATGTATATATATATATATATTGAAGGTTTTCTTTTGTATATAAGATAGTTTTACCTCTAAATCTTTTGAAACATTTTAACATCCATCTATGTGTTATTTATCCATATTAAATTTATTTAGATGTTATTCATCCTATATTTATCCATATATTTAAATCAATTGCAAATCAACCTTTAAAGTCCATCCACATTCATTGACTTGTTTAAAAGAACACTATATCTACATATTCAAATTGATGTTTTAATATCCACTTGTTTGAAGTATTAGCATAATAAACAAATATCTTCTACTACTTACTAAAGAAAATATTAGCAAATCTCAATATTTTCTAAGAAATGGGGTGATTATAAATATCCCTAACACAAAGAATTGGCAATTTAGGAAACACTACTTTGTAGGTACAATCTTTGCAATAGAATACCTTTGTAGATTTAAATCTACAATCCACTAAACTTGTGTATTAAAAGATATTATTGTCCTATTATTCCATAATGGTTCACATCTAAGCAATTTCTTTTAATCAAATATAATTCATTAAAAAATATTCATTTAAAAAAGAATTATTTTAAATATTAGAAAATTTTAAAAAATTATGTAAAAATCATCTTTATTTAAAAATTAATAATAAAATTTGATTGAACTTTAAATATTAAATAAAAATAAAATAAAATAATTATAGACATGATTTTTTATTTTTTTATTTTAAAATATTACTTAACTTATATATTTCATTTGAAATGATGTTGTAATTTATAAATATAGAGATTGCATATAAATATAAAACTAAAATTAATAAAAATGATATTTTAAAAATAAAAACCCTATATTTTAAAAATATTTTGTAAAAATCATATCTATATTTTTTAAAATAAAAGTATATAAATAAGCTATCATTACTAAAATCTATAAGTAAGCTTATTTTTGAAGAATTTGACCATTTTTAAATGTACATTTCTTTATCTTATTCACTAGTTTTGTTTAGTTATCTTGACACATTTCAACCTTGTGGAAGAATTTCAGTAGTTCACACAAATAAAAATGTAATTTAATCAATCACTTAAAAAACTATTAGGACTGACTTGAAATTTTTGGATTGTTCAGTACTCACCAAATAATCAAACGTTGATCATTTATTTCTCATCGTTGTCAAATATAAGTCATCCCATTTAATCTCCAATGTTGCTTTGGTTGATCCACGTATATTCACAACATAAACAGCAAAACTCCAAAAAATCAGTATTAAATTTTTAACTTGTGACTAAATGAACACTCGGGTTTGTTGTCCTTCTTCATCCAGCACTGCATCAGACGAGGATATCTAATATAGGACATAGATTTAAGATTAAAAGTAACTTTTGGAACTGGGTGCCGCTGTACACTCAATGCTCATCAAATGTCAATGATTTCACCTACTAGTCAGTTAAGAACCCCCAAATAAAACAAGCTAAAAAGCAACAGTAATCAACTGTAGGCTGAAACCCAGTTCTTAAAAACCTAGTGCACAGGGGGTGGCACAAGGGAGGGCCCAAAAGTAAGTAGGAATCCATCCGCAAGGCTGAGCTGGCACAGACTATGTGAAGGTGAGAACGCATGCAAGTAAGGTTATCGTTAGGGAAACTCCCCTCAAGGAGCTCAAAGTGCACCTCTGTTTTATTGTATTCTAAAAAAGGGGAACTGAATCCTTTTTTATAAGCAAGCTCCGTCCAGGCGGACACATGCCTCGGCAATACTCCAGATTGTTATCATTAGACCAACTGATATAGCATCCAGGCCGTGCTGGCTAGTGATTACTGAGCCCTGGCTGCTGCGGTTTATTTAGATTGCTAGCCTAGTCCGCCGGCATATGGTAATAATACTCCGGTCGTGATGCGGCCGGGGCATGCGATAGGTTAGGGTGGTGTCGTTTCTAGGAGTCAACGTGGCCCAACGTGATGCACCCAATGAACGAAAGCACTGCGAGTAGCAGTGAATTGTCATACATGGGTAGGTAGTGACATGTGTCCTGGTTCTAGACGGCTACTCCTGTGTGCCTGCGTAGCCCTAGTAGCCCATGCGCATGCTTTCAGGTGTGAATCAGTGAAGCTGCATCGAACTGTCCCATGGATCTGATGGTTCACACCTCTTGTTACAATCAGCCTTGGTTTACCGCCCTTCGCTTCACTTTCTCTCCTCTTCCTCGGCATGTCACGGCGCATAGGCCACTGCTGCTGCTGACTTCGGAGCTTGTCATGATGGATGAGTGCTCAGACCGATTCTTGATGTTGTGCCGAGTCCCGATCTCATACTGCGTGTTGGCATTCGATGAGAACTTCGAGCAGAATGGGCCGCATTAAATTTGTGGGACCATCTCGGTGAATATAGATAACATGAAGCAGATTACTCGACGCTAGCCCGTCGCGATTATGTGAGGTGATGAGCCCTTTCTGGTCTTGAGATCAGGGGTTTCAGAATTCATTGAATAATTGTGTGGCTGTGAACCTCAGAGTTGTAGATTCTAGTATGTCTCGTTCATCACTGTGCAGAACCTGTTAGAAAATCGTTGATTGTTGGTCGTCCATTCGCTGTGCAATCAGGACAGGATTAGTCAGTGGAAATGAAATGAATAGACGTTGAACGCATTTCTTTTATTGGTGGGCGAAATAGCATTGGAGTGAAGGTTTCAGAAAGCAGATGAAGCATATGAGAGTTGGTCCCTCAGTTGTATAGTTCATCAAATGGAAGGTCACATTCGTTAGTGACAAGAATATTTCATTACGATAGAACACGTACGAAGCTGAATCATGCATCTTGCAAAATCAATCGGACCAGCCTGTCGTAATAAACATTCACAGTAACTTCAAGCTGAAGAAAATCATCTCTTCTTTATTCCTCCAAAGTCGATGGGCTGAACTTGCTTAGCAATCCATCGAGAGCAGCTGCTTCTAGTAACCGGTGACTAGGGGTGGGAAGATCTGACAACCCGATCAGATCCAAAGATCACCTCGAGGCGATGTTTGTAGCGACTGCTGTTTCGGCAAATTTTGCAAACGGGACTACTTGCGTTGATGCTTTAGGTATCCTTCTACTCTCTTGTCAATTTTGACTTCTTCAGAGTCTTCGAAATCGTCTTGTCACCAATCTTCTCTACATTGTTTGTGAATTTGCGCTTCTTCCTCGTAGTCATTTACCTCAACGCCGTAGGATTTGCGCAAAAATCAGAAGCTTGAACTGCGCATCGATCCCAATTCCATAGTTGTAGAAAGAGCCGACACTAGTTGGTTCAACCATAACGTTAGTCTCCTGTCGATCATCTTATCGTGATAGATCTTCTGTTTCGTGATCAGCCTATTTTGAAATCGTGCCCAAACTAATCCATCTCCGATTGACGGACCTGGGTGAGAGTTTCAGGCTCCTCCAAACAGTCCTTGGCTGTTTAGATCACCTTTAACACCAGGGATTCTGTCGCGTAGCCTACAGCTTACTTGATAAGCTGCTGCAACTAGAATATCATTTTAGGGGCGTCAGATGAGTTGAATGGAGCTGAGGAAAATCTTCAGGAGGTTCGTGGAGCAAGGAGAATTTCTGGAAGTTCTATGTTCTTGCTCTCGGAGGTCGAATTTAATCTTCTGCCTCCTTGATTTCCCCCAAATCCGGCAGAGGCTGAACGAATTCCCTCCATTTTCCTCCATGTGGACAGACACGTTGGATACTAAGTCACAAATCCCAAACATTTAAAGATTGGGGGTGTGAAGTACACCCTAATCTCCTGCACTAGGATTCCGCCACATGTTTTCTCGCAATCATCTTCCTCTGGCCAAACCAGCTCATCTAATGCCCCCTATTAAGAAATTAGCAGCTGTTCTACAACTAACCTTGCCGACGTACATAGCTCCCGCGCACTCTTTCCAGAATTTCTTGCACGGGCCCTCCAAACCTTCGTGTCCAATGCTCGGTTCAGACAAAAGAGCTGGCAGCAACTTTCCAAGCCGCTACACTCGGAAACTTGTGGACGTCATATCAGCGTCAGAGTTCACTCTTTCCGGTAGAAGACAATAATCCATGGGGACGAAGTTACTGGACCTAAATTCTGAACAGTAAATGGTTTTGATTACACATGAATTATGACAGGACTATCGATGTGTATTTGGCCTGGTGCGCAGTTGATTATAAAAATAGAAGGGGTTTGACGAGAGAGCTGTCCGGGCCCTACCATCGAGGAAAAATAGGGCAGGGAATAACCCCACGTTTTCTTCTCCGACACTCCAAGCCTACATGAGCCCATTGATTGTTGCTCGCGCTCTTTTGTATTCTTGCTCATGCCGAACGACACTGTGTTGAATCCAAAACCCTCGGAAGCAACTGTTCTCTCCGTCCAATATCCGAAAGTCCGCACTGTGTCAAATCCCCTTCTTCAATTGGAGCGAGCACTTCAAAGCAATCGTCTTAGATTGCTGCTGGTTTAGCTGTTCAGTGGGGGACTCAATTTCTTCACTCTAATTCGTTCGCAAACCTACCTAAAGAGTGTTTTGCATGATCTTTCTTGTCCGAGGTAGAAGGTATGTGCTTGTTTGCGTGCGCCCGTCTTAGGTTTCGGTAATCTTCGCGTTCCTTGTGATTTTCATGCCCTGGGAACATTCGACCAAGCCTTCTCTTCACGCAGTGTCAGGCGATTCTCCTCCATGCATCCTCATGAAAGCTTTAGTCTTCCTTAAAACCAAGGGCTGGGCATAGTAGGTAGTAAAGTTCCAAGTCACTGCAATCGGTCGGGGATGCTTACATCTTGATGCTGTGAGCAAACGTAGCAGCATTATTTGTTACTGGAAACTAAATCTTATCAACATTAATCTAAGGTAGAGTGCATCCGAGTCTCACGAACGTTACCTGTCCCAGATTGACTCGGCTTATGTGAAGGGGAAAACTCATTTTGGGAGCCTAGCATGAGATGTGTGTTAAGTTCTTAATTATCGCTACATTTCAAGGATTTTTTCGGTTAGAGGAGTAACCCGTGCAGCAGTTCCAGCTCATTTTCAAAGCCAGGTTAAGCCTGGCCGGTGGAATAGCAGGCTGGCGAGTCCAGGGAGCACCGCGCTGCGGCAGCTCGCAGGGAGCGAAGGAGATTCGCGGCCAGTGTCTGGGTGGGGATTAGGGTCAGACGTCGACCTGGAAGACAGAGGTAAGCGTCACTCTGAGGAGAGCGACGAAGCACTCCGCGACAGTCAGGAACTTGAGACTTGGACCAGGGAAGCCGCTCGAGAGAATCTTGGAAATTGGCCCGGCAAGGAAAAAGACCAACTAGACAATTGGGGTCATCATTCGGCAGAGAGGAAAAATCCTAGTGGATTGGAGACACAGAATCAAGATAGTAATGGTGGGGAACCAGGTGCATCAGACTCGACGGCTGGAAGTGCAGAGAGAGATTCCGCCGGGGTTTTGGATAACGCTGCCAGGACGTCCTCTCCTGCTGGAAGGGCCCGAAGCGCAGCGGGTACTACTTCTCACGATTACTCAGGTCGTCGAAACGCGGCTGGTGGTGGATACAGCTCCTCCATGAGCACTGGAGCACCCTGCGGCGCGTGCAAATTTCTGCGCCGAAAGTGTGTTCGTGGTTGTATATTTGCTCCCTATTTTGGCGCCGAGCAAGGGGCAGCGAAGTTTGCAGCCGTACACAAGGTGTTTGGCGCCAGTAATGTGGCTAAGCTGTTGTTGCACATTCCAACACCCCGTCGCTGCGATGCAGTGCTTACCATCAGCTACGAGGCGCAGGCGAGACTGTCTGATCCTGTGTACGGGTGCGTCGCCACGATTTTCTCTCTCCAGCAACAGGTACGCTTATTCACACCCTCTTTGCAGTTTTTTTCCGTTTCCAACTGTGATCAACCGGCCCAGACCCAATTCGTAGACATTGCTATTGGTATCTAGGTGTCTCACGTCTGCGATTCTATTGCCCTTGACCTTGAATTGCACGAAGAAACTATCGTCCATGAGATCTTTTTCAGGCACCTCTAAACGCTTATCCGGATCGGTACTCATTTAAATTCAATGTTCATGTAATTTTAAGTCTTTTTTTAATAATGGCTTTCGCAACTGACCGATTTATATCACATTTTTATCGATTTCCAGACGCAGCCAAACTTTATATAGAAAGACTAGTAATTGTAGGAGCTTGTTGTTCGGAGGTGGACCATCCGAAAGCTTGAGTTGTAAGAATTAAGAGAAGGGTTTTTTCGACACTGTAAGACCGTGTTTAGCGACTCTTAAGTCAACGTTGACGAGGGCTTAAGAACTTGACTGTGTCCAGATTATTAACTCCGTAAAGCGTTGCTATTCTAAACGATACAGTTCACTCGCTTATATTCTACGATTTCAGGGTAGTCTGCACATTCCGACGCCGAGGTCAATGACTAATGCCTCAAAACGTGAATATGCTCTTCGCCTTGTCTGATCAGAAGTTAAATTGGACTTGGAAGATTTCATTACATTACCATTCTTCTAGTCGCTACGAGGAAAGTCCCAAGAGGGTTCGATTATTTAAATGCCGTTCAACCGCTAGGTTTCAGTCGCCGTTTTTTTAGCTACCACATTGAGTGCTCACGATTGAAGCTAACCTAGGCAATAATCTAACTTGTACCCTTTCTGGAAGTCGACGGCATCAAGATTACCGCATCGAAGTTGGTTGGCCTGGTGGTCAGCTCTAGTAGAGAGTGAACGATCTGTGTATCTAGCTCATGGTCCGGAACTGAATATTTCACAGAATCGAAAGAATTATCTTGATCCGTCGTGGCCAAATAATCCGGCAAAAAAGAAAAAGAACATTCGGACCAGTCCCTTCTGTCGCCACCTTTAGACTCTATCGCATTCTTTCGGGGCTTTGAGAAACAAATCTTTCTTCTGGGGTATACAAACCTTGCCTAGATCGTTCAATTAAGATCATATTGTACCTTAGCACGGATTGGACGATTTTTATTGTTGTGCGTTAGTCCTTAATCAGTCAAATATCATAGAACGTTGAAACGTTTAGCTGGTATAGAGATGAAGACCGTTTGTTTGAGTGACACGCAGAGAGGCCTGCCACCACAATGTGCCATTCAATTCATGACACTTAAGACCGACGGTCTGTCTCATTCTTGAAATGTCATTTGAGCTTCTTGTTCCGCCGCTGGTCCCATTGCAAATAATCGTAGTTATCGATCAGGTTTGATTTTAGCACGCCCAAGTACGATTGCGACCAAGCAAATATGGTCTTGTAGTGGGAGGTCAAATACCGAGCAGGGTAAACTACACAGAAAATTTAGATGCTATGTTACTCCGAAGCAACTAGCGTAACTGGTACCTGCAACATCGCGTACGTAGTTGGCTGATTTATGAGTCTTTTGTTGGTTGGTCAGTAGAATAGTACGTTTTGTCTTGCTCAAGCAACTCACCTATTGGAACGATCAGTACTACCGAATAACCTAGGCGCCGCGGAAGTTCCGAATCCTAGTTAGTTTGATATTCGTTTCTATTTCTTTGTGACTGCTCTTTCAGTTAACAATGCGGCAGTGGATCATGAGTGAATTTTAACTAGTGATATAACATAGATTTATGTAATAGTGAAAGTCAATCATAGGTGGCTTTAGGAGTTTGATTGAGAGGTTGATTTTGACCTAGTGATCTCTTTGCTGCGATAGTATACCCCTTCTCTGATCGGTAATGAACCTATCAGATCGAGTCCTCCAGACCAAGTATTTAGGATTAAGTATATGTGTTGTTTTGCTAGAGAACGCTAAATGCAGTCAGAGATACAAGATAGAAACGAACTAGTCATGTTTAGATGAAACATATTTCCTCAGACGCATGAAATTACATTCAAGTTTAGGCGATGAACATTCCTTTCGAAGTACTTTAGTGAATCAGTTTTACATGCATAGATCATGCCATTCCGCATTCCTGTATTTAATACATACAAATCGACGAACCTTCTGTTTGCAATTTAGGTGGCAAGTTTGCAGGCAGAGCTAGCAATGGTGCAAGCTCAACTAGTGGACCGGCACGCGCATCTCCAACAAACACACCACCAACAACGGATGGTGTTCAACCAGCCACCGCCTGAGTACATGCAGCAACATCAGCATCTCGGGGTTCAGACGCACCTCTCCCCGACTTCGGGCTTGTCCATGGGCATGCCCGGGGGAGCCAGTGCAGCAGGCCCGTATAGCTCACGTGTGAAAGAAGAGGGAAGCTACCAGCTTCACGGCATGCAACACGCAGCTCATCACTACGACATTGGAATGGCCTCAAACAGCTTGGAGCCCATGTCCACAGAGCAGAGTCTTCTGGAGTCCATGCAGAAATCCAGAAGTGGAGGTCTGGGGGGCCAACCCGATGAGGGCGAATTGCAAGCTCTCGCTTCTCTTATTCGAAGGAAATAGGGGCAATGGTAATTTCTTTAAAACTCAATGGAAGGACTCTATCGACCCGTTTGAAAGTTTAGATCATTAAGTGGGATTCACTATAGGAAAGAGACAGCTTGTTCGCAAGAAGGGCTATCGTTCTGATACCGGGAGCTGTTGCCACCACTTAGGACGGATGTATGGCACACGTCGGAATACAATTACTTGCTGGAAGAATCAGAACTACTGATCGGGTAAGCAAGCAGGGAGGTGCATTGTGCTCATCTAGATCTGTCTGCGATGGTTAAATTGTAAGTGACGATGATACCCACCGGATGGTAGTTAGGTGGCTGATCATGCATTCGATTATCAGCAACGGACTCGGCAGATCAGCCTTCTTTTAACATGCAGCTATGGAACTGGACGGCGGCAAACCCAAATTCTCTAGGATTTCTAGACGGTAAAATAATCCTTTCCGTAGTGGGAATTTACTGGATGAGATCGTGCTCGAAAAGTAAATAAAATGGTAGAACGTTGGCGGTAATGAGGAAGAACGTTGGTGAAGGTGGCAGTCAAGCCCGAATGCTTTAAGCTGTGATTTGTTTCACATTGGAACAAAAGTCTGCAATAAGATCACCCGAAGTGCATGCAGTTCATTTTTTGGTTATTCGACGATTGCCACCAGACGTAGGAATTATTACACTTAATTTAAGACAGGCATGCAAATAGGCGAGATCAGGATTTGGTGTGTTGCGTAGACTTTCCTTACTCCATACAATACCAGTTGTAGACTGACAAATAGTTTTTGAGGATCATAAGAATTGACTTGCTAAGTATGTTTCTTTGTTTTTCGAGTGTGATCCGCATTTGAGGGGTTGGCTAGCTCTAGGCTAGGGTTTTAGCTTAGTGCCCTCGTAGCCTCCCTTGGACACAACTCCATGCATCAAGTGAGTAAGTGCTCTTTATTTCTCTTCCTCAGTCTTTCTTACATAGGTTATGGTAAGTTGATGACTGATAGCAGCTAGAAATTTCTTGAAAGATTATTTCTATTTGCACCCAATTAAGCTTCGACACTTGAGGTTGTCATTTTTTTAGTACACTTTTATTGTCTTGTAAATGCTTCAAGTGGCCTAATTTATTGCATCAAATGCGACGAACTTTCACAGTGAAATGAAGCATTTGATGTTCGTACTCAACCCGATTTCTCGTGGAAGTGTCATTGTGTGCAGTACATGGTATGAAGATTACATGTTATGTGATCGGTTTGTCATCGACCAGTCACATATAGGTGAATCTTTCCTGGGCACTTGTGTAAACATTTCAACAATTCATGTTATCATGTTCCTTAGCTCTGTCTATTTCCGGACCATTATCGATGAGTTTCAATTCAGGGAGGGTGCAGGAAAAGAGGTGTTGCCTTTACATCTCCCTAACCTCGACCGCAACGCATATGACTTGTTCTTAATTATTAAGTAGCTGAAGGATCAGCCCGCAGTACCAGCACCGATCTTTTATGCTGATTGTCGAAAAAATCTCACATGCCTTGCTACGTAACGTAGATGGTTCCAAAGAGTATTAATGTACACACTAGAAACGACGCACCTCGTGGCCTCGAAGTTTTGGAAATTTGGAAACTGGGGACTTCAAATTTTATTTCAGTCGCTTCTTGTTACCAAATCTTAGGCTTTGTTCATAGAAGAGCTTCGGAACTGAGTTGAATGGCCGCCACTCATTGTGACCAAGTCATTGTTTGAGCAATGAAAGGAGCTCATAGTGTGAATTTGTTATTATATCGAAAGTATTTCTGTGAGCAAACCGCGTAACTGATGTATTACAGTTATATTAATCTTACATTCTCTTCACAGAATAGTAATAAGTCAGAGCTGATACTAAACTATCTGTACGTATTCTATACATACTAAACAACAGGACCTTAAAAACCAACTCACAATGTTCGAGTTGTCTCTGCTACATGAGTTAGTACTAATAATCCAAAAGTGTGTTCATTTGTGTTCATTTCATTATGATTTGCTATTGATTAAGGTGTGTGTTCATCCACTGATATTTGCCAATGCTTGATGATGTTAAATGAGGCTTTGGTAAAAATATTTGTCCATTGATCACATTTGTGGCTGATGTAGCAAATACTAAGTGTTCCTTTGTACCTAATCTCTTTTATAAGATGGTTAAAGACAAAAAAATTGATTTCATTTACTAAATCTAGATTGTACATATATCACATATTTATTTGATTGTTCATGTATTTTACAAAAATTTCAGTTCATTAAATTCTTTTTGTATTTTTGTACAACTTCAAGTGAAGTATATAAAATTATTACACACTCACTTTTATCAATATAATTTTGGATATGATCATTGTTAAGTAATTCAAATTATAAATCTTTGTTTCAATATATATCATTGACATGTAATTAAAAAAACTTCTGAAAATATTTCTATAAAATCTTCTATTATCTTTCAAAATTTCTTAAAAAATCAATTTTAAAATTTATAAATTACATCCTACACATGAATAAATGCTATGCCCAAATAATCCATAAGCCAACTAAAGCCTTGTACAAGTTTAAAAAGACACCTAATCCACCACAATTGGTTTCAAAATTATTAATAGTGGCAAGAAAGTTGAAACAATTTTTTAAAATAAAAATAATAAAATAAAATAAATAGAATACGTATATAAAAGTCCTTTGTAACACTTATAGAAATAAAAAATAGATTATAATTGTGTGGTTCAAGACATCATATATATTCTTGTATAAAGATAGTAGAATTAGAATAATTTTTTAAAGAAGTTTTGCACTAGCATATATGATAAAATCAAATTTCAATGATTGAATAAATCTAGCTATATTATTTTATAAAAGTTTTAAAAATTATATAATTTTTATTTGCAATACTAGTTACAAGAAGATTTATGATAATTTTCTAATATAAAAATATTATAAATGATTTATTATTAAAACTAAGACTCAAATCAAATTATAGGCATATAATTGAGTTTAGAATTTGATTTGACCTAGTAAGAGCTTTTGTAGAAGGCTACCAATACTACAAAAAGAAGAAACAAGTTGATAACAAGAAGCTACATAATGGTGATTCCATTGTATTATACAAGTTTAAAGAATCCATTGTTACTATAAAAGAAAACATCAAGTTAGTATTCTAATTTAAAATAATAGACACGTTTCTCAACACCAACATTAAAGTTGTATTTAAAATTATTACTAAAGCTCACAAGCAAAGTTTAGAACTAGAAAGCATTAAAGTCAATAATTGCATATAGGTATACAGAGTATAATTTAATATATTTAATGGAGATTACATATTTTAAGCAAAAAAAATATACATGAATAAAATTCTGATCCAAATTGTTAAAGCATCTCTATGAGTAGGACACAATTTTGATTAGTTACTCTTTACTATCAAAAACTTAAAGAAAAAGCTCACAATTATTTTTATTATATTATCAAAAATAATATTATAACATAAATATTTTATTATGTAATAAGATAAGAAAAAAATATGTTTAATTTAAAGTGATGATTAGTATTATTTTTTAAAAAAACTAAAAATATTTTAAAGATTTTGAGAGTAATATAAATTAGTTATAAAAATAGTAATTGTGGTTTGTTGAACAATGTAAAAGAAAATTTGAATAAAATAGTTTAAAAAGAAATAACAAAGAAAGATATTAGAAAAAAGTAATTTAAAAGACATAGTATAAAAAAAGATCTTAGAAAGATGTCAACTTTGAAGATATTGAGATATCTTTTAGAATATCAACTTGCTTAATAAAATTAGAAAGGAATTGCCACAATTGAGGTGGCTATCATTCTTGTAATCTAACTCTTAGAAGAAAGTTTGTTTTGTCTTGGTGTTTGGAATTGTTTCGGAAAAAAATAATTAACCAATGTATGGATATTTATATTGTAGAATCATGTGTGGATTTTTAAGAATAAAATAGATTCTCTTAGTATCTATCATAATATTTAAAAAAAATTATGATATTTTATAATCTTTTCTAAAAAGATTTATGAAACATAGGTCTCATGCCATATATAAGAAAAAAAAAAGAAAAAAAAAATGGTGTAATGCATTCCTACTAAGATAATTTATAAAACAATTTATATTGCTTCCTTGCTTTCATATCTTATAAAAATTCTTAATATTGATCTATTTCCTTGTTTTTCGTCAAATCAATTTCTTTTCATTACTTAATATATTTTTTGTGTCTTTAATAATGTAAAAATATATCCATTGAATAATTTTTTAATTCTAAATTTTTGACATAATTTATATTTATGAAAGCAATATAAAATATTTATTTAAGAAACTTAAATTAGTATAGTTTATATTTTTTTATTTTTTATAATATATTATACTATTTGTTTTTTATTTATTGAATAAAATTATACATTCTATAAAAATATTATTAAAATTTGAAATCATAATTGTTTTATATATATATATATATATATATATATATATTTGTAATTTTTTAAATATTAAGAATATTAAGAACTTAATATTGATCTTTTTCAAGAGAATATCATAACAATTTAAGATAATTTTTAAAAACCACAATATATATATATTTATATAATCATTTTTATAATTTAAAAATGTGTTTTAATAAATAAAAATCGTACATGAATGACAATGATTATTAACATTATTATTGTTATACGGTTATCAATCAATTTTGATATATTACAATTATGGTTCGAGGTGGATTTATTAAACGCATGTGAGTAGTCAATGCAATTATTTGCGTGAGTCACCGAAATATAAAGATTTAGCTTAAGCTTTGAACAGAAACATCATTTCTGTATAAAACTACGTAAAACTCGACCCGAAGTAGATCAAACCTTGAGTAAATCATACTGATTGTTGTTGCAGTAGTATTTGAGGCAATTCGAAGGACTCTGGTGCTGTTACTAGAATGATGTGCCTGGGGCAGCAACCACGAGGTGCCCAGCAAGTTTTTCTTGGCCAAAGTTGCTCAGGCCTCTTCTCAATTTCCTCCTTTGCCTTCTCTGCACCGTGTGAGAGGAATCCATCGTGCGTGTTTACACAACAGCAACATGTGCATGTTCTAAAACTGTGCTGCAAGTCTCAGCATAAAATCAAGAGGATTTGCAGCAACCACAAGGTATCCAAGCATTTCTGGGGCGAAACTTTAATCTCTTCCTTTGTAGCTGAACAATATCACCTGTTAACGAGATTTTCAGCAACATAGCAAGTTGTATAGCATGCTGTTGCAGATAGGATTTAGCCGGGAAATCCTTTGTAAGTTCTTCGTCACCAGGCCTGAATGCCTCCAGCACCTGTAAATCGAACGTTGAAGCTGGATTAGAACAAGCTGAAATGTATAGTGGACCTTAACAGGCTAAACACGAAAAGCACATTAAGAAACTCTTTCGTTGTTCAATTCTACTTGTTGCTTGGAAGAGCCTGCTCGACGTTGGTTTGGCTGAAAGATATAATATTTCACTACAGATGTCCACACTACGAGAGAAGTGGAGGTTAATGACTTGCGGCATTCGTATGTCATTCTTGGAACAACGTGGAGGAAATTTCCACGTGATTAACCATCCTGCCTCATGTGAAGCCAGTGCATAGACCAAGTAGTATCTCATGTCCTCAGAAACACTGTGAGTGCCCATCTCCACGAAGTGGATATGTACGATCTTGAACATACTGTGCAGAAACTGATGCAAATATGATGTATACTGGCCAAAATGGCCAGTTGAAAACATTACCAACCGAAAGTTGCACATAACGCTTCGACATCCTGTCCTCCACATGCTGTTGGTGGTGCACACATTAATGACCAAATGCAACTCTATTTTCAGGTATAGAGTGCACCCATTACTCTCCCACAGTGTCAACGCATTTGCACGCACTGTGTACTTAAAATTGCATTTGTCTAATGAGATTTTGCCTATTTCTCCATGAGTATTGTATGTATCTTCTTTGTCCTTTATTACAATCTTCCACAACTACCAAAAAGGTCCAAGATTCCTCCCAAGCAGCCTCTGCTCAGTTCGTGGCGAATCTAGCTAAGATCAGAATTTTACCATCAACTGTTTATTCTCATTGGTCTGATTCTAATGGATCAGCTCAAGTATGTAGCAATGGCAACGCTCTCTGTGAATGTCCTTGCAAAAGCGAGTGAATCTGAAGATTGACCCACATGAGCTGGCCTTCAGAGATTTGATTTCCGTGGCAGTCACCCTGGAGGTTGGAGGGTAGAGAAAATATTGAGGCATTTCTATTCAAGCCTCGTTGTGTAAAAAGTCGAGCGGAGGTGATTCCTCATCACAAGCCACCTTGCTGCATTTCAGACCAATCTATCTGATCATTTTCATGATTTTTTACGAGAAAAATTATTGAGATCCTTGTCGGATCATACGTAGAGTGGTCGAGGTAGGAAAAATAATAGAAAATGAATAAAAATTATGTTATAACCATTACACATTATCCAAATTGAAGCCAAAAGCAACTGGAATTTGTAGCAGATAATTGAGATCATTCTTTTGCACCGGCAGGTGCATATTGTGAAAAGAGTAATTGGGATCACTTTGTCCACATTGAACTGTGATCATTTCAAACTTCGACTAAGTATATATGGTCTAATTAGCAGTCCTAGCAGGACACGCACTGCTTTCAATCTTGAAGTTTTGTATAATTGCACACATAACACGATCAAAAGACAACAGCAGTTGCGTAACTTAATCTAAGAATTAACAGTATTCGATTCATGTATTCACATACTTTCAAAAAGGGCGATTGCGAGCAGCACGTAGGAAGGCTTGCACATCCACTTGACACAAGACCACGTATTTGAACGGTTATCAGTTTGGCAAGAAAGGTACTGGGGCCTAAGGAATTTAGGTTGACATGGAGACATTTAATTGTAATTGTATGTAAATGGCAACACACTGCAGGCAAAGGAACGTGCTGGTCAAAAAAACAAATCCTAATAATCAATGGATTGCACTGATCAGGAAGATCACGCACACAAGAGATCCCACGAAATATGGACCAGGTAAAACCTTCAGGGATCAAATAATGGTCTTAAAGTTCGATGTAATACATCCAATCATGGGAAGTTCATAGAACAGGATAGGAGGATCAATTATATGAAAAGCTTTAAGCAATTACCTCCAAGTTCATAAAATTGATCCTACTATCCTGTGTGAATTTTTCGTAGAAACTAGCAATAAAAATAAAGCTCAAAGCTAATTCAATCGCAGGCATTGTTAAAGAATGGTAACACCACTGTTAGCCATTCTAAAACTGTTGCACAGATGTCATGGGAACCAGTGCGATTACAAAGGAGTTTATGGCTTCAAATGTATTCAAAAAGATGAGCTAAGCATAGATGTGGTGACAGAATCGATGGAATAAGGTAAACCTCAAACTCTACAGTCCGTTTATCTGAAGCACAAAGATTCAACCCATTACAAGTGCACCAACCCAACGGATCCAATCTTTACCTCTGCGCTTAATTAACATTCTTGGCATAAATGCTTTTTGCGAATAGAGCAGAAAAGATGAATTATATTACCGTTTACAAAAGATGGTGATCAGGAGTCGGTCCAATCACGCCAGCAGCAGGAGCTCACATCAATCAGGTATGATTACCCACATCAATTCCGTGGCTTTCACGAAAAATTCTAGTATTGGATAAAAATACGAGGCTATTGCTGCCTTTCTGTCCTTACAAACCTGCCGAAGGGTACCAACTTGGATAACTAATTACTCTCTTCCGCTGGTTGTGTAATACCGTGTTTCAACAGCAGCTTATTCAGGTTCTCAGGACTACAAACCTGGTATTGAAACACGCCATCCGGACTCAAACTGATCTCCGCAAGCTCCAGTTTTTCGGCTGACAGTGACGTGCTGTCCATCGTCTTGCTCAACACCTTCAAGGCCAATTGCACCGCTTGCTCCCTCGTCATATCGTCCTTGTAATCCTGCTTTAACATCGACTGGGCCGCTTGATTGTTCGCTCCAATGGCACCGGCCTTCCACCCTCCGTAGTTCCCACTAGGGTCTGACATATACAATTGAAAACCAAAGTTCTTGTCGTACCCTGCAAACAAAAACGATACACCGAACGGACGGAGCCCACCGAACTGAGTGTAACCCTGTTTCGTGTCACACAGAGATTGTACCAACTGCTCTACGGGCATCGGCTCTTGGTAAGCAAGCGTGTATCGCTGTGCAGACAACCGGGCGGTATTAATGAGGATGTTCGCATCGGCCATGATGCCTGCAACAGCGCACGCAACATGATCGTCGATCTTGTACATTTTCTCCGTAGATTTCAACGTCGCCAGAAGCTTAGACGTGACACGCTTCTCAGCTGCCAGCACTACTCCATCCTTCGCTAAAACTCCAATTGCCGCACCCGCGTTGCTGATAGCCTCCATAGCGTATTCCACCTGGTACAGGCGACCCTCCGGAGAGAAAATCGTCGTCCGGCTATCATACCGGCGAGACATTACTTCTCCTCTGCAAAGAAACCTAAATTTCCAGCGAGTCCACAATCACGTACAAAATATGCACAAAAACGCTACCAAAATTCTCCACAGCCTCAGAGCGGGGGTTCCAATCGCTCAAACTTTGCCGCACAAATCAATAGTAGCTTCCACCAAAAACTACGGGATGTTGAAGTGCAAGAAGCATCTGACGGAAAATGAAATCGAGCTTGGCCACGACGAAACGACGCACATCTAATGCCCTAGTGGTGTCGGTGTAGCACCCGAGCTCGCCTCGACTCTTTCTTGTTGTCGACGTCCCACACGGCCATCGCAGATTCATCCGGTTTCGGATATTCATTCATCGGTATTTTGGATGTTTGTCGTTCATTCACAATGGTACCTCAACTTTGCTAGCGTTGACTATAGATGGAAAGTGAGTCACTTGTTTGTGCAATATTGCATCCACATGCATTCAAACAATGTTCATAAAAGGAACGAATCTCATCCAACTGATTTGTTTCTTTGTTGTTAGCGACATCAAATTTTTTTTAACATTTTGAGTTCTTCACAGAGTTTGTAAGATTATTTCAGAATCTCCTAAAAGTCTTCTAAAACTTGTTCAGATTCTTTTCAATTTTTTTCATGAATCTTTTAAAAAGCTTTTTTATACTTTCGAAAGCTTCCACTGAGCTAAAAACTTAAAACTTCATTTATTCATTTAATTATCTATTTTCTTAGAATAAAAATCAAGAGATAAAAGTGGTAGATTGCAAAGACATGGGAGCATGAGCTAAAATAGGATGGTGCTGCAACATGATGGAATAACATAATGGTTAGATTGCATTTGCAGAATTTGTAGGAATATATAGAAAGTGCAAGCATTGTTGTGATGCTTGCATGATATTCATATAAAAAGATTACTATAACTTAAAAGGAGGTGGTTGTGTATTAGGATTAGTGACTAGATTTTTATTACAACTAAAGGTTAAGAACTTCCTAAATGTTAATTTAGATTTAGGATAAAAATAGAGAATTTGAATTATATATATATATATATATATATATGTATGATTATTGTTTAATAGTAATGTAGAAAATTTGATATTAATCAAATTTATGCAAATAAATAGATTCCGTACTTAGTGGAAGGAAAATAATAATAATAATAATAATAATAATAATAATAAACTATATATTCAATTAAAAATGAATTATCTACATTCAATTACAAAAATACTATACAATGTGCTTTTAACCAAATTTGCAAGGACCTACTTAAGATTTATAATGTAAGCTTAAGAATATGAAATTTGTGTAGATAAAGTGATAATCAAGGCAAAGATGGACTTATATGAAAGATCTCCTTTTCTTCTTCTTTCAAAAAAATTTAATCAATTGTTATTAATGTTTAGTAATTTTTTATAAAAAACAATAGTATAAGATTGACATATAAAAATAAAATAATAAAAATAAAATTACAATTAAAGATTAATTTAGAACAAATGTTAGAAATTGACTAAAATATTTTTAAAGGTAATTTATTAAGTTGTAGTTAGCATTAGACAATTTCTAGGTGTATATTTAAATAATAATAAATTTATTAAGTCTAGATCTTATGTAGCATTAGAATATGTAATATTATAGCATATTTTACTAACTTAATATTAGAAAATTAAAATTAAAATTAAATTAAAATTAAATTAAAATCATATTTATATGCAAAAAACTCAAGGTTATAAATAAATTATTAGTAGTAGACATAAAGAAGAATCTAATATATTGAATCAATTGAAGATACAAAATCCAATTAAGGATTCTCTAGTGAATTTGGTATCTATCTCCAAGATAACAAGGATCACTTTTAAAAGATAGGTAACAAAAAAAGGTACCAAAAAATCATACAAATAATTGTCCTATCTATAATAGATAAGACATTGTGGCAATTAGATCCAAAATTTGCGGAATAAGAGATTCTTTAAAGGGGCCAAAGTTGCAATTTGATGCCACTAAAAATAATCTATAGAAACAATGTAGGAATTTGTTTCAAATCTCTAATTGTTAGAACCAATACACATTGCATGGTTTGTAGGAAATATAGTAAGACAAGAAAAATAAAAGACAATTCTTTATAGTCCATAATTAGAGTGAAAGAGGACATAGTAACAATAATTGCTTAGGAAATTCACCAAACAACAACATAGTGGAATATAAAATGATGGGGTATTATTTAAAACACCTCTAGATGACTCTTATTGATAATAATATTTTTGACATTTCTAAATTATAATATGACATGCTTGTTATATGTGGTATTTAGTGTAAAATACATCTTAGAATTTTTCATAGATAATTTTAAAAAAAATTGGTAAAAGACTTGGAATTCAATTACTTCTTGAATCTAAATTAAATTCTTTATATTCACAAAACCAAAATAGATAATCTAATTATATATTATTGGATAATTTGAGCCAATATTTGATTATATTATAATATAATATATTATTAAAGAATAGTATAGACAAGGCACAAACATCACAAAATAAAGTTGAAACAAAACATTATATGAAAAAATTAAATAGACTTATTATAAAAGATTTAAACCATAAAGCCTTAATTCTAATAACCTTGGTAACATTACATCTAATGAATACTTTTTTTGACTGCATAAGTTGGTAGGATTCTCAAATATATTAGAAAGGAGGTCAACTACCAAAGAAATATATTTATTAAGACTATTTGGACTTAATTATCACATTAAAAAACTCCCAAAGATTATTAGGTCAAAAAAAGAGTATGAATACTTGCATTAATGGTAACATTCTATATATGAATAAATGCTATGGCCAAATTATCTATGTGCCAAGTGAAGCCTTGTGTAAGTTCAAAAAGACACCTAATCCATCACAATTGGTTTTGAAATTTTTAATAGTAGCAAGAAAGTTGATTTTTAATTTTTAAAAATTTTAAAATTAAACAAATAGAATAGGTACATAAAAATCCTTTGCAACACTTATAGAAATAAAAATAAGATAATAATTGTATAATTCAAAGATATTATATATATTCTTGTATGAGGACAATAGAATTAGAACAAGTTTTTAAAGAAATTTTACACTAGCATATACGATAAAATCAAATCTCAATAATTAAATAAATCTAGCTATAATATTTAATATATTTACTAAAAAAATCATAATTTTTATTAGCAAGGTAAATTATAAGAAGATTTATTTTAATTTTTTAATATAAAAATATTATAAATAATTTATCTTTAAAACTAAGGTTCAAATTAAAATACAAGCATATAATGGAATCTAGAATTTGATTTGACCTAATAAGAGCTTTTGTAGAAGACTACCAATACTACAAAAGAAAAAAAAATCAATATATATATATATATATATATATATATATAATTCTTATCCAAATTATTAAAGAATTTTTATAAATAGAATACAATTTTAATTAGTTGTTCTTCACTATTATAAACTTAGAAAGATGACTCACGACTATTTTCACCATATTATTAAAAATAATATTATAATATAAATATTTCATGATATAATAAGTTTAAAAAAAATATATTTAATTTAAGATGATAAGTAGTATTATTTAAAGAAAAAAAAAGCTTTATATATAATATAAATTAATTATAAAAATAGTGATTGTAGTTAGTTGAAAAAAAAAATTTTAAAAAAATTAATTAATTTTAAAAAAATAGTGAAGAAAGAGATTAGAAAAAACTAATTCAAAAGTCATAGTATTAAAAAGATCTTAGGAAGGTGTCAACTTTGAAGATATTAAGACATCTTTTAGAATATCAACTTGCTTAATAACATTAGAAAGAAATTGTTGCAACCAATACAACTATTTTACTTATAATAAAACTCTTAGAAGAAAGTTTATTCTATCTTTGAATTTAGAATTGTTTTAGAAAAAAGTAATTAATTAGTATGTGGATATTTATACTATGGAATCATATATAGCAAAGAAGTTTAAATGCATGCAAAGAAATTAATAGAAAAATAAATATTAAATAAAATATTAAATCATGTGAACTTTATTAAAATAAGTATTATTGTGGTTTCTTTGCTTAATTGATCAATTCAAGGAGATTTGCATGATATTATATTATGAAAAAGTATATGATTAATAATATAGAATTTTTAAAAAAAAAATCTAATATAAGTTGCAACTTTTGAAGGTATCTTAGATAAATTGGAGATTTTATAATTAAGAGTAATAGTGATAAGGTTTAAAATATATATATATATATATATATATATATATATATATATATATATATTTATTTTATTTTGATTTGAAAAGATAAGCATATTTTTGTCAAAATTATTAAAGATTGCATGTTTATAGTTTATAAAGATTGAAGATTCATTGGCAAATCAAATTTAAGTTATTTTTTGAAGTTTGATATAGAGTTGCAAAGATTTATTTCTAATTTTTTTATATTAATTAGTGACTTAATTATTTATACCACTATTATTTTTTTTGAAGTGAAGTCTAGTAGAGACATAGTAAAAGAATAGAAGCATCAATTAAATTTCAAGAATAAATTTAAAATGAGATTTAAACAAATTCTTTCTAATGTGAGTTTATTGGAATTATTCTAGGATATAAAAAGTTAGAGACACCACAATAAGCATACTAGCTAGGCTATAAAGACTACTTTAAGATAAATAAAAAAGAAAGATTTAATTAAAAATGAAAGAAATTTGGAATAATTTGCTAAGAATTAGGGCATTGACATTGATATGTCTAAATTTATAAACTAACTTTATAATTTGGACTAAAAAATAGCTATAGTTTCTTTGTTATAATATTGTCTTTGTAATTTTAGATCATAGTATGATGTCATGTGAGCTTAGAATCTATTGGTCTTTCTATTAATTTTTATTGTTTTAGTAACTGTTTGTAATTAGCTATTGGTGGAAGTGATTTGGTATTTTACCAGGATTAGTTACCAATAGTTACAAGTTAGTGAGGTTAGAGAGTAAGTAGCAAAAAGATCGCAAGGGGTGCTTGCTAGATGAATCGATTGGGAGCAGGCAGTTGTTGCAGTTAGAGGGATTGCCTTGTTTTATAGCTAGGGAGGAACCGATTGAAGGATAGTCTGCCTTGAGAGAAGGGACTCCTACGAGTGAAAGCCTGAAAGGCAACGCAATTTTTATTATTTTGTATGAATCTATTATAAATTAATATGATGCTAAGATAGTAATGAAGTGTGATGAATGATTATATGAGTGATAATTGCTATGGGTATTGAGTCTGTGGTGCATGAAAATTAATTGGTTGACGTATATTTGCGGTCAAGAGATACAGTTGGAGATTGTGTCTTTGTTGAAAGATCTTTAGTTGTTAGAATGAAAGCAATTCATGAGAGAGTGTTAAATTAGCAAAGGCTAAGTATGATTGGTTGAAAATGGAAGTCAGAGAATGAACTAATACTAGAGATGAAGAATTTGTGAAATGAGAGAATAATTGAGGTGACTTGGTGCAAATTCAGATTATGTGCTGGAGTATAAAAGTGAATCAATGGAAATTGTGTGAATGTTAGTAACTTATAGGAGTGGTAATTATAATTTGAGATTTGTTGAGAGTGATTGTATAAAGTCTAAAATTGTGGTGCGGCAATTGAAAGAATCCAATCAATGTGATGGAGATTGGAAAGAAGAAAGCGTAGTCGATTAGGAATATAATAATTGGAAAATGGATTATGAAGAGTTGAATGAATCAGCCAATATTAATTAGATTATCAATCGGAGAATATATATGGATGCAATGCATTAGAGTTGAATCAATCAGTAAGTAGGAATTGAGATTGAGTTCCTTAGTAGAAAGACTACCAATATGCATAATATCAGAGATTGAGACTAGAAGCAATTAATTCAATAAATTATAAGAGTTATTAAACAATAGATATTAAAATAAAATTGCATGAAAAATAGCAATTGGGCAAGACCTATTCCTATTGCACCCACGTGGGACATCACCATAGTTTACACAAGGAGCAAAATATCCTACCAATCAGAGAGAATGTGGCCAAATCAAATGCAAGCTGAGTAACTAAAGACCAACTCAATAGGCGTAATGATATTCCAGAAGAGAAATACATTGTATCAATTGAGAAAAAGAAGTGAAGACAAAGCAGTGCTAAGACTGTCTTTGACCCTTTTGATTGAATTATAATACATTATAAGTTGTACTATTAGATTAGGTGTAAGGACAAAATTCCCTCATTAGCTTTGAATGTGCAAATCCATAGATTAACCATAGCTAAAATCATCTATTAAATCCTAAAACGCAATCATCCACCTCCCTACGAATAAATCTGTGCCATTAGAAATAAATTTCTATTGATAAATTCTACTATAATATTTGATACTACCGTTGAGGAGGCAGCAATTAATTGAAAATATTTAGGATTTTCTTATAGGTTGGTTAAGTAATGTGGTCAATTAGATATTCTATTGTGGGGCTCGAATAAGCCAACAAAGAGGTCAAGAAAAAAATAATAAGGAGAAGGAGATCAAAGAAAAGGCTTCTAAAGCAGAAAGAGTAAGAGTGAAGAATTTAAAGGCCGAATTAAACTTTCTTTTTCAATGGAATAAGAGTGAAAGTAGTGCACCCTTATCTCTACAATAATTGAAAAAATCAATTGTATATTTGAGTGAAGAGGAACCAGTAAGACCTATAGGCATCAATCAATCAATCAGCAATTGAAACTACATCCCAATTGTTAGTCATTAACATAAATCAAGAAAGTTTGAGTGATTATAAGCAATCACAATCCAATAGATCTGTAGCAGAGTCACTAAGTCTGATTGTATTGACTGAGCCACATAGTCTGATTATATCACTTATTTGTAAGATTGACTTAGTATGATTGTTTGTTGAAAGAAATCAATTTTTAATTTCATCAATTAGTAAGAAAATCCCAACGGTAGTGCTCAGTAAACAAACTGATGAGAATTATGAGGAATCTATAGAAGATGAAAGAAGTCATATAGTTGAGAAAGAATTTATTAAGAATTTGATAAGCAATAGTGAATAAGAAGTAAGTGAAAGTGATCAATTGGAGGAAGTATCCATTAAATGGAATCATGTCAATCGATTGTATGAAGGATTTAGTGAAACTGATAGAAGTCAATTAATAAAAAATCAAAAAATAGGATTATTATCCAATCATCACAAACTAATGAGTGAATAAGAGTGGCTGAAGGAATTAAGTGATAGCAATTTAACTTTTGATAGGATCAATAATAATCCTAAGAAGCAATTGGTGAATATTGCTCTATTAATTGGGACCAATGAATAAGGTATTAGAATTAATATCTTTTTAAATATTAATAAACAAACTACAATCGTGAAGATGGCTGCTTAGCCACTATTGCCTATGATTATGAAGGTTGGTCTTCTAGAAGATAGATCCACATCCCTGGTATCCTTACCTAAATTTCATAGCTATATTGATAACGATCTTGATAGGCATATAAATAAATTTCTAATTAATTGCAATGCCAATAATGCTAGAATTGAGAGCCATTAGTATGAAGTATTTCCTACCATTCTTGAGGACTATGCCAAATAATGATTTTTAAGACAACCAAGAGGTTATTTTGCCAATTGAGTTACATTAAGAGATGCCTTTGTGGCACATTTTAGGCCAATGGGATATGCAAAAAGATTGATTGAATCTTTACATGAATTACAAATAAACACCAATCAAATAATTGATAGTTATTATGGGAAGATAGAAGATTTAATTCTGAGATTATCTACAGGGCATGGCTTCAATGATGGTATGAAAATAGAAATTTTTATACGTAGATTAGTTCTTTTTAAACCTAAAGGCTATGTCAAGGAAATATCTCCTATAACATTATTTGCAATCTATAATAGGACAAAATTATGTGAAAATGTCTGAAATAATTCAAAAAAATTTAGTAGCCATAATCTTACATTAGTGTCTTATAATAAGGTGGTTCTAGTATAACCAATAGTGACACAGTCAATATCGCAAGGGATCTATGATAATCCACTTTTTAACTATGAGGCACCATAATATTTGACTCCTCAACTTAAGGTTCCAATAGTAATACCAAGTATTCTCAATCAACCAATAGGTAGAGCGGTCCAGAATACCACAAATGTGATAAGTGAACTAGCTACATTAATGAATGAATTAAAAATCAATAGAGTTGGATCTTATATACCCAATGAAGGGCTCCAATTAGACAAGCCTAATATTTGGTATACCAATTGTAAGGGCCAAGGCCATTACAAAGGGGATTGTTCCTTTTTACAAGGCGTGCCTCCCAAATGTCATTATTGTGGAGGTAGCCATGACATTGATGTATGCAACCGATTAGTTGAAGATGGATATAATAGAATATGGATTAAAAAATCAGTGTTTCAAGTGAAAGATGACAATAGTTATTCAAACAATAGAAGAGAAAACACTTATATGAGAAATAATTGAAATAATAATAATAAGAGATCACAATTTAATCAAAATTATAATAGTAATAATTTTATAATTTTTGAGAATTTGAAGCCCAATATTTTTTTAAATAATTTCAATAATGGGAGTTATAATAATAATTCTAATCAATTTATGATTAGAAATCCAAATCTCTAATTGCAAGGATGGAAGCAAATATCTTATAATAATATTAATCAGAGTGGTCCTATCTATGGGAGAAGAAATTCTAATTGGATGATTGATAGTGTGGTGTATTATAATTGTAATCAAAGAGGTCATATTCAGTCTAATTGTCCTAATGCTAGGGCTGAGGTTCTTTATATACCTATTTGTGGCAATTACAAATAATATGGCCATATGGCCAAAGAGTATAATGGTCCTCGAAGGGATGGACCTAGGGATTTAGATAATGGGAAGAATGTGAAGGATACTAGTGCCAAATTAGTCCAATTGTCTGATGATTATATAATGCCTAGTAGTAGCAATAAGAATAATCAGAATAATAATAGGTCTGTAAATAAAGTTGATGCTTATATGGATAAAATTAGTAGGTCAGACTAATTGGTACAGACTTTAAGTGGAATACTATAGGTCATGGGTGCTCACACCCATAGCATGTTGGCCAAACAATTGCATAATCCTAAACAAGCAATTGAGACTGATAAAGTGAAACCAGTTAGTATTTCTAATGAAACAATCAATGGATTAGATATAAAAGATGCTATAAATGAGAATCAATTAGACCTTGTTGTGCTTAATAGAGAACCTATTAGTAGTGGTACTACTCTTGCACCTATGGATGTGCCAAAGTAATCAGTGGAATTTTCTAATATCTTGGTGGCCACTTCAGCAATGTATACTATACCTATGGATCAAATAGTAAGTGAAAAAAATAGAATGGGGAATGAAGTAATTCTTGATATAAGTAGAACTCAACCAATGATATTTGTTAAAAATCTTGTGATAATATCAACAGAAAGAGAATTACTTGAGCCCATAGGTACTCAGAAAATCAATTGGATGCTTGAAAATATTAAAAATCATGAATCTATGGATAATCAATTCTATCCCATTTTAGGAAAACAAATAAGAAAATTAAAGCCTATTGATATAATGCAAGATATATGATCTATTGGAGGATTTGGGAAAAATCAAAGCATGACAAAATACATGACGAAACTTATAGTTTTGATATAAAAGATATTAAAGCCAATCGGATGCATGATAAACTTGATTGCATTTATATAAATAAAAATTTAAAATCTATCTATAAAAAAATAAGACTTAGAGAGTATATAATTTCATGTTCGAAAGATGATAATAATGATAAGTGCATTTCTGCATGGATGGCTAGTTAAATCGTCTATATTGTTCAGCATATCTATAGTGAGAATGAGCTAAACAATCCTATGGATGACAATAAAATTGATGTTTTTGACATATTGGAGTCTATCCCGATTGCACAACATGTCCTTGAAGGATAGTGTTGTGATCTATCCATTGATAAGGAAGGAGATGAGTTTAAAATTAGTAAGATTAATCAATAATTATCTAAGCAAGAAAGAATAATATGGCAAAGATTTTTTTTCTAAACATATAACATCTTTTACTTGGATCTATCAAGATTTAAAAGGTATCCCCTTTGAGGTATGTGAACATCATATTAATTTAGAACTAGATGCTAAACCTATTAGGTAAAGACAACGTCATCTTAATCCAAAATATTTCCTATTGGTAAAAGAAAAAATTTAAAAATTACTTGAAATTGGTTTTATTTATCATGTATCCTATAGTAAATAGATTAGTTCAATTGTAATTGTATCCAAGAAAAATGGAAAAATATGGATTTGTCAAGATTTTAGAAAGTTAAATAAAGCTACAAAGAAGGATAATTTTCCATTACCATTTACAAATGCCATATTATATACTATGGCAGGTCATGAATGTTACTCTTTCCTAGATGGATTTAGTGGATATAATCAAATTAAGATTGCCTTAGAAGATCAATTAAAAACAACTTTCACCATTGATTCGAGAACTTATGCATCTAATGTGATGTTGTTTGGCTTTTGTAATGCCCCAACTACATTTCAATGGATGATGATGATAGTCTTTTTACCTTATCTCCGATGGTTTATAGAAATATTTTTAGATGATTTTTATATACATAGCAATAAGAAAGACCATGATAACCAATTGACAATGTATTTTGAAAAATAAAATAAATATGGTATTTCTTTGAATACAAAAAAATACCAATTTGTTGTACCATATAGTAGGCTATTGGGACATATAATAAGTAAAGAAGGTATAGCAATAGACCTTGATAAGATCCTATTAATTGTGAACTTCCGTCATCCTAAAATTGTGAGGGAGGTGAGGGGATTTTTAGATCTGACTAGTTACTATAAGAGAGTTATTTATTTATTTACTTTATTAGCATCTCCATTGATTAAATTGTTGAAAAAATTGGAAGTGAGAGCTAGCCAAGTATGGGATATTGATTGTAAGCAGGCTTTTTTAGTTTTAAAAGATAAATTATCTACAATCCTTGTATTAATTCCTCTCGATTGAAATAAACCATTCTATGTATATGTAGATGCTTCAAATGTTGCAATTGGTTGTGTATTGAGTCAAAAAGATGATATCAATATGGATCATCCAATTTACTTTGCAAGCCACTAATTGGTGGCCATTGAAAAAAATTATACTATTATAAAGAGAGAGGCATTAGAGATGATCTTTATAGTTCAAAAATTTTGTCATTACTTATTAGACTATGACTTCATATTTTATGTGGACCACGATACATTAAAGTATTTCATAAATAAACTTGATCTGAATGGTTGATTGGCAAAGTGGATCTTGTTATTGCAGGAATTTAAATTTACAATTGTGGTCCATCTACGGAAGTTCCATAGAAATATTGATCATCTGTCTCGATTAGAACTTTTTAACTTGAATAACCTTATACCAATTGATAATAATTTTCCAGATGCCCAATTGTTTAAAGTTGATGTGATTCAGCCCAAATATGCAAAAATTCTTGAGTATTTGAATATCCAATTATTTCTAGCCAATAGTATGCTTGTACAGATCAAAGCTATTGTTCAGAAATATGCTCCTTATACAATGATAGCTAATAGTTTATATAAGCAAGGACAAGATGGAGGTTTAAGGAGATACATTTATAAAAATGAAATCCAATTGGTTTTGGAAGGTTGCCACTTAGATGCCTATAGTGGCCATTTTGCTGGTGACACCACAACCTGAAAGGTTTTATTAGCAGGCTATTGGTGGCCCACATTATCTAAGGATGATTATAGATATGCTAGAAGTTGTGATCTTTGTCAAAAAATAAGTCGCCTTACTCCCACTTTTGCTATGCCATTAATACCTCTATTGGCATTAGCACCTTTTTAAAAATGGAGTATTGATTTTTTCGGTCTAATAAGTCTAGCCACTATTCTTGATAGAAAACGTTACATTTTAATTACCACTGATTATGCCACTAAATGGATAGAAGCAATTGCTATTAAAAATGATGATGCTAAGATTGTGGCCAGGTTTTTATATGAAAATATTATTTCACAATTTGATTGACCTAAAGAATTAATTAGAAATATGAGAATATATTTTTTGAATGCAAGAATTGAGGAATTAATTAATATCTTTTTAGTTAAATATCAAAAAACCTCCTCTTATTACCCTCATGCCAATGGACAAACCAAGAAAACCAATAGTATACTATGCAAAATCATCACAAAAACTATTGCATGATCGGCCATTGATTAGGCTGAGAAGCTATGGGAAGCTTTGTGAGCTTATTAGACAACTCACAAAATAACTATTCAATTTATTCTATTTCAATTGGTGTATGGTCAAGAGGCTATTTTACCAATTGAATTTGAGCTACCATCATTGAAAGTTGCTTTAGACAATCGGTTGGATGATGTTGAGAGTTTAAAAGAGGAATTGTTTCAATTGGAAGCTTTGGATAAAAAGCGGCGGGAGGCTTATTTGAATACCGCTGCTATTCAATCACAACAAAAATCCTTTTATGATAGCAAATTGGCTCCCAAGCAGTTTCATATGGACAATTTAGTATTATTATATAATAGTCATTTTTTCAAATTTCCTAATAAATTCCAATTATATGGATTAGGCCCATATACAGTTGTTGATATTTTTTCCAATGGATCTACACAATTCCAAGAAGTTGAGGATAATTTATTATCCACTCGAATCAATGGGTATTGTCTTAAATTATATTATGATTAAGTCGGGAATGGCTTTATATTTGTGAAAGGAGGAGAGGATTTGAGTATATGTTGGAGCACCAAGGCTTGTTCTTGTGATTGACAAGGAACATGGGATGAGATGGCTGCATCTATTGAGGTCTTAGAATTCTATCACAATCATCTTTTTGCCACCTCCTTCCAAACTAGTATAAAATCCTTGGAATTAAAAATAAATAAATAAATAACAAAAAAAAAAAATTAAAAATAGAGTAAGAGCAATAGGTGGTATTGCATGATTATAGAGATATATTATAAGAGTGAATAATGAATAAATAGCAATTGGGCATATTTTGAGGTGTTGAAAATTTCAAGGCAGAAAATAGTATTAATTGTAAGTGCATCCATTTAGAGAATCATGGCAGGATAGGAAGAAGACGATTATATGATTATCAATTAGAGGTAGTGATTTACAAGGCGCAATAAGAGGAGGAGGTTTCAAAGGAGCTGGTTCACTTGCATGACAAGCTAATAGAAAATATTGCTCAAATCTAGTAATAGGAAGCGGCACTGCAATTGGCTAGGACAGAGCTGCAAGAAGAGTGAGCAAAATTTGAGCAATGATTAGAAATACTTACAAGTTGACTTAAAAAGATCAATCGACATAAGAGAGAAGCCCAAGTTGAAGGTTACGTGAGGAGATAGGAGAAGGAAGCCTCGAAGTATAGGATTTGCCAATTGAAAGAGGCTCTAGTAGCTTAGACGCTAGATAAGACTTAATTGGAGGAGCGAGAGTAATTGCTCATGTCTGAGTTATGTGGTGAACAAGGATCAGATGGTCAGAATCAATTATTAACTACAAGCGGCAATTTGCTGGTGACATAGAGGTATGTACTGAGAGCAAAAGATATTTTGGAGCTATTGGGGTGGTTGCCACCAGCGCATGTCTTTGAGCAGGCCTATTGGTTTGATTATCAAGTCTTTTTTTTATTACATCATGTTTAATTAGGTGATACTTTGTCGTTAGTGCAATGAAAGAAAGTTTAAAAGAGAACTGCCACTTTTGAGATGTAAAATCTGATGGCAAAAATAATGGTGAGGGATAAATTATTGGTGGACAATTATTTTCAAATTACTTATTGATGGGAGATTTGGGAGCATGATCATTCTCCTATAGGCAGGATATGCAGCAAGTGCAAGCCAATTAGCATCAACAGTCAAAGTTGTTAGCAACAATTGGTAGAGTGGTGAACTGTATTGAATGGATAAGATAAATTTTAATGGTTATAACTCCTATCAAGGCAATTGGAATAGTGTGGAAATGACTAGTTGGAAGGAACGAATTCAACAATTGGTGTTGAGATTTGATGATGAGGAGTAGGTGGCTAAGGAAATTGAGCTATGCAAGGAGCGCATCAGCGAAGGAATAGCGATGGACATTCACCTATCAGTATATTTTTATACCTATCAATACCTTCAAGCTCACTTGACAATGTTAATGTAGGCCTCATCTCCAACTATGATTGGCCCTTTCAATATGGATGAGGCATGCCAATTGAAGAGTGCATTGATTTTATAAGTTAAGCCATTAAGCACTATTGGGCATGGATCCGCAACTTAATAATTGGAATTAATCGTAATTGACTAACAAGACGGACAATCGGTATTTATTCAAGTATAATAATTTCTTCATGTGCCCAGAGCATGAATCTCATTTTTTTATTTGAGAAGCCTTATTGTAGATTAGGAAGGATTTTGGAAGCCAATCAAAGGCACTACTACATTCACTGGAGCAATTGATCCAAAAAGAGAGCCATCTACACCATCCTCGAGTTTCAATTTTGATAGAGACGGATCCGAGATAGTGCAAGACACCATGATGCTATTAGTGGCTCTTGAATGCACGTCTAGATACAACATGATATAATTAGTATAAAATGGAGGGCAATTGGAATATAATAGAGAAGTGTGTTCAAAGTTATGGGTTGTTTTTTATTAAACATCGCAACCATTGTGACCCTATGTGTTTTTGTTAGGCTATTTTTTGTAAGATTTTGGACAATTGGAATCAAGAATTTTGGATCATCATCCATCCTTGATTGGGCACTCGGCAATCCCAAGATGGCCACTTGATCACTAAGATCAAGTACCTATTGGCAAGATGCATACGAATTTTTGAGCTGATGTGTTCAATTCATTTCTTAACTGGAACACATAATATGGTGTTGGATGAATTTAAGGGCAATCGGTATGCAGCGATGGAGTAATTCCACCAAATGCAAAGGACTGGTGAATATAACTTCTGCAGGCAGAAATACCAAATTTTCCATAGAAAGATGGACAAGCTCAATAAGAGAGTATGAACAATTGGATGTGGCCAGATTATGAAGATGCTAATGGAGTGGCATGATGAGTCCTTGACCTATAGGATGGATTATGTTTTATCGGATGGGACGTCATCATCAAAGCACTAATGGAAAAATTGGATACACATTTGTTTTGCGGGAGGTGCAAAAGATTGAAAAGAGGCCTATGTGAGCTTAGAACCTATTGGTCTTTCTGCTGATTTTTATTATTTTTAGTAACTATTTGTAATTAGCTATTGGTGGTTAGAGAGTAATTATTAGTAATTTGATATTTTGCTAAGATTAATTATCAATAATTATAGATTAGTGAAATTAGAGAGTAAATAGCTAAGGGATTGCAAAGGGCGCTTGCTGGAGGAACCGATTGGGAGTAGGCAGTTGTTGCAGTTGGAGGAACTACCTTGTTTTATAGCCAAGGAGGAACCAATTGAAGGATAGTTTGCCTTGAGAGAAGGGACTCCTATGGATAAAAGCCTGAAAGGCTACACAATTTTTATTATTTTGTATGAACCTATTGTGAATTAATATGATGCTAAGATTGTGATGAAGTGTGTGATGAATGATTGTATGAGTGATAATTGCTATAGGTGTTAAATTTGTGGTGTATGAAAATTGATTGGTTGACGCATATTTGCGGTCAAGAGATATAATTGGAGATTGTGTCTTTGCTGAAAGATCTTTGGTTGTCAGAGTAAAAGTAATTGATGAGAGAGTGTTAAACTAGCAAAGGCTAAGTGTAATTAGTTGAAAATAGAAGTTGAAGAATGAACTAATATTGGAGATGAAGAATTTGTGAAATAAGAGAGCAATTGGAGTGACTTGGTGAAAATTCAGGTTATATATTGGAATGTAAGAGTGAACCAATGGGAATTGTATAAATGTTAGTAACCTATAAGAGTGGTAATTGCAATTTGAGATTCGTCAAGACTGAATGTATAAAGTCTGAAGTTATGGTGCGGCAAATGAAAGAATTCGATCAGTTTGATGGGGATTAGAAAGAAGAGAGCGTAGTCGATTTGGAATATAATAATTGAAAAATGGATTATGAGGAATTGAGTGAATCATCTAATATTAATTAGATTACTAATCGGAGAATATGTATGGGTGCAATGCATTAGAGTTGAATCAATTGGTAAATAAGAGTCGAGACTCAGTTCTTCAATAGAGAGATTGCCAATATATATAACATTGGAGATTAAGACTAGAAGCAATTAATTCAAAAAAATTTAAGAGTCATTAAACAATAGATATTAAGATAAAGTTGCTTGAAAAATAGCAATTGGGCAAGACCTATTCCTATTGCACCCATGTAGGACATCACCATAGTTCACACAAGGAACAAAATATTCTACCAATTGGAGAGAATGTGGCTGAATTAAATGTAAGCTGAGTAATTGAAGAACAACCTAATAGGCGTAATGATATTCCAGAAGGGAAATACATTGCATCAATTGGAAAAAAGAAGTGAAGACAAAGCAGTACTAGGATTGTCTTTGATCCTTTTGGTTGAATTATAATATATTATAAGTAGTACTATTGGATTGGATGTGAGGACAAAATTCCCTCATTAGCTTTGAATATATAAATCTATAGGTTAACCATAGCCAAAATCACCTATCAAATCCTAAAACGCAATCATCTGCCTCCTTGCAAACAAATCCTTGCCATTGGAAATAAACTTCCATTAGTAAATTTCACTATAACATGTCACAAAAAGAAGCTTTGTCTTATATCTTTATGCCTTTGTCACATGGTTTGATAGATTTAGATAAGATTCTATCTAAACCATTTGTTAGAATTATTAGTTGTATACAATAATTCTAATTATAATGTATTAATTGTATACAATAATAGAATTATTAGTTGTATACAATAATAGAATTATTAGTTGTATACAATAATAGAATAATTGCAAAAAAATATGACAATTATTTGTCTTCACATTTAAAAAATATATATATCCTTTCTTTTGCATAGAAAGTTCCTCCATCATTTCAAAATGTTGAATAGAGTTCAAATGAGATTCTTTTTAGGTTTGTTGTATGGATGAAAGTGTCGTGCGTTTCTCACTAGGGGTTAACATGAACAAGGAAGTGATTTGGTTCCTCTGAACCAGTGCATAACAACACGACATTATTAGATGAATAATGTTGTGAAACGGTGAGGTTTCCTGCTGTGATGGTCATTGCTGCTGAGACTACACTGATCTGTTTCAAAAGGTCTTTGTAAAGCTAGCCTACAGCTCAGCATCAAGCAAACTTTGAGTGCGTCTGTAATGAACTCCAGGGTCAACCCTTCCACGTGCAAAGTCTTTGCAATGTAAGTTGGGAGAAATAAGAGATTTGAAGGAATGATACAATGATTCTACAAGATCAAGCAGCAATGCATTCAAATACTGAACATCACATTGGTCCACGCTACCTGCTCAGCAAACAGACCACGAGAAAACCACAACTGTCTGAAGCAAATGATTAATCTCATCACTTCACGGCGGAGGATGAACCAACAATTTTGCAATATTTCAAGTTGAAGTCTTCGGGAAAGGTATAGATATACTTCCAGGACGTCACAACTTTCGTTCCCTTAGATTTCAATAATTTGAATAAAGAGTGAGATGGTGACATGTCAATCCTTTGCGAAAATTCAGATTTTCAACCACAACCAATAACTGTTCTGAACGTTCAACAAATCTTCATGTCAATGCATTGTCAAGGAATCAGCAGCGACTTGAATTATTGCGCGACTGTGACTCAATCCACTCTACTTGCGTCTAAATGTTGACCGATTTGTATTGAAGCATCCGCGACTAAATGAATGATACAGTCCAGCTCGTGCATCTGACATGTAGACGGCAGAAGAAAAGCGTGCCCAAGGATCTCATGAATATGCTACTTCTATGGACAATACCATAAGCTATGAGAGCAACAATGAGATTCAATTATACCACTTTACTGCAACTAGGCCTGCTTGTGCAAGCACCATTTAGAAATAATTGAACAGAAACAGTTAATATTGTAGCAAACTAGACTAACTTGAATCTAGAGTTCAACGAATGCAACGTGAACCTGCATATCATTTCAAGTCGAGGCTGTCTAGAAGCTCGTACTACTCCTGGCACACTCTGTACACTCTACAACCCAAAAAAAATGGTAGAAATCTGTTATATAGAAGCAGCTGAATTACGGAGCTGCTGTGTAAATGACAAAGGGTCAACGTTGCTGGTCAAATCTTGCCTCAACCTCGTAACCAAAGGCCTTCCACAGTGAGGGAAGGACCTAAGGCATGATAAACGAATCTGACGTGAAGGACCAAAGCCTCTTCACGGGTCACGCCCTGTGATATAGTAGCCTGAATTACCCCTAAATTGAGATCAGGTAGTTCTGGTACTAGGGAATATGACTGCTTACCAAGGCAGTAGTGTGTTAGGGACCCAGAAAGGCGTGATAAACGAATCTGGAAAGAACTGCTAGTGTACAAAACTGGATGGTTATTGCTGTCAATCCAAGTCCTCGTAAGCTGATGGGGTATCGGTGACATCCGCCTCGCTCTGTGACGGTGTTGCCTCTGCAGAGTGTGTTGTATTGTCTGCTAAATGGCCTGATAGCGATCAAGCGAACTGTAAGATAAGTGCATTTTCACTCTTCACAATTGCGAGTTTGTTGAAAGAGAGCCATGTAAGATCTTGAAACAATCAAAGACAAAGTTCTGTACAGGGATTGTTCTTCTGCCTAGCTAGCATCAAAAATAAAAGCCAACGACGCAGCAGAAATGAAAAAAGATGTATAATCAATAAAAGGCTGACCTCTTGGAAGACGGTTAACTTTGTGATGTTTACGTGCTTGTAGTCGCAGAAGTTTTTTGGCCTTCGTGATACTAGTAAGACTTACTGAATTCCGGTCATCGTCACTAGCAGAGCTGCGTTGTTCAAAATCCAGGTCTTCGGGACCCCTCCTTGTGCGTAGTACCAAAGCTTTAGCTTTTTTTCTTTGTGAATTAAATAGACCGCGAATGGATGATACAAATCCTTCGCCTGCTCGATCACTGTTTCTTCGTGGTCTTAGCAAGAACATTTCGGTTCCCTCATGACTTCCTGAGCTGTCGTCGGAGCCAACATCGAAGTCCTCATCTATAGGCCCTGCTTGCGCAGGCAACTTATCCTTGAACTTCTTGCCCTGTCGTGAAGCAAGAAAGTGAGTGCTACAGAATGTAAGTTGAATGAAACTCCCATTCTGAAATTCATTCGTCATTGAATTCTTAAATTCAGAGCATCAAATTTAGCCACAACAGTCACACAGCCTTCTCTAAATTCGCTTTTCTTGGAGAGAATAACTGAGCAAGTATCAAAAACGATGCTCTTGTCGCTGAATCTCAATGTCAGTGAATTTCTACAATGCAGACCATCACTGACTCCATGGAAAAATGAAAGGGAGACAAGTGTGGCTATCTTATTCTAGTGTTTATCCCACATACCTGCATGCCAGTCACGGATTTGAGAACGCTCCAGATAATATGCTTTTTAACCTTGGAGAAAAGACGACGCCAACTGCCCGTAAGCTCTATTAGCAAGAACGTATCCATAAGAAGGCGAAGGTCACTAACAGCAAACCTGGATCCTTCATATGTTACCAATAGCTCTACCTGCACAATACGTATGTCATCAGATACAAATTACACTCGTGGACTTCACAAAAGCTGCAATGACGCAAAAACCATACTCCAATAAAAACATGGCAACACAGGAAAATATTTTAAAATAAATAAAATAGTAATATAATACCAGTGACAGCCTGGGGAATGTTTGGTAACAAAACGTGAATTATAATATAAAGGGTTTACGAAGCCAATGGACTCGATCGTCCTTTTCTGAAAATTGAGGCTAGGTAACGATTACAGCACGATCTGCGCACAAAAACAGTGAACACGAATACAGTGCGATTATTGTTATATAATCAGTGTAAAAGAGTCACTTACTTGACTAATCTTAATATTGTGGAACTCCATCATACTGGTCTTTTTCTTAATCTCCTTCCTCTCCTCCACAACTACAGACTTAACTGTTTTGCTATACTTTCGATCCCTGTTTCTTACAGAACCACCGTTATCACTGGTTGTAGGGATATTCGATGACGTTCCTCCTGTGGCGAGCACATCCTGGCGCGAGGTAGTAGACACGGTTGTGCGTACTGAAGACCCATGTTTACTAGTCTTAGTTATGACCTCCTCGCTCATCGTTTCACCTTCAGCTTCTTCAAGTCGATCCAAGGATACGCATTGCCCCTGCTCAATGCTGACAGCAGCATTCACCTTTCGTGATTTCTGCGATGCAGTGAGCTGTATTAGTGCAATCTAAGACAAAAAAAGAGAGACCCTCAAAACAGAACATGGAACAAGTCATAGTATTATAATGATAATAGGGATTATACCGACAACATATTTCATGTACATTTACAAGATTTCATAAAATTCTTTAGGTTCAGATTTACACTTCATCAAAAACAGACAGCTCTCCAGCAATATGAGTGTCCTCGTCCATTGATCTATCGTTTTGTGGGATGCTTGAAGGCCGAACATTGATTAACTGGATTGATGAGCTCAAATCATTAAAAAAATCAAAATCAAAATCAAATAATTGCCGAGTCTAGGTACGCACGGTTCCTGAACTTGTTAGTAGGCTTGAGATTAATTGGAAAACTATCGTTTATATATTAGTTGCTTCTAGAATGCAATCAGTTAAATGCATCATCAGAGTAGAAGGGAATAGAAACAGTCGGCTGTATTGATTGAAGAGGCTTTAAGAACACCTTTTCTGTGTATATATATATATATGGTTCCATTAAATCTTCTAGAAACGTCAGTAAGAGGAGGGCCATGTCATTGAACCTAAAAGAATGACAAAGTACCTCTGGGGCATGAGCAGAAACCGAAAAGTCTCCAGCATGTTGTGTATCAGGTGGAAGTCCAGCTGGCGGGGCAAGAGATAAAATCGGACCTGACAGACCGCTGCGAGAAGAATTGATACCGGAATCCCAGCTGCTACGGAGTTCCAGTGGCGTGCTGCCTCGTGTTCTCCCTCGCTTCTGCTGTACAGCAGTTGATACTTTCCACACCTCCTGAGAAGTCTGCATCACAAAATATGAAAAATTCCAATTTCGAACTAAGGAAAGAAACGGGCGCACAAAAAATACCCATGCAGACAAAAAGAGACGTGGTTACAAATTGAACAATTCTGCGTGTCGTGAATTTTTCCTGTGAGGTACTCCGATTAATGATTCTGGAAAGATTCTTCAATTTGTTTGTACACTGGTGTTCCCTAATTTCCTAATTGGCTGTATAACATCATTTTACAGTGGTCATGAATAAACATGGAGGTGAGGAAAATCAAGCACCACAAAATCTTTGGCAGATATGTCAGTCAAGAGTGCAGCCAAGGGCTTTCATGGGTAGAAAGATAAAGTAGAAAAGAACCAGTTTCTACTGAAATACTTAAACATGAGCTCAAAATAAAATAAAATAAAATAAAATAAAATAAAAAATCTCACGGTTAGAAAGAAGAGGGGTCAAGGGGACAAAAACCTGGCGCTTCACATCTTGCTCATCACCTGGGAAAAGATAATCCCACAACTTTCTGTACATGGTCTCCGTCAGGTAAATTCGTAGAGGATATATACTGACCTGTAAGGAAATTCAGGAAATTAGAAACAAATCCAAATTCAGAATCATAATACATTCTACACTTCAGTCAAAAGAATTAAGGAACCTCAATGATCGGTTGTGCAACTTACTTCAAAACATTCCAGTGGGGATCTTCCATCCTTTGGTGCACTTTGTTTTGCATCAACGCGAAGCATTGAATTTCTACAAAAATAAACAAATAAAGAAAGCAATAGAGTGATCATATATCGGCATACGCTAGGGCAGGATCTCAATAAATCAACATCTAACAGTGGCGGGTTACAATTAATACAGATCAGAAGAAAAATGAATAAACACAATAAAATCCAAGAGTACCAGTCACGATTGAAGGAGAAGAAGAAGAAGAAGAAGTAAATAAATAAAAATTGATAATCAAACCATGGCAGGAGGATCAACCTTCCCCATTCTTTGGGAGGATTCCAAGCTGCAAGAACTGTATTTAACTTTGCACTGGGCAAATTATTTTTCACCACGAAGGATTTCACCGTAAATTTTGCTACTCCAACGTCTTTAAAATCTCGGTCAACATTCAACGTCTGCAGTTAAAATCCACAGCATGAATAAGATCAACAAACAAAGTCCGCAACAGAGATCTAACGTGACGATATGCATTGGCTACATGTAACTGGGTCATAGATGGGGTTGATGCTCGTTTCAGTTAATTAAAGAGAAACAAAAACTAAGCATAGTAACTCGAGGTCCTGTAGCAGCCATGTCGATACTTGCATCGTTGAATTAATGAGCTGTAATAAGCACGATTTCCGTCTAATTCGGAACCATTGACATATCAACACAGCTAAAAAGAGAGAAAACATACCATGCTATTTATCTCTGCCTCAGCAAAAATATCACCATCACAAAGCATGCTCCAGACGAGTTTTTCGAAAACCCAAGAGATACGCATAGCTGCTGAGGGAGTCTTGTTCTTTTCTTTCACCATTAATTGTTGCTGTGCAGCTCCCTGCAGGGCTTTTCGCAGAGCTTTTCGTTCACCTCTTAACTTATCCTTTCTTACAATATGCTCAGCCTGCAATCTAAGAGCCTGGTACCAAAAAGAACGTAAACATTTTCAGCTGAATTCAACGACCTGGTAATAAAAAAGCCATTTTCCGCCATCAGTGCCGTAAATGAAGAGAGAAATTTCTTACATAAGAAACAGGCAATCATTAAGAGTTTTATCTTCAATATATCTTCGGATCCTATTTGTATTTAATCCTAAAATCCAACTTACCAAGGCAGATCTAGGACACGAAAGCATCCAGAGACCATCATCATCTGATGTGGAAGAATTGAAGGAACCAAAGTCGCCACTCAAATCATTGTGACCAATTGTGCGAAGATCTCGAAAGAGGAGACGACAATCCCGTTGGGCCTGCTCCAGCCTTATGCGTGCCAGTTCCACTTCCTCAATCCCATCTGGAACCACCTCATCCGCCTCTTCTTCTTCTCCTCCTTCTAGATAGAGTCTGTTCTTTCTAGGTCTGTACCAAAGCACCGAAAGCCAATAATTTGATTATTTTTCTGTACACAACAGGAAACCTCGAAACCCAGATGATTGTTACAGAGTATGTAAAGATTGACAAACATATAGTCACTATAGACTAAATGAACGTACTTGGGAAGTCTAGCTAGAAGCAGATTGCTGATGACAGCCACCATGATCTGAAATTGCCGAGATGTCATGGTTGCAGTAATATTTGGCGAGTTGAATGAGAGATCCTTTAGAGGCTTCACCTGCACAGAAGGGAAATCAAGTATACTCTTCACCTTAGAAGAATCTCTTATGTAGAAAATTCCTGTGCTCAAGGATACTTTCGTTGAATAATAGTGGGAGTGTACTCCTCGAAGTAGAAGTCAGATGAGGGTACCAAAGTTAGAGAATTAATGAACACTGGTCAACCTACACAAGAAATGACCTAATCAAAGAATTAGCAGCCAAACAGTAGAAGGGATAACATCTTGCAGCGTAACAGAAGACAAAAAGATTATTACGGACTAACTAATTGTAACAAGTCTTTGGATACTCCACTACAAAAATTCAAGATAACATGTGCACGCACGTTATGAGCATGGGGAAAAGTACAACGACCTTGCTATCTGTGGTGCCACCTTTCTGACGAGTATACTGAAAGTACATTGTACAGGGCATGAAAACCTGCTCAAGGAGGGTTCCAGTTCGCTTTATCTTGGGAGCACCGGTTGTAATTCTAGGCAACCACTGTATTCCAGCACCAGGATCTACGTCTGTGGGGGCTATATGAGCCTGAACATGCTCCAAGATGACCGAAAGTTCCCGTCGTTTCCATGCTATTATAGGAGATCCACCTGATTGTGTAGACACTCTACCTGAGCCCATATGCCTTAATGCCTCACCACCCAGTAACACAATAGAAGCAATAGAGCGGGCTAGCACACGTCCACTCGCTGCAGCTAATAACAAACGTCCCTGCATATGCGTAATGTGCCGATGAGAAATGAAGCTTGTTAGGAAAGAAAATGGACAACCCATTCTGCGTTGAGTCGAGAGTTACTACTTCATAGTGCTGAAACAAGTCACTGAGGAACACGGCATACTGGCATATCCAATCAAAGAAGCTAGATGATACAGAAGAAGGGCTTAGAAATAGAAATAATTTAACCAGAAAGCGCTCGACTTGCAACAAACAACAGAGTTGGAATTCAAAGATAAAGGACGTAGGAGAGGTACAGACGTTTGCTTCTTCTGAGTCAAGGTTGAACTGAGGCTGAACGACGTTAACCATGAAGTGCATGGTGCCTTCACCATCCTCTTCAACATCCTCTGGCAACTTTTCTAAGGCTGCAGATATCTCCCACCATTTGGTCCTTAGTATTCTATCTCTAACGTTCAACTTATGTCAAAAGAAAAACTGCAAGACGTATGTTGCGCATCCCAAACATTAACAGATTATAGCCCATCCCAAAACTGTCTCTGCAAGAGCATACGTACCACTTGCGCTAGCTGTTGGGCTCTCCCCCTTGAGAACAGCAGTAGGATGTGACAAGGAGGATCGAGAAGGAGAAGAAGGGACGCTTGTGGAGCCTTTTTGAGCATCAACACGTTCACTCTCAGCTTTCTCTATCTTCTGTTGTTCCTCCATCCTTTTACGTTGGGCATATTGCCTAGAAGGTGAAGGCTTAGGGCTCTCGAAAGCATGACCTAGTTCTCCCACCCATGCCCACACAGCATCCCTATTTGCAATAGTCCAGAGAAGCTTGAGCCCGTACAAAGAAACGCGTAAACAGTTATCAGCTAGTACAACACTAAAACCATCATCATCACTAGGTAAATCACTTCCACTTCCATGCTCCACAGATGTATGTCGCATTGCTTTCACACGAAGATGTCGTCTTGCTGCTTCTTGCCAGAAGGAAAGGCGAGCTGAGTCAGCCTTAGGAGCTTGTTTACGAATTGTAAGACAATCAGTGCTCAGCAGGAACCCAAGATCACTGCTGGTAGCCGGATTCGAAGAGGCTTCATTCACATTACCTTCCGGAAGCCCAAGAAGCTGTTTGACTTTATCAGACTTTTGCAACTCTTCAACACCAACAGAATCATCCGCAGGAGCAGGAGAGGAGCGTTGGTGCAGCTCTGCTACCATCACGTTTATATCCAAACCTTGATATACTAGTTCCAAAGGGTCCCGCACAGAGTCTATAGTAAACTGGCCACGGCCTCGACTGTAACACATCTCGTATTTGAGCTTCTGCATGAGGAAGGTCAAGCCTTTTGCAGGATCATCCTCCATTAGTGAGTAATGCTTTATACAGGTTGGAGATGAATCCACTCTCAACATAAATTCGGTAATAACCTTGTCAAGGGAAAGATTTCCAGAACGAGGGATACGAGGAGTATTAAATCGGTAGAATCTAGCAAAAGATCGCAACTTGTGAGGGGGCAAGTAGACAAGACTCCACCACTTGAAGATCCAACTCAAGTCATGAGCAGCCAAGTTCACGGTTGGAACCAGATCTGAAGAATTGTCTAGCTTATCATGAACAGAGGGTGATCCGGATCCTCGTAGCAGACGCCAAATGAAGTTCTTCGGTTGGGGTTTGAAGCTTTTATGCTCTCCACCCAAATTATTCACTTCTTCGTTACTCTCTTCGGAATCCGATTTGAAAACAAAATTCAGCCACAAAGATAAAGAAGTTGAGCGAAATGGATCGTATACTAGATGACGCAACTTCATCTCATTCGGAAGTGCGTGCAAATAATGGTTAAGTGGAGTTCCCGATTCACAATCCCAGTCCATGGTAATCTCTAACTGGAAGACCGGAGTACTAAGAAATACAGGTTGTTTTAGATCGAGAATTGACGAGTCTCCTTGGAAACCTTGCTTTAACGCCTCCAAGCTGGTAACAAGAAGACCGAAATCCTTTCCATTGAACACGATGCACCCTTCTGATTGCTTGATTTCCATAGTTTTAGAAACTAAACGCATATGATTGTTCTCCTCGTACGGATCTGTCGTCGCTGGAACCGTCAATTCGAAATTTGTAGCATTGATACTGTTTATTCCGTGTATGTAATAACGCATATCATCCCACCAAGGTAGACTACGTTCCTTCTTCACAGGTGGAGGCAACGGAATTTGCTCATACCACTTGTGCCTGTGGACGCTAATGTCGGTTCTTCGGAGAGCCACTGAGAAGGCCCAGCTTACATCCGCAATAGCTGGTTCATGACCAACGCCATAGCAAACTTTTGCATTTTCAAGTTCGATTGGGAGTTCTGAATAGAATTTCATAGCGGGGGTTGAGCCACTTATAGAACGATTCACGCTCACTCGCCGCCACCGTCCAAGGTATACATCTTGCAGCATTTGTGGAGGAAACACCGTAGCCTGCAATTAGAAAAGCCCCCAAAAATGGAAATTATTCTGTGATTGGAAATCTATAAGACACAAGGATAAACAACTTGATAAAACAGAATAAGACCAAAATCTGCATGGCTACACACCCATTCCAATTTTCTGAATTCAGAAATGCAAGCATTTCATGTCGAAAGGCAGATTTAACAGTGCACAAACCAAAAATGTATCATAGCCTATTCAAAATCTCATTCTGTGTTGTTATTGTATCAAGACTAGGAAAACTTCAAAAGCAGTTTTGTAATGAACTTATAAAGGAGATGGAATACCTGTTGTGCAAGAACCACCACCCCCTCACATTGTCCACGATCAGCAGATAATAAAGGAAGCGTGTAGTCACGAATACGAACTACAAGGTTTGTTAGGTTCACTCTTAGCTTTCGGCCCATAACCCTTGAGAAGGGAATTTGAGCGACAGGCTCTACGCAATCTAGCCTATGAGCAATTTGAATCATACCCTCCCGGCCTCCTTCAACGTTGGTCAGAATAACTTCCAGAGTGCTGACAGAGAGCGAGGCCAAGGACCGACGTGTTGAGCTCATTGTAAAACCTGCCTGCAACCCAACATTGGCTTCCCCTGTCTTTTTCTCCACTACGAGCTTTTCACAAGCTTTGCGATAAGCTTCAAAAGTCTGAATGTAGAGTCTATCCTTCTCTTGTTTAACAAACTCAGGGTCAGATAAGCCTGTTTCCACAAGCTTGTGAAGAGCACTGTTGTTCTTTTCATGCTCTTCTCCCTCTGACTGTGAATGTCTGTGTCCAATTTTACCACGCTCCTCAGAAACTTTGGCATCAAAGAGCTGCTCTCTGACTATCAGCTCACACACCTGCTCACGCAACAGACGATAGTGCTCATCAAACCAACCTTGAATAGGCTCCTCCTCGATCTCAGCCACAACGTCTCGCATCACCAACTGCACTGCCCTCAACTGAGAGGATTTCACCTTCTTTGGTTTAGTGTCTACAGGAACCGGCATTCCGGCCCCAATTCTATGTTTTTGTGCAGCCATAGCTAGTTTCAAGGCCCGAAGCTGATCCTCATACGCGTCTTCGATACCTCTTAATGGCAGGCGAAACGGCATAACTATTCGGGTACCACTTGCTTGTATGATACAATCCCAGTAATTTAATATTCCAGCGCTGTTCCTCACAGTGTCATCATTGCAAGCACTTTTGTTTGCAAGTTCTGGCACGTAAGGAATTCGAGATACCTGCAAGCGCTCACTGCTCAGCAGCAGAGCATTGTTAAGAAATAGCTTGGTCTGTTCAGCAAGTATACCGATTTGAGCATCTTCAGAGAATATTGACTGGATCTGTACCTCCAATTCCGCTCCATCACCAATCTCACATGTAAATAATAAACCCTCAATGTCAATGGCCACCTCGACTTTGCCTTTACTCCGTTTGCTAGTGCTTTCAACACTAGGGGTTTTTCCTGGAACAAAATCTTCCTGTACACTGCTAAGGTTGTTCCGAAAGGACTTGCGCCAATCTAATAATCTCTTGAATTGAAGTCCAACCTCATGAAAGAACAAATGGACGTCAGGTTCCCACCTAGCTGCAATATCATTCACACTAACCAGAACGCAATTGCCTTTCTCGGAACCCGCTGCAGCCGGCTGGTAAAGGACCTCCATAATCTGAACACCAAATGCAGTAGTTTCAGCAAGAACTTTGTCCCTATTATCAAGCTCCTGGTACAGTAAATTCCCACGTTCAACTTTAACGTTGACACCTTTGGGCTCTTTATCAAAGCACAAGCTAAGACGTGTTAGTTCCAGACCAGCATTGTATTTACTTCTAAGACTACTCCCACGAGCAACATGTATCCAGGCTTTGCGATCAGAACCATCTTCCATCTTGGAAATAATTGTCTCGCCACCTTGAATACCATAATTCACTTTCTTTGGGTCTAGCAATTTCGCATCCGCCGTATGCAAAGAACCCGTCAATTGAATGAGGAAACTTTCGAGACGCAATATGACTTTCCTTAATCCCGGCTTTTTGGCCTTTGAACTGCTGCTGCTCGTACTTTTGGGCTTTTTACCAGAGGCTAAAGATTTGAGATATCTCTCCATCACCATCCATGTGGAGAGAATAGACCGCACACGAGTTATACTAAGATAAATTTTACTTCCATGCGCTTCAAGGATTAAAGTCCGAATCTTGTCTGCTGGATTGTCTTCCACTGACTCAGAGTCAGTAAAAACCCATTCAACTACCACACGTGAAACTCGCATCAGACAGCCATTACAAGATTCACCTCCGGATATAGAGTCTTTTGAGGAACAATCTGTTTCCTCAGCCATCCCAAAAACACATTCTCCCATCTCTCCGTTAACCACCAACCCATTGCCTGATCCTGAGTTCAAATACACATGTGAAGTTTGTGCATTTACCTGCACAATATGTCACATCAAACAAATGCAGCACCTGAGCATAGTTACACCAATACATAACAGTTCTGGACCTCTACTAATGCCATACCCATAAGCTCCAGCAAGTTAAGGTTACTAGAATTTCAAAGATGTCTTGAAATGATACCAATGCTCTCGACTCAATATTGCCAACATTTGTGTCAGACAACTTCAAATACACTATCCTAATCATGTATTTCTATACATCTGTAAGCTCCAAACCGATTTCTGCGAAGCTATTTCGCAGGCTAACAGCAATCATAGAAGAAGCCAGACACTTGGTTTCGCCTAAGAACGATACTATAGACACCGCACATATTACTGAAAGGATACCACACTGAATTATTTTGGTATACTGCACTGAATAAGCTCATTGTCACGGGATGGAAAGCACATACATTATAGAGAGGCATGCCATCTAGGCTATAAGCAACTAGTGTCAGCTCTGGCGCAGAAAAAGTGCAACCCCACGTCAACTTTCTCTTTTGCTTCATTACAGTTACTGGTTTTGGTGTAGGATGATCAATTCCAGCTCCACTGTTTGGTTTCCTCAAAACCCTCATTATGAATTTTAGCCAGCAATCTAAGCTGGCTGTCATTAAACTGCATTGAGTGCCTCCCAACTGAACTTGTACGTCTACATGCACAGGCTTGCTGGCCTGCAAACACGCAATCAAAATATTAGAGTTGAGTTGAATCACCAGTAAGGGTTTTCTTAGTACAAACACTAAATAAGAATAATCAAACAGAAAATACTGTACCTAATCCTAAATTGTATAAGACACAACAGAAGTTAGTGTCCTGATAGATACTCATTGAAAAGTTCTGACGAGACTAAAACGAAAACTTTTAATAGCGGATCGAACCCACATTACCACCAAAGATAGAACCTCACCTCAGCGGGAAACTCGAGAGATCCTCCTACTACCACCTTCAATATTTCAAGAAAAGATTGGTTGTTCTCCCGTAAGACCTGCGCCATATTAACACTATCGCTACTAAAAATATTTTCAAAATTACTCACATTAATAAACCTGCTACAATGTGCTCAACATTTGCCAATAAAAATGACAAATCATATTGGTTTATAAAGTTTGATTTTTAAATTGATAAAAGACACAAATATCACTTTTTTCAGGATCAAAACAGCGGCAAATATGACAACATTTAAAATTGCATTCACCATGATTTCTCCACATTCCACGCCGACATCCAGCTGAGAAACAAGGTCTCCAGATGGTTCCGTTGGCTGAACCCTTTTTCCCCGCATCTGAATGCCTGTCACTACATTCTCCAGCACTCCTTCTTTGTAACTGCACTTCAGACTCAACTTGGGCAGACAAAAACCGATCTTCACGACAAAAATCCTAGATCAGTAAAGCATTCCAGCATTTCACAAAGGCATACACGGAGACTATACAGATAAAGATTGCCCAGTCACTTCATACAAGAAATTATTATAAGAAGAGAGTAATACGATGTATTCTGACGCTAAACACGTAAAAGACTACGAAAAAATGCTTAATCACTTGGGTGGGCTGCAACGAGTTTTCCTAGTTCGAATGCAACTGTATGTTCAAGAACTGGAACCCTACCTTCTTAGTCACTGCTAAATTGTCCTTTGAGGTACGTATAAGACGTGCCACGTATAGTGCACTAGGCATCGGGTGTTACATACCAAAATCGACTTGTCAATTACAATATCTTAAAACAGAACGATGAATTGAGGTAACCAGACGGGCAACACACACCTTTTCAGGAACCTTGAAAACACGTCCTATGGGGGACTGGGCTGTCGCCACTGCGCTCACAGCAGCTGCTCCAGCCTCTAAGGTTGGTGAAATGTGCTCAGATCCAGATGCCACTGCCGCAGCAACAACAGCGGCAGCAGTGGCATCGGTCTCTGAGCTTGGGGTCGGCTGAGCAAGTTCAAGAGTTGAAGATTCTGCGACAGACACCCCATGCAATTCACTTGATTTCCGTGATCTTTTTGAGGCATTGAGACTATTTAAAAGACCAGCTTCTCCTAATAGTATGTCCTCGCTCAAATCGATTGAAACGTCGCCACACATTACATCCAGCTGTTGAAGCATAACTCCAGCTTCCCTGGGGAGGCATAAAAGCATCTTAAAAGTTTCAGTCTTCCCAATTCGACGCACATAATCAGTGTTCATACGTAAAGTCCACGCGCTTCTGCTTCACCAACTACAATGCTATGAAACTAAAAGTTCTATTCACAACTGTAAGCAGGAGCTTACAAACCAGAGACAGAGTAACAACCGAATAGAAATATAAATAGGCAAAAGATTAAAAGGTGAGACAAAGTCTTATATTCAGAACTTGGCACTTATAGATTCGCTTCAACAAAAAGGTAAAAGAGTTACCACCGATCAGAATGATCAACAAGTGTTTACATTAGAAGAACCACTTTACACAAATAGGTGTAAACAGGAAACAAGCTGGAAATAAGAGCTGTGCATAGAGCTTAGAAAGGCATACCCGTCATGATCGAAGCTGCTGGATACAGAGAGATGATCCAATAAAAATAGTACACTTGGAATAGCATCAATAAGTTGTGCAGGAGGAGGTCGAGCGACGGAGAAAATACGCTGTCGAAAGCCAATCATCGGTCCAGAATTTTCATACCTTGAGTGCCTTTCACCGAAATACATCATGCATGGTTTGATGGATAACTTAGCGCCCAACACTGTGGAAGCTAAATCCTGTTTGAAAAAGTCTAACTCCAGGTCCTTGATCTCCAAGGACAATTTTGGAATCTGCTCATCATAGATTTGGCTTCAGATATGAAAACACGAAACCCAAAGGAAATAGAACACGTAAATGTGATATCGCAAATCAAGAATTCGCAAAGCTTCCAATAGCATGAGGCTAGACTAACAAAATGGCTGTGCAATTGATACAGAGAGTGCACATTTAGATGAGTTGTTTCAGAACACAATCCGAAAGTAACGTACGTGTTGAGCATGTACTTAAAACAAGGCTAAAAGTAAACAAGAAGAATGCAAACCCTACCTCAGCAACTTTAAAAACAAGCTCCGTTAAAGACAATTTCAAGTATTTTGCTAACTTGGCGGTCACGATCCACTTTCTGCGCTCGGAGACAGGATTTCTATTGCTTCGGGGTTTTTTTGACCTTTTCTTAGTTGTTCCCACACTCTTTTGCAAGACAACCTCCACATCCGAAATAAAGAGCTGAAATTTGAAATCTCGTAAAAGCGCTGAAAGCTGCTTGCGAAAACTGATACGCACTTCTCCAATGGCCACAGACGCAATTGCCCCCTGCGCATATAATAATGGTTAGTAATCAGCACTTCGTGAAGTTCATCAAGTGATTCTAAGCTATTGTGGTGATCATAAGAAACGCGAAAAGCAATCTAAAAAATCATCGCGATATTTACCTTTCGAAATTGAATGGATACGTCTTTGAGTCGTTGAAAACCAGCAAACCGGAAGCTTACTCGCGCACTGAGAACCCTGCTGGCTATCCATGCCAACAGCTTGGCAGTGAAACTTGAGAAAAGACCACAAACCCGTTTCAGAACAAATACTTCATATAATTCGAAGCAAGTTAACCCTAAACACGAAGGAAACGATCATAGTACCGCGACTCGTCTCACTAATGTGCAGCAATACTCCACTCACAAAATATTGTCATGGATATCATGAAATCTTCACACTTCTTGAATAATAACATTTCCCACCGTCTCCAAAAAAGAAGATTAAAAAAAAACAAAAAATAAATAAAAAGCAATGCGCACCAAATTTCTAACTTGTATATTACACACACATACGTTAAACTAAGCGTTTGTCAAGAATCAGCTCGAAGATCCATTCTCACATCATTAAGTGCGAAGATAACGGAGGTGAATTGAGCAGGAAAATTTGCTGCAAAATTTAATACTAACAATCAGAAGAAAAGAGGACAAGCATACGAAACAATACCAATGTTACTTAATCAACATAAACCCCACTACAAGAACTTCATAGCTTGCTTTAATTCCTGCGATACCTTCATTCAATTTTTACACATGAAAGTTTTACAAGGCACAAACATTGCATGAAGCAGGCGATTGAATGATGCTTACTTGAAGACGAGCCATCCAACTGTGGTCACGGCTAGAAACAACCAAACAAATTTGTCAGGTGTAACCTCCATGAATCCAACACTTCAGAGGCGTACACGAGACCTCAGAGGGGAGAGTCACGCCCGCATTTAATAAATGCCTTCTGAATCTGTTCTTTGTAATACTAAAGGAGGGCAACGGAATGATTCGTCAAAAATGTCTTTGCTGATAAAATTTCAGAACACTAAATCTAAGAAGCTATCCAGCATCCCTGCGCGGAATTCCCCAACGCCGATGGCTCGCCAACGCACAGCAATAGCTGTTGCTCAATCACTTCCACAACGCTATTAGAGAAGTTGTTCCTTCAACTACATTGCCTCCGGGTTTTAAAACATCCTCATCCACTACCTTTAAAGAAACTCCCGCGTTGCACTTCTACATCCAATTCCAACCTCGATTCTTTCTGCGATCGTAGTACAAATCTGAAATAAAAATACGCGTCAAAACATATTCCGCCACTCCACACTCAGAAAAACTCCAACGAATGTGAAACATTCTGTGCCACCACCATCATTTACGATTTCTTCCCAGGTCTTATGACTGCCTCACCGCTCTCGCTGCTATGGCCAAAATTGTCGCATGCTGCTACAACGCTCCAGAACCCCTCACTCGAGATATACACCTCCAACTGGAAACCAAAAACCCTTCCTCCGCGTCAACCATACACCCAATCCGTTTCGAAATTCACTCCAGCATCGGCGCCATACTCGCACTCTCTCTCTCTCTTACTCTCTCTCCCCGCCTAACTGCGATCAACTACCTAATGCAAGACATGCGGCAGTTCTCCACTGCACAGCAGGCGTTGAGCATTACATCTTCTCCATCCCTCAACCATTTAGCCCGGCGTCCTAGCCAACGAAGCTGCACTGCGATGCAAGCACGTGACCGCGGCGGTTAATCGCGGATCTGAGCACAAGCCTCGGCTCGCAACCCCACTGCAAAACGAATTCCGGATCGCTTCCTTGTGCCCTTCCTAGTTTCCCTGCCCTCGTTCAGGAGCGCTCTGGTTTCCCTGTCCCGACTACTTCCCGTAACCATCCACATTCATCGAACCCACTATACATCCATCGACACAACAGAACCACGAACTGCTTCTGTAATACCTCCATGTCCATAGGCGATGTTCATCATCCATAGCATCACCTCCAGTGCGGTGAAACTTCATTCATAGTACCCTTTCATTCATCCTAGACCAGCGTCGGATGTACAGCATAATAATTATTAAGCTAGAAAAAAAACCACCAGGTTCCAGAAAAGCAAGGCGTCGGGGTAGAGTGAAGGGGGAGAAGCACGCGTGATTGGGTTAGATCTGGGAACAGGAAAAGGGCTATATATGGAGCCAAAGTGGTGCCCAGTTTCTCTCTTGCCCCGATTGCACTGCATGGTAACACCGGATATGGGTAACTTGGAGCGCATGGGTGTGTTACTGCGCTTGCGTGCCGCCCCACCACCACCACCACCACCATCGCCACTACCACTACCGTGGTGATGGTGGTGGTGGTGGTGGTCACGAGCCCGGGGTTCACATGATGCCTCCTTTGCTTCGTTCATCTGAAGAAAGGCTTCTCGTTTCCCATTCCCCCTCCCCCCACCCCTTTGGCTTTTTTCACGCCTGGGATCATTCCCCTTTCCACTCTTTCGTTGCATTTGCATTTCATTTTGAACGTCCGTCTTTAGATGTTCTTTTTCAATGCACGTGTTAAATAAAGGTTATTTCATCTTCGGGTGACATTTTAACAGAATTTCTAGTTCTTGTTTGTAATGCATCAGGATTTAAAATATTCTTCTGGTTAAAGATAGTTGTGAACTTTAGAAAAATTATGGTTGACTTAGTATTTTGGATTCAAATTTAGTTTTAAGATGAAAATACCTTGATGTTTAATATACAATGTTTCATATACAATGATAAAATTCCTTGTTTTGAATTAAATTTTTTAATATGTGATATTTTATTTGCATTTGTGCTATAACATATGGCAATACTCAAAAAATATTATAAAATCTTAATATACCAAGATTATAAATTATAATGATAGTGTCATATATTCAAATATTTAAAATACATGTATTAGATGCTATTATGAAATTTAACAAATAAAATTTATAGTTAAGCTGTGTGTACTACTTGTTGAGAGTTTAATAAATTTATTTAAAGATGTTAAGTGTTTTGACAATCAATTATTTATAATAAGTTGTTTTGTATATTTAGTATATTATTAATATACTAAATTAATAGATATATTATTATTATTTAAATAATGAATCTGCTTATTGTATCAATTAATTTTTTTAAATATGATGTGTATAATACATATTAATATAAATAAATAAATAAATAAATAATGAGTTGTATTTTAATAAATTATAAAAATAGGTTTTATTGAGCTTCATATCAATTATTAAATCTATTTATTTAGGATTACAAAAGAAATCATGCAAAATAGTAATCTAATACACACTTGTTTTTTTGGATTAAGTACCCTATAAGAAATTAAATACTTCTAGAAGTTTTATAAAATTTTATAATAAATAATAAAATTTCATAATTATAATAAAAAACATAACATAAGTAAAAATAATTTTTGCAAGTGATTTTTATTTAAATACATGCCCTACAACTTGTATATGACTTGATTTTAATATATAAATGAGTAAATGTTAGCAACAAAAGAACGCAACTACAGTAGATCTCATCTCCTTGATTTTTTAAGAAGAAACTTCAAAAATATTATTAACAACCAACTAATTATTTAAAGTTGATATAATTGCAAACTTGTTAGTTTTATTTTGATTTGATTTTATGTATATAAAAGATTTATATCATTTTTTTTGATCTTACACAAAATCAAAGACAATATTTTAACAATATTTTAATTAAAGTTTATATTTAAATCAAATCTTATTTTCTTTTCTACATATATTAAATATTAAAAGAACATGTAATTTATAAATAATCAACTTATCAAAAATAAAATGACATGTTATTAATAGACAAATTAATTCAAAATTTTACAAATATATTTATTACACCATTTTGTATTTAACCTATCTATAAATATTATGAATTTGTAATATCATTTGTGATAAGGAATTAATTTTTTTGAAATAAGATATATATATATATATATATATATATATATTCTTTAAAAGTTTGTTGATGCTAGGTATTTTCTAAATCAAAAAAAAAAAAAAAAAAAAAAAAAAAAACATTTAGTACCATTTACAATTTAAAATAATATATACAAAATATATTAATATGCTTATTATGTTATACATATTTTTACAATTTTACAAAGAAAAGGAGATTTTAATAAAACAAATACATGTAAAAGACGTTTTTTACTATAAAACTATTTTATATTGTGTATATGTATATATATACATATATACATACACACAAACATTTATAACTTTTAACAGATTTAGTTCTTTTGGAAAATCAAACCCACCTGGCTGTTTTATTTTTTGTGAATCAGTAAAAATCAGAATCAGATTTCTTAATTGACATTAACATCAGTTAGGAGAAACAGGTGTTAAAAAATATGCTTGGATTGAAGAAAGATGCCCCCTTGAGTGCGATGGTTAGCAAAATCACATACGTTACACTAAAAGATAGTTCCACTAAACAAGAAAAAGCACCTGAAATCTCTAACCTTTAACCTTGCCCTTCAACGTTCAAGCAATTTGCAACTATAACCCCGTCAGGGTGCTCCATAATGTGCTTCTTATTATCACTTGGCAACACACGTCTTGGTAACCCAAAAATCTTAAACAAATTCATTAAATGCTTCTCGTACAAACGTCAAATAGCCTTCCCAAATCCGCTACACGGGATTCCAACAAGCACCTTATAGTTTACACCCTTCACTTCTCATATCCAGCTTCTCCTCTTCGATTCTCACATATGGTACAAGTCCGGAGCCCCCAGAAGCCACAGAATACTCAATACTTGGCTGTCTATCTGCTCATTCTAAACCTCCCATATCCAACCAGCCTACTCTGAAGACCATTCAACACCAGGAGCTGGGAAAAACACCTACGTACCTTCTCCACGTCCACACAATACCATCGAAACATCACATCTCTACCCAAATAAACTTGTCATTGGCTCAATCACCCACCCTTCTCTCTCCTTGCTTTGAACCACTGTCACCTACCCAATTTGGATCTTCGCAACGGTGAAAAATTTCCACTTCTTACTACTTTTACATAAAGTTTCGTTTCTGTTCCCTCCCTCCGCTCTTAAGTGCGGGAAAAACTTCATCGCTCTTAACACCCTACATCTCCGTTCCACCTAAAAACATACTCCGGCGAAGACATGACCTAGTCATCGATGTGATGAATCTCCCCCATCATGATGCGGTTGCTCGTCACGCTGAACCCCAGCAACGATGGATCCACTATCTTCTTCCCTTTCTTGTTCTTCTTTTTTCCGCTCCCTGGACTTGCGGTGCTCTCGAACTCCCCTGAACCCATGTCTTCCTTCAATAAACGGGCCATATCTACCGTCCCGGATTTGCTCCTATCCACTTTCTTCCCATTTGAACCATAAAAGACAGCTGCATCTTCGCGGTCGTTGGAAGACACGTTAACGTCGGACGGTAATGACTTCACTTCAGCACTCAGTTGTGAACCAGTCACTGCAAAACCAGGATCAACAATCATGCACTGGACTAACAATATGCAAACCTCACCACACATCATCCATTGTCCAACAGCTTGTCAACAAACTCCGAACCCAGACGACGCCTTTCAAACTCTAATACTACCCTAAACCAACAACCATCAAACCGACTTCTAGAAGATACCATATCTATCGCCTCATCAATTACCACAACCCGCAAAGGACATCAAATTTGCAGAATCCAAAATACCATACCATTACACCAAACCAGTGTCCCTGTTATTTATGCTACTCAATCCATGCATCTTCATAATACCTTTATTACTTGCTTGCTTCTTCCCTTTCGTTGCAGCAGCTTTCACGGATACTGCCGTCGCACTCAAAGAAGGAAAATCTGTCGGACTCGCTCTCGTCATTGCCACCGGGGCTGCCACCTGACGAAGCACTGGGGCCGCTGCTACGGTTGCTGCGGGTTTCGAGACTACGCCTTTGTTTGCCTGTCCTTGTCCAGGTCCATGCAACAGCGACGGAAAATCCAACCTGCACAGATCAAAAATGTTGAAATCATACACTAACTTCAGTATAGCATCCACAAACCTGGTACTCGACAACAAACTTTACACCAGGCCAACACCTGGCACTCTGCCATCACACATTCCATATGCTATTTCACAATCACACGCGACCACAAACAACAAAATTGTCAACTTACGGCTCAGATTTTGCGATCTGTTTCACGGCTTTTATGCTGATCTTCGCATCCTGGCCGTAATCCCAGAACAGATCGTCATCATCTTCAAACACGCCCACCTTCGACCAGGAACTGCCACTGCCACTGCTTGCCGGAATCTTTGCCGGTTGCCCACTCGCCACTGCAAGAGCTGATGAGTTCGTCACTCCAGGGCGCTGCCATGCGGCACCCCCACTTCCGGTTATCGTCATTAAAGTGACGGGTTTCGCTGATGAAGGGGGTGTGTTCTTCTGAACCAGTGATGCTTGAAGCATCTGGTTCTGTCTGTCCTGCTCCTCGCGAGCTTTCTTCTCCGCCTCTTGAATTTCCTTCAGGGACAAAATTTTTCCTAATTTCGCTTGCTGAGCCGGGGTTGATGACCACGCCGGAAGAGGCTGCGAACTGACTGCGGATTCGCTTCCCAGGTTCAGAAAATCCGCCAGCAACGGCCCTGGAGGTGGGGCTGGAAACGACTCTTCCGCTGACTCCACCTGAACCGACCGCGAAACTGTGCTCTTGCTGGATGTCAGTGGAGACGGCAGCTGCAATACATCGCTCGTTGTTGCACCACCCGCCGGCTTTACAGGAGTCGTACGATTTGATTTGGCTGCCCGTTTCTTGCTCTTCTTCGATTCCTTGGGTTCAATAAAGTCACTGTCATCAAGCCCAACAGTACTCTGCGTCGATGCTTGACTAGATTGACTCACTGACACCTCCTTCACAATGCTATCCTCCACTCCGCTGGCTTTCCTGCTAACATGGGCAACGATATTTTCATCGCCTCCGTCGAACGACGAGCTAACCTTCTCGGTATTAGCAGACACCGCTCCCCATGCTGGGGGATCCACTACTCGGCCAACAGGAACCTTTTGAGCAGTCGTTGCAACATTCAATTGAGCATTTCCAGCCTTCTGGGATGCCTCCAGAGTAGCGGCAGCCTTTTGGGCCTCCTCCTCCTGAATCTCTCGCAACGACTTAGATTGGGGAACCGACGGTGCGGTCCATGGCCCCAATCCTGTACCCTCACTAGACGGAGATTGCCCTGCCGACTCTATTATCGCCTGCTCTACAGCCTTCCTGCCCGTGGCTTCCTCTTCCTGGATCTCCGCAAGAGACTTCACTTTCGGAGCCGCGGCAGCTTTCCACCCAGGCTGAGCCAACGCTGCCTCTGATCCAGCCTGACCTTTACTCTCCATTGATTGTACGTTCGCTGGTAGCTCGTTCGAATGTAGATTCGACAAACTCCAATTCCCCAGCAGGTGTGAAGCCTGGGATGAAGTGCCGATAGCAGGTGATCGCGAGGTTTCTGCTCCACTCGGTGTGGTCGCGATGGGGACATGCTCCGACACCAACGTCCCACTGAGAGAACCGCCATGCAATTGTAGCTCTGTGCTGGCATAATCCTGGCTCTCTTGACCCCAGAATCCCAGAGACGGGGAAAACATACTCCTTTCGTGCACTATTTCCTGCTTCTGAGAACCCTCGTTGCTGATGACTGGCCATCTTAAACCAGGCAAGACGTCACTCTTCGCTGGAGCATCCAGTTGACCAGCCGTTCTCGTTTCCCCGCTCTTCGGCCGACTCTCCAATCCCTCCAACCCCAGTGCTCGAGCCGCAGCTGCAGCTTCCACTTGCTGCTGCCTCTCTTGAACCTGTTGTAGTTCTAATGCGTCCCGTCGAAAACGTTCCAGATCCGAAAGCTCACCATAACCTACAAAATCTTGAGACTCCGCTCTAGTAGGCTGCTGCTGTTCCTGAACTTGAGTTACCATCTCGCCTTCCATGCCCGACATACTGCGCTCTCTGCGAAACAAATTTGGGTCGTACATGTTCATCGGCACACGAGAATCAATCATCCCAGAATCCAGAAGTGACGACCGGTCAAATCTTAACATGTCTTGAGACTCTTGCTGCATTAACCCTGGAAAATTCGGCTGACTTGGCAGCCTTTGGTGTTGCTGCTGTTGATGCTGGAAGGCCTCGAATGGTCGCATCGGAGCGGGCAACTGCGAACGCTTCACAAACTGTCCAAACTCGTCCACTTCCCACACACCAGAAACTCGCATGTCTTCCAACGTTTGATGCGGTTGGGGCACCGGCAATCCAAATTGCATCAACTGATGACATAACACTGTTATCAGACGGACCCGATGTGTTCACCACAAAATGCAAAATCACCACCTGGCTACTCAAACTCATCGGCTACTCATCAAATATTACTGTCAAATCAATGCTATCATCCAAACTTACAGTTGGAACATTTCGCACTGCCAGCACACGCATCCAAATGGGCATCTGATGTGCCATTAAATAAAACATAATACTCATACCTGTTGCTGCTGCTCCTCCTGCAGCCGCTGGCGTATCAGCTGCTCGAACGATGGACTGCTCGAATGGTTTTGTCGGGCCAAAAGAAGCTGTTCAAACTCTCTGCTTGACAAGTGCTGACCAGATGTATCAAGCAATCGTGGGTCCTGGGGCTGCCGAACAAGCACAAGCTGATCTGCAAGTCCTGAGCCCTGCCGATGCATGTGGTTGAAATGTGCAGGTGGGGGCATAGACTGGTTCCGCAGAAGCTGCTCAATCAGCACCTGCACCATCAACAACGCAATAATAAGATACTGTAACTGCATTCATACTCCATCAACTCAAAAAAAAAGAAAAAAAAAGAGACACTCTTCAGAGCCTTCCAAGAACGACCAAACCACACTGCAAGTGCACTCATGGGCATACTTTTCAAAGGCACTCTTTAAGTGTAATGGCTAAAGTGTCTGCTGAAAAGCAATTATGCAATTTCCGTTCACTATCCCATTCACACCAGTGCATGGCATCGAAAGAGCACACAAATACAGTAATATCAACTGCAGCCGTAATTATCACCTCATATCCACCACGACTGTATACCTGCGTTGGCAGCTGTTGCTGCTGCTGCATGCGTAAAAGCTGCTCCAGCACAGGACCCGATGGTGGAATTGGCACAGGTGCCTGATGTGGCTGAGGAGGCATCTGAGGAAGCAAAGGGTTTAATACTTGGTGATCGCGAGAAGGGAGACCCCCGGGTCGCATCAGCTGCTCCACATTGATTCGTGAAGAGTGTGGCGAAGGGGGTACACCAGACAACTGCCTCTGTAATGCTGAACCTGACGAACCCATTCTCTGCAAGTGCTGGATCTCCAGTTGCTCCAGTTGCTGAGCCAGGTGTGTAGGATCTATACCACTTCCAGAGGGAGGAAGCCCCACGTTAGGATATGGTACGTCCAGTGATAAATTTCGCAATAGAGTGTCTGTCCATGGATGATCAAGCTGCCCCAGATGACTGTGCCCGCCCTGCAACATGGGTGCAGAAAACAATGGTTGACCTGCCAACATAACAACACATTCAGGTACCAGCCTTGTTCCACTTCTAGACCAGGATACGAAAAAGCAGAATTAAAGACTACCACAGCTATGTCCAGCAACACATGACATCCCAAGTTTCATAACTCATTCACTGCACATCTACTCCCGACAAGAGCATGTGCAGACTCTTTCGCATGCAACGAAGGCGACCCAAAATGATGAAATGATTTCCAGGTTGCTTGATCTGTGACACCCATATGCAATCGAAACTACCATAATTAAACGCTGCCCCACGACGTCCGAACGACTCAGGGTACCAGCAATTTTCCGATCAACAAAAACAGGGGCAGATACTTGGAAATGTACCATCCAAATACCTGACAATAAGTTGGATCCCTCATTTTGAGGGAACAGATTGGGCAATCCCACATTCCCAGTTTCCGACATGCCTGTGTCCGCTCGAGGAAATGCTGACATCCGCTTCAGCGTGGAATACGATTGGTCGCTTGCCTCCTCAGCTTTTGCTCCGAACTCCTTGTCACCTTTTCCAAAATATATATCCGCTGGCATTTCTAGCACCACAACACCCACACTGAGGCCGCATGCCAAAAACCAAAAAGAACCTCCATAATTTAAGCCACCCACAAACACTACGATACTCCCATGCCCACAAAGTATCAACGACTAAACTTAAAGCACTTACTGTCTTCTACGTGCACTCGGTCCCTCGCTACTGTTCATCTATGCCAAAACAGTCCCAAAACTGGATCCTTTAATGACATTATCCCAAACCGTCCACGCTTACCAGGTTTGCTGCTTGCTGTTCTGCCGTTCAGCCCGAGCTGGAACTCATTACGAAGCATGCTCTTCGAACTATCAGTCAAATTCAACAGCTCCATGTCCAAAGATGGGTCGAAAATTCCTCTACGCTCCATCTCGTTCTTGGCCCCTAAAGATTCCTGATGTCGGTAGCTAATGCTTGATAAATAATCTTCATCTTTTAGATGAGACGACTCGACACTCTCATCTGACTGTTTCGATGCGCTGGTGAAACCAGGTGGTGCTTTCACTGTCGACTTCAAGTGTGGCATTATATTTTCCAGTGCAGTAAATGGAGTACCTTCTGGGGCATCCATCAGACGTACAGGCAAGTCCAGCCCGAAAAAACCAGCCTCGAACCACCCAATGATGTCCACACCATAAAATGGTCCTTGTACTTCTCCCTGAGGATCCGTGTAAAGTAGGCAAAGCTCATCGGGGGCTACTTGATGAACGGAAGTCTCCGTGTTAAATCCCGCTTCTGTAGGCCTGGCCATATACCTCTCCTTGGGCACATGAACTTCGCTGCCAGACCCTTGCTCCTCATACCTTCCAAGTTTTGGACCAGGAGACGTCGCGTCTTTCAATTCCGAGTCGCCTTCTTGATCGCTTCTTTTGGCTGCATTTTCGTGTACAGATTCCTTCGCTGACACGTCACGTTCCAACTCCGAATAATCCTGCAATCACCATTGCACCAGATTCTCAGATCTGAGAGAAAAATGTCCACCTCTGCAACGACCCGACTGGTTCTAAAAGCAACTTACCAGTGATTCAATACACAAACAAGCACCTCAGCCGAAAGGTTTACACACGCATTACTATACCAAAAAAATTTCAAACCAACGGCACCTGCTCATTCCGTCGCCAGCTGCTACGTTCCTCCCTCTCGTACATCCGCTCTTGCCTTTCCATCTTATCGCCCTTGGTCGTCCCTAGGCCTTCGTCACCTGCTTTCGACTTCCGCCAGGCACCATCGCTACGAGCACCACCATCACGCCTCCAACTTCCATCATCTCGCACGGAACCTGCTACCTCGCCTGTATTTCCACGCCTCCATGTATTCTCCTCTTTCACAAGAGAACCTACAGCAAACACACTTCCGTATCATTAGAAATCACATCAAACAAATTTAAAAAATCCAAATACAGACACGTGGACCGATATGTATGCACCTCCGGTGCCGCTTAAGTCGCAACCTCGCTAATCGCATCGAAATCATTTGGTCCCGAAAATCAGGGCCACGAAAATTGTACTAATAGAGTAAATTCACCAAATCCTTAACACCATACAAAAAAACCAACCAATTCACCTCGCTTACCTTCATTATCAGCACCGCTCTCAGCACGTGCACGCGACTCCCCGAGCTCCTCTGCATCTACAAACCGTGCCTCAGCGAATTTGTCTATAGCGCCGCGGTCCCCGCCTCGCGTGTTTCCGAATCCAGGTTGGTCAAAGAAGTTTTCTTCTCTATGACTATCGAACCCGGAGTCTTCTTTACCCCCTGCTCCGCCCAAAACCAGCAACAAATCAAAAAGGTCAATACGCTGTCGACTAACTCGAGGAGGACCGTGAACCCTTAACAGCAACAACTCGCAAAACAGAATAGACACGGAAGTCCAAAACACATTCTTTTAAAATACAATTCATCTGCACACCAGATTTTCCTAGCAAGACATCCATCGACACGAAATAAAAAAAATGCCACACCCAATCACTGCACTGCTGCAACCCATCCAAGTTGTCACAAACATAGACACGTACCTGTACCTGTTCCCATCCCCCGACCCCGACCCCGACCAAGAGAGTCCTGCCTCACCCCTCTATTCATAGAAGCCTCCTTTGGAACCGAATTGTGCACGACACCGCTGCTCATTATCTCCCCCTTGCGTATGCCCTCCAGAACAGCCTGAAACGCCACACACACACACACACACACACAGCAAGTTAGGTTTTAGCGGAACAATTACCCCCCCAAACCCACGAGTAAGACACCCAATATCGCTGATACAAAGACTTCCGTACTCACACTGAACAGATTCCGCAATCTGATTGCCTCAATAACATCTCCCACACATGACCTTCCAGACATGAAAGCCACAAGCAGCACGCACACTCTCCACTGACGAGAACTTTTCACCCAGTCCACAAAACCAAATTTAGTTGAATCCATCTTCTCCACCATTCGATCATACGATACCGAGAAAAATGAAGTACTGGGCGATGCCACAAACCTCTTCCTCCGCATCGGGTTGGAAAAAAGCCATAGGTTCCAAGGGATCGCTCTGAGTTAACTGCGGCACTTCAGTGAAGCCTTCGGGATATCTTTGAAAAGATGATATGCCGCACTTGCGATGGATGTCCAACAGCTTCACACGGGGATATCGGAAAACGTTCTCTTTCCCGACATCCCATTTATCTACAAGATATGGAGAACCGATCGGGCTAAATGGAGGACCATGAAGAAGCCCTGATTGCAGATTACCACGACCGCGCCCCACTGTGAAACCCACGCCGAACGGCTCACCCCTGCCTCTGCCAGTCATAAATCCGGGAGCCATCTTGGGAGGGGTGCTACCCAGGTGAGGAGTTTCACCTCTTCCTCGCATAGCAAATGAAGGACGCCAAGCTCGATCGTGACGAGCCGTATCTGGTTCCCTCTCCCTCTCTCTATCCCGCCCACTTTCTCGGTCGGCATCTCTCATCACGTTGTGAGCATTAGTGACGTGACGCTGAGAGTATCCACCGCCATCGACCCCTTCTTTGCTCACCTCCTTGTCCACCCCGTCCCCGCCCCGTTTACCACGAAATTCTCTATCCTTCTCATCCGGACCCCACCGATTGCTCCATTTGCCGTCGCGACGGCTGTCAAAATTGGACTCCCGGTTCGCTGTATCTGCCCACCGATCTGAAGGAACTCGCCTCAGTGGTTCCCCAGACTCCCTCCCACCAACCGCATTCATGTCTGACCATCTCTCATTCACGGCTCGGCGGTTTAGCATCTGAAGGGCTTGATCCCCAACCGTATCCCTTTCTCCTTCTTTCCATCGGTCTCGACGAGGAGCCAAATTATTACTGCTTTCCCTCTCCTCCTCCCTCCATCGCTCTCTCCGGTTGCCATCCGTGTCGCGCTCCAAAGATATTGTGCGCCACCAGTCTCTACCCCTCTTCGGGTCCTGAGGACCTCCTTCTAGATTGCGCCACCGATCATTGCCCGAAGCATCGTTCATTCCATTACCTGGAGTAGAAATTCCAGAACCGCGGGGAGGATCCTGAGGATAAAATCACGCAAATTTATCATCCCGAAGGCATTAAGGTCCAGTAAGGACTGCGCATTTAATTGAAAAAATCAACCAAATAAGTGCATAAAAAACGAACAAGCCCAACCTAAAATGCGCTCATACTCCCGTGCGCAAATTTTAAAAATTTTAAAAAACCCTCCGCACATTAGCATCAGTCACCCAATCCACGAACCTGGCTCTTCAAACCCCAACAAGATGAACGTAGAGAGTGGTACCTGACGCTAAGATGCAAGTATATGCAAAAGTGCTTCAAAAGATCGAGAAAGATATACACAAAAGAGACGACATTCCATACCCCGGATGAAGCTGTTGGTTTACTCTCTCCAGGCTTCGATAACAGCCACTGTGGTGTAAGTGGAATTATGTTATTCGAATTCCCAGAATCTGCAACCACACGGATAATCTCAAATCATGGCTCACTTCCTCCAATATCATGCTAAACAGCCCAGGCAGGTAAGAAAATGAGATACAGGATTTCGTTATCAAGTACCTTTAGAATCTGACTCAACAACTCCAGAAACCAGCTTCGACGTGCCTAAAGTCCCACTCCCTTCATCTGCACATTCGAGTGTGCGACTACCGGTGTTAGATAACAACTAACTAGATCGAAAGATTAACACCTCCGTGTAAGACATAGACTACGGCCTGAGAATATTTCATTACTGCTTTAGAAACAGTCACCTTCAACGGCCATGAGAGAATCTTCTGGGTACAATGTAGAACAGTCACAATTACAGACCTCACACTGCAACAATAAAATATTAAAAGCACACGCAAATTATCATACGTTCTGAAAGAATGGTAAAACTTCAAACGTTGGGCCAGATGGACACACCGGAAAACAGGAGAAGGGGAGGGAAGGGTGAAAGTAAAAGAAAACGGAAGAAGGAGGGAAAAGAAAATTGATGACAGCTTAAGGACAGAATGGGCGCAGCTCAGTACACAGGAGACCGAAGTCTACTCACTTGACAGAAATAAGGCGCGTACGAGGCTAACGAATACGAGAAAGAAAAACCTTGAAACCCTAAACGTGAATTTTTAACTGGCCAAACAAATAGGGCTGACTCAGGACTCACACTGAGACCGCAATCAAAGACTTAGACCGTACAACGAGACGATAAAAACTCCACAGGAATGTAAGGTAACATAAAACCCTCACTGAATCAAGTCAAAACAAATGAGGGAACACGAGCACACCAGCTGATGAACGAACAATTTAAAAGCTCGACATTCATCAAATGAGTACAAATGCAATCCGAGTCTATAGATGACGGCGGTGATAGAGATAAGCCAAATACCGAAGCTATACAGAAACAACGATATATCCATAGGTAGAGAATGGACAAAGAGCCCGAGCTACCAACATCTTGCTGCCCCAATCTAGCAATTACCAATTTCCACACAAGGACGGCGTCAGTTGAATGACACCGACTGACCACCAAACGAGCAAATAATCTGCATTGAAATGCACGAGGTCGGCCACGGACCACATCGATACCAGCACCTTTACGTTAAGCGCAGAGCCTAAAGAAAAACCGATTACGGACCACACATTAAACACGCCTCAAAGTAGGGCCAGAAAAGGGTTCGCAAAACGGATCAGCTCCTCGTGCTCTTGCGCCACACAGGAACGAGCGGACAGAGCCAGTTTCTGAACACTTGAGACTAGATTACCATTCGACAACGCCACCTTCTTCCTCCAGCCAGTCTTGAACCTTCCAGACACGGAACACCAGTAACGACTCAAGCAACACAGAGAAACAAACTCAAAATATATATATATCCAACCTCGCATTCTCGACTGCTCCGAACGCAACGAGCTTCCCCCGGCGCCGCCGCCCTCCATGACATCGCTAGGGTCACTCTTGTGGTCCGCCATAGTTGCTCCTCGCGCACACTAATAAAAACTGCCGCCCTCAAACCACCACCTCTACGCCTCCGGAAGCGAGGGCAGACAGATGATACGGTGATTATTCCTGTACACTCTGGTCGGCGGACAATAACCGACGACAATTCAAAACTGGAAGATAGTGTCGAGAAAGGCAAGTAGGAATAGGGATTGAGGAAGAAGAGGAGAAGGTTGAGCAACAACTAGAGGCGGGAGCATGTATAGAATCATGCGACAAAATTCTACCAAATAGAACTCCAGACTAGACAAGACAATCCCAGCAGCCCCCCCCCCCCCAACTCTCACGTTCGCCGCTCGTCATGACGTTTGTTTCATTTCCCCGCCTCGCATAGTACCCGGAACCTACCCTGTTCATACCCGAATTATACCCTCCTATTACCCGTGGATCTATCCGTCCACGTTCTATGCCAGTCCTGTTTTTGACCCCCTCCCGGGTAACATAGCAAAGCAGTTTTTCATCCAGAGTTCGTTGGAGTCCTCCTTTTTCCGAGGAATTGTTCGCTGTCTGTTACTTTAATAAAGATTAGCCTTTTTAACTACTTCGCATAGCTTCATATGGATGCTGTAAAAATAACACTACAAAATAATTTTTGCTTGAGGATGCCCTTTCATTAAGAGATGGAAAGTCTCTAGCAGATCTTTCATAAACCTGTCATAAATTAACAAGTGAATTTTTTTGGTTTGGCAATGAAATTTTGGTGTAGAAAGATGATTTTTTTGCTTTTTCTTTTCTTTTTCAAGGGTCGGTGAAACTTCAACTATTTATCATGGTTCTTTTACCTTGTGCTTATATTAAAGTTTTCCTATTGCACTCATCTCATTTTGTGACTTGTTTCTAATACTGGTTGATAATTTATAATCTAATTGAGTTTCATTTTTATAAAAACTCATGATTTTGAAATGTAAGATGTGATTTAAGGTTTTGGCTAAAATTTTGGTTCTATGTTTTATATTAAAGAATGCACCTACAATTATTATAGTAGTTTGTAAAAGGAATAGTGTTGTGGAAATCTTATTAACAAATCATGATTTCTATAAACAGCATATTTGATTGACAAAAAGTGCAGTTTTTTAAAAAAAAAACTTACATGGTGGTAAGACAAGTTTCTCTTATCAATAGGTATAAAATGCTTCAATTTAGCAGAAGCACCAATTGTTTGACAACATGCATGCCTTGTCATAGTAAATTTTGGGTACAGAATGAATATATATATATATATATATATATATGCACACATACATTAGAAATATTGGCCATTTTGACTATTAAAAATCTCCCACCATAACATGAGAGGGGTTTAGGCAAACTTGTGACATACCACATACTGATTGTAATATTAGAATAGTAACAGATAATTAAATAACTTGTCCATTTTTATTTATAGTATGTAATAGATATCCACTTTTAATGGTTTAAAGATGTTATTTTTTTATCTTTTACTTTCATTATCATAGTCACTACAAATTCAAAAGAAACCAACCAGTAAGTCCAAATTGCATTTGACAAAGCAACATGTTGAAAGAAATTAATCAAAAAAAAAATCAAATGAACTGAAAAAAGAATCCAATTGTGCCTATTTGAATAATAATAAAAATAATACTCACAGATGAAAAGAAATCATCAGTTTCTTCAAATATAAAAACAGTTTTAGATATATTGTACAAAAACTTCAAAATTGAGTGTGCTGAGCTGAGTTTAATATAAGTATTTATTTAAAAAAAGAATTCCATAGATGGTAGACAACCAAATGTGTTCAAGATTTAAATGAAAGAATACAAATTGAAAACTCTATACATATTTAAGTAAATAATTAAATCTAATCCAGAAAAATTAAAATAGTTTACATGCTAAAGTAATATAACAATAATTTAATACCATAAAATATGTATTTACTTTTTCAAAGAACTAGCACTTTAAAAATCTTACAAAATAATAAAATATGGTTCAAGATAATTTTTAAAAAATATATATATATTATAAAATTTATATAATTTGTAAAAAATCTAAAAGTTATGCATAGATATATAATATTTTTTGAAATAAAAAAGAATGAAAAATCATTAATATATGTAATAAAATCTAAATTTTAATTTGATTTTTTTACATGTGTGATTTTTTATTTTAATAGTCTCTATAAAAATAAATTTCTAAAGAAATTCAATACCAAAGACAAAATATGAAACTTTCTGTATTGTTAGATCTGAATATTTTTTATTTTTTATTTTAAAAATGTGAGGTAGTTTGGACTCCTATATATTAACCTTTCAACCTCTTAGACTCTGGAAAAAAAAATATATATATATATATACTATTTCATTAGGGAAAAAAAAAATTGAATGTCACTTAAATAATAATCTTTGGAAAAAAATTACAAAAATGGCTTTTTGCTGATCTTATTGTATATTATGTGAATTTTTTTTATGAATTAATTAAAAGACCAATCTTATCCAACACATTATGTTCAAAAATCTTTTTATGACTTGTTTTTACAACCTAAATGTGAATTGTAACAATCATATAAAATATATTGTTTCACTTTGTTTTATTAATTTAGAACTCTATATAAAAATTGTCTACTTGTTTTAACAATGTCATTTTTTACTTGACTATTGATTTTATATTAGATATATATTTTTAATTATATTTTCTTTCTTTTTTAAATGAGTTGTGTTGATTGGGTTTTAATGCTCAATCTAGACCTCATCTTAATTTGATTCTAGTCAAATATTGGATCATAGATGTTCTTAAAAGAAATAAAATATATTTATTTTAAAAAACATATTACAATGTTATTCTTAAATTTTATAATCTTACAAAAAAATTAAAATAAAAAAATCAATTCTAAGAAAAAATATTTAGAAGAAAAAATTTAAATTGACCTATAATTAGTTATTTTAGATTATATTTAAAAAAAGTTTTTATTTCTGGAAGTAATGATAGAGTACAATAGATGGTCATTAGATTTTTTTAAACTTATATTAACAAAATTTGACTAAGATTATTTTTCTAAATTTCAACTTTTAATGCTTTAATTTTATCAATGACTTGAAAGAAATTAAATAGTTATGTAATCAATTCTTTGAACCTAGTTAAAGATTTCAACAATAAATTGGAGTTTTTTTTAAATCATAAGCTGTAATTTTGAAAAAAAGTATAAAGATCCTTGGTTTAATTTACATATCCAATTAAAATTCATATACCTAATTAAAATATTCTTGCTATAACATGTGTTTAAAGCATCTAATTAGCTAATTTTTAAAGTATTTGTTTTTAGACACATGTAAATATACTTGAGATTCTACTTCACAACACTTTTGGTCGGTGATAAAACAACAATAAAATATGTTGTTGTGGCTTGATCTTATATAAAATTCTTTATTAGGTTACAATATGGAAAAATTCTTATTAATTTATTCAATCATAACAATAAATATATAAAATTTAAAGCATTTTTTAATCCATGTATTTATTGATAATTTTAGTATTTACAAAATACAATCCAGAAGAAGAAAATAAGGTAAAAAAAAGAAGAATAACTAAAAATTAGAAGTACCAAAGAAAGATATGAAATTAAATCTATACTAGTTGGCATGTTCCTTAAAAAAGAATGTTAGAGTGGTAAAAATTGTAAATAACGGTTTTCAAGAAGACAATACCTTATTACTTTGGCTAAAAATAACATAACATGAGTCATAAATTAAACATCCATGTGTACCATATTCTATTTAATTAACAATCTTAATATGTTTTGGTTCTTAGAAATTTCTATTTTTTTATTGTAATTGTATTTAGATAATTAAGTTGGCTGCCAAAGCCGTATTAATATTTGATCTTAGAATGATTAGATGGTCATTAAAATAAAAAATTTGCATTAAATTAAAAAAGATTACGATACTTGTTTCAGTACACATGCTATAAGAAGCAATATTAGATACAGAAGATTAAAATCCAATCTAATTGTGATTTGATTAAAAACTACCTCTAAAGAAATCTCTTAAAATTATTTTTTAAAATTTGGTTGATTTATATAGATTAGTTTTTATTTTAAGTGGTGTGTAATATAAAATATTTAATAAAAATAAATGTAAGGACTTGATTTTTAAATTTATTTTTATATGAAATATTTTTACACAGAAAAATATTTTATAATAATATTTTTAGACTGAAAAATACATCATAAATTTTCCAAACATGAGGTTTTATAAAAAAATTATATTTTTATTTTTTATTTTTTTATTTTTTTAAAATAAAAAATATTTTATAAAATACAAAAATGATTGAATCATGTTTTTTTGTGTGTCAAAAAGTTATTTCAAAGACAAAATTTGATATATTTCTCTTAGTATATTTATTTTATTATTATAAGTTATGTCCAAATTTTATAGAGAACTGCTAGGTGGACATCCCTCTTTTACTGCATAGACACCTTTCTTTTGCAAATATATATGTATATATATATAGTAAGTCATATTAGTTATTTTGTTGTTGTTGCTTGGAACTTTCATAATAAAGTTGTAAATATATTTTACAAAAGGGAGGTGTTCACATAGTAACAAGGAGGTGTCTATCTAGTGGTTCTTATTTTATAAATTTAATTTTGAATTATATAACTATTTTTTATATTAAATTATAATTCATGTTTAAAAATAATTAAATATATTTCTATTATGGAGTTCAAAGTTTAAATTTTAAAATTCATTTATTTTTATTTTTATTCTGTATAGATATATTTAATTTTTACTTGAAATGGGTGCCTCATTTATTTGGTTATTTAATTATTTTAATTGAATAAACAATATTAATACTATATAACCATACAAATGACATTGAACACAACAATAAATGTATAGCACAATTATACATTTTATGATTATTTATTTTTTGTTGAAAATATTATCAAGAAAAGAAAATCCTCAATTAATTCGATTAATCATAGAATATTATTTGCATAACACTGTATCATCAAAGGAATTAGTACAACGTACAAAACACATTACATTTTTGAAGGTTATTATTGGCTATAATAAATTATTTTTCAACCTCATACCACATTCTCCTTGCAAAGCGTCAAGCCAAAAACAAAAGAATACATCAGGATCCTTTGAATAAACTCTTGCCAGTTTAGATTATCTACAAGTTTGTTTTTGAATCTAAAAAAAATAGGGAGGTTCTGCCCTCATAACCAACGGCCAAGACCACGACAATATTTGATCCTGTACCAAGGCAGAATCTTCCTTGAAAGCAGATGAAATGAAGAATAGATGCACAGTTGGACCCACAAGTTGAACTCTGAAATAAATGATAGGGTTGGGTAGATTTCTGCAAGGTCGAAAGTCGTAGAGGATGAAACTAAAAAGAAAGTCATACTCTGCAATGTGGGTCGGAGTTGTACCAACTCAGATTACAAAAACATGATAGAATGTCGAAGATTCCTTGGATAAGTACCGACATGGGATTCTCTACACTCCAAGCCAAGTTAGGCAATAAAGGAAAAATAAAAAAAATTACATATATATATATATATATATATATAAATATGCTTTGCTTTCAGAACTCTCAGAAATTCTGAAAACATCCCTGATTGTATTACAGCACTGGGGGCTCTTGTGTTAGTAATGCAGTTGTCCAGTAGGACTCTTTGGGAATTGAAGCCCTGGGTCTGAGCTAAATGTTGCCTGTTATTCAAGTTCAGCTACTCAGTTTCCAACCGAAGCGTTTCCACGGTTCCATAACAATTTCGCTGCGGATTATACTTCCCCACGCAGATAATAATTACTTCAACTTATCATGAACAAATAAAAGATGGCAGAGTACATCAATCACTTTGTTTTTCATAAGGATTGTTGCAGAGTAGAGCACTTATAGTGAAGGATCCTATATCGAGATCAAGCGGCCCTACGGAAGACTCAAGGATATGTAGCAGTCGTTCGTTCATTAAATTTGATGAATATGTCATTAATGCTCTGTTTCAAACTTGGTCTCACTTAAAAAGTCGTGAATCCTAGAACCGCAACCCCGTTTTCAAAATGAGCCACAAGAGCGAATGACATGGAGCATAGGTTATTCGTGGTGTGGCTACTGAGGTTGGCGTCAACTCTTAGGGAGTAGTATGGAGTTTAACAAAGCTTGCTTACCATTCTCAAGATCTGAAAACTAGAAGATTACGGACATTCGTGATCAGCCAGTGATCATCGTCCTAGCACCTTCATCTGTAAGAATCTCAAGAAGCAAGGAATGAGGTGCTCGTCCGTCAATAATGTGCGTAGAATGCACGCCTTGAGCAAGAAACTTTACACAACACTCCACTTTGGGAATCATTCCCCCAGATACAATACCATCCGCAATCATCTTTCACACGCCTTTAATGTCCACCTCTCGCACAAGAGTGTTGCTGTCCTTGTGATCCATCATCAATCCCTCCACAGCTGTCATGAGAATTAGCTTCTCTGCACCTAAACATGCGGCTATCTCGCCAGCTGCTGTGTCGGCGTTGATGTTGAATGCCTGCCCCTCGCAGTCGGCGGCAACTGTGGCAATGACGGGGAGGTGGCCATTACTCAAGATCCCTTTGAACAACACTTGTATCTACGGCGGTAATTTTGCCTACAAAACAAAGGTCACCTCCAAGAGGCCTAGCTGTGATAAGCTTTCCGTCTTTCCCACACATTCGTACAGCGCAGCCACCCGCCTTGTTGATAAGAGAGACAAGAGACTTATTCACCTACAGTCAAGAACATATGGTCAGGCACGAAACATGAAAATGACATTAACTACAAAAATTAATAAAACACTAAATCATCATCATCAATGCAGCATTTAAATCAGGTAAATTGGATGCTGAATTTTATATTCTATTAAAGCCATTACATGGATTGTGTTATACACATAAACAAGTCATCCAAGAATCAAAGATGACGAATGTGCAAGTTTCTGACATAGAGTCTTGAAGCTTGGCACAAAGAATTATGTAAAAAATTAGCGACCATGTAATCAGACAGCAAATAAATAATTCTCAGAAGCAACTATTCAGACAAAAGAGTGAGATTCACACCAAACTCAGAGCCACCGTCAAGCATGTTCCAAGTAAGAATTCAGCTAAAGCGGAGAAAGTATAAACACCTTTCCAAATTTATAGTCATCCTCCAAGGCAAACCAAACCTAACTGAGGGTAAAGGATTTGAATGAGATCCATCCCCCTTCGTCTGCGATTGGATGGAACTCTATACAACTTACTCAAACAAAGGCAGGGAATTTTCAATGCCATTTGCGACTCACAAATGACCGAGACAAACGCATTACACACCAGTAGCTCGTAAATGTCTAGATGGGATTCGGGGACGCAACAATCAACTAAAATTTCTCCCTGTAGTCCATAAACAGTGCTGTTTGCTTCTATAGGTGTAGGCACATTCCTGCTGAATCACAGACTTAACCCTTACAAACATTTATCACGACCCAAAGAAGTGAGCAGGGCGACAAGCATTACTACTTCAAAAATCCTAAGACAAAGTTGCAGATTCAAATAGTATAGACAATGCCCACCTTGCCAACAAGAACCATTTCCACAACTTCCATGGTGGCCGCATCAGTCACACGCAAGCCATTCTTGAAGTGAGGCTCAATGCCGAGCTTACCAAGCCACTGATTGATCTCCGGGCCTCCACCACAAACCAAGACGCACTTCATACCCACACAGGAGAGGAGCACCAAATCCTTGATGACCCCATCTTTCAAGGTCTCGTCCTTTATGGCCACCCCCCCCCCCCCCCCCCATACTTCACCACCATGGTCATCCCTTGAAACCTCCGGATGAAGGGCAAAGCCTCGGCTAAAATATCAACCCTCTCCTTCCCTATGTACTGACACGACCTCACAACAATTTGAAGCTCGGTCTGCACAGCCACTGGATGCGCCACAACTCTCACTTTCCTGACAGGATTAGCAAACTTCACGCTTGCTGTGTGCTTGCTCAGCTCCGCAGGGGCAAACCAAAACCCCATGAACACTTTCAGCAGCACAATACTAGCGGATTTCAGGGAAGCCATGGTCTCTGCGTCAGAAGAGAACTCCGAAGCTCTGCTTCTCCATTCTACTGCAACGCATGCACACACTCGAAGACAGAATCTCCACCATCGTCTCCGATTATTCCTCTTCCTCCACAGGCGACGAATTCTCTCTCGCACTTAACCGACCTCAACGATTCTATGACCTCGTAAGGGACTCCACTCGAATTCAAAAAGCCTGCCCCCAAGGGTGGATTGGCAAAGCGAACGTATTTCTAGAGCAAGGGCGTGACTTCTTATGGACACAATTATATTTTTAATTTTTTGTATTTAAAAAATGAAAAAACATTATACAAAAAATGTTAAATTCTAAACATTGTAATTAAAATTTACATTAAAGATTATATTCAGTTTATTAAAAAAAGTTTGTCAAAAACAATTATGAAAATTATTTATTTTCAACTAAGTGATTAATTTATAATAAGCAATTTATCTAGTTTAAACTGTGTAATTTATTAACATCAAGAAATGATAATCATTTTTTAAAATAACCATGTGGCAAGTAAATGTCAAATTTATCCTCACCATTTTGTACAAATTTCATAAAATTGGTGTATTGAGTCATCTAATGCTACAATATTTATTAATTTTGAATATTGAATTATAGATTGTTTTAATAATTCAGCTTTAAACATTAATAAATATGGTCTATAACTTGTGAAGATGCTTGTGAAGATTATTGCCATAGGGGAGTAAAGCAAAAAATGCATAAAAGCTTATATTTGAGAATGCTTGATTGTTTGATTTTTTATGTATTTATTGACTTATTTTCATTGCACATTAGCCACCTTATTCCCACTGTTAGGTTTAAATGAATGTATTTTTATGCTTTGCATTCTTTCAAACTAAAACTTAAAAAAATAATCAAAATAGTTATTAGCCATCCAATTATATCTACCATCTAGTATTAATCATACGCTTTTACTTTAATTTTTGTTTAAAATAAAATCTTCTTTTGTAATTATTAGTAATAAATTTTTATTTTATTTTATTTTATTTTATGCTGTTTTATAGATATAATTCTATTTTTTTAATCTTTATGATTTAATACATCAATACAAGAATCTTAGATATTTTAATTGAAGATTTTACTTTAGAGCACAATTTTCTTCATGTTCTTAACTTGTAATGTAATGTCACATATAATTTAGTCTTACTTGTAAAAATATTTGTTATATTTTTTAAAGTTTTATATCATTTTAAGATATCCAATTTATATTGTAGCTGTCTATGTGTTTAAGTAGTGCAAGTAAGAAAATTTTAAATTTACAAACATAAAAGACTTATGATTTACAACAGCTACAACAACTTAAGTTATAAAAAAATGAAGTGTCTTTACTTCAAATTAAAAAAAACATATTTCTTGACCATTTCTAAGAATAAGGCATTTCTTCACTTATATATTATTTTAATATTTTAACTTTAAAATCTCTTTTCAAACATATCAATAGATATTTATGTAAATAATTTAATAAAACAAAGAATATTGTCGGTGATAAATAAATCATTTTGTAACTTCAAATAATTATTAAATAGACTAATATATATATATATATATATATATATATATATACACACATATATTTCTCAATTTTATCTTTATTTTTTATGTTTAGTTATTCTTAATACAATATATTAAAGCATTTTAAAATTTATATGATCTTGATGCCTATATAAAATATTTTGTATTTTAAAAAATAATTTTCTTATAAATTTATAATTGCTAATAACTTAAAAACAAAAAGATGAAATCACTCATGGTAAACATGCAAAATAAAATTAAAAGTACAATATATAAAATACATTTTTTCAAGTTCATACTAAAACTAACAACTACCATGTAATTAAGAATATATTTTATAAACAATCAATATTCTATTGCAATAAATTGTCAACATAAGAAATATAATTTTGAAACTAAAATTATATAAATATATATATATATATATATATAATCAAATATATAATTTCCATATTTAAAAGTATGCATGATAATTTTTCAAATAAAACTAATACTTATATTATAAAATTCAAAAGATATATCAACTTACCATAAATTGTTGCTAAACTTTAAGTAAGAAAGTTTTTTACCTAAAGTATGTGACATTAAACGTGAAAAGTTTCAACTTATTAAACTTAAATAGTTTTACATTTATACAAAATAATAAGTTTATCCCTCATTAATAATAAAGGTATAAATTCAAATATGTTCTATTTGATAAAGATAAACATACAATACTTAAATAAATATTAAGTTATATTAAAAAAATTATTAAAAATTAAAAAATGAAAAAACATTATACAAAAAATGTCAAATTCTAAACATTGTAATTAAAATTTACATTAAAGATTATATTCAGTTTATTAAAAAAAGTCTGTCAAAAATAATTATGAAAATTATTTATTTTCAACTAAGTGATTAATTTATAATAAGCAATCTATCTAGTTTAAACTGTGTAATTTTTTAACATCAAGAAATGATAATCATTTTTTTAAAATAACCATGTGGCAAGTAAATGTCAAATTTATCCTCACCATTTTGTACAAATTTCAGAATTTTGAATATTAATATCAAATATCAAAAAATTGAAGATTAAATTATATATGTATATATACAAAATTTTGTAAATACTATATGATTAATTATTTCTAAATTTTATATTTATTTAGAAATAATAAAAATTTAATCCACATTATATTTTTCAATATTAAAGTTTAATTTTATTTTTAATAAATCGTGAGCCTATTTTTATTATTATTTGAAGAATTAAAGTTAGTTGAAAACAGTTTTTTAATGTTTAAGGTTTAACTGGGCAAAACAAAGGATGAATAGAAGACAAAAAGATGTTGAATTACAGATTAAAATAATAGTGGAATTTAGATCTTTTGTTGAAATCTTATTGTAGGTGAATGTCCTCAAGATGACATCTATTTAAACTAATTTCTTACAATACAAGCATGCAAGGTGTCTTTGTCCTACTTGAGGTTGATAGAATATGATTAATGTTATCTATTTCTTTTAGTCTAGGTTATATGAAAATAAAATAAGAAGCATTATATAAAAGTTTACAGATGGTGTATTTAGATATATTATATTTTTAATAAATAATTTTATAGAATTTTTAGATAAAATAAAAAAGATGTAATTACTAAACATAAAATTTACTTTTGTTGTGAATTTTATTACAAAATTTTATATACCTCTATAAAAATTAAATTTTTTATTCTTTAAAAAATAAAAATAATATTTTTATATGTAATATTAGCCAGATATGTATAAATAATGGTTTAGAATAATTATTAAATCAAATATATATATATATATATATATATATATATATATTTAAAAAATCAAATTATCTTTACATATTTTAATATTACAATATATTCATAAATATCTATATAAATATAATTTTAAAAAATCATAACTCTTAACTATGCATAAACATATGTAACTATATATATATAGTTACATAATTGGTTGAAATTCTTAATTGTGTAATATATATATATATATATATATATATATGAGCATAATTATATTATGAGCATAATTTAAAACATAAAATAATCTAATGTTGATTCATGTATATTGCATATAATTATTTTAGATATGAGGTCTCATTTAAAAAGTTCTATTAATTAAATATCTAATTTATTACAACGAAAAAATCCTAATTTATATTCAACAATAGAAATATTTTTTACTAAGATAATAATAAAAGATTTAATATATAGAATTTCAAAAAGTAGATTTATATATTATACTAATATTATTATAATCTTTTACAAAGTTTTAATTATATAACAGTAAAAGAGAATCAAATTCTCATTATATAAATATAAATATTTTTTATTTTTATTTTTAAAGTATATTTGAATACACTTTTTTTAATATGAAAAACGATATTACAAAATTATATTGTAATTTATAAAATATCTTTTAAAAAATATTATATCTCTTTTAATATTTGTTGATTTCTTAAAAAGTAACTAGAACATATTTTAGTTGTAATACTTATAATGAGTATTTTGATTATTTAAACTTTAAAATCATAACACAAATTAAAAATAAAAGATACTAAATAATATAATATATTAAACTTAAATTTGTAGTATTCTTAATTTTGATTTTATATTATATTTCTTAATTAAAAGAAGAAGTAAATTAATATATATAATAGATTTTTAATAATTATACTATTTTTTAATATCTCATGTTAAAAATAAATAGCTTCACAATGTGTTTAATAAAATAAAATTTTAGAAATAAGATTAAGAAATTATTTGATTTTTTAAACATCTTTTTAAAGTAGTAAAAGGTTTATTTTTATTTTTATATTTTATTAGAATAAAAAAATTATAATATAGTAATAATAAATATACACACATATATATACATATATATATATATATATATATATATATGTGTGTGTGTGTGTGTGTGTGTGTATGATTTTTATAAAATATTTCATATTATTAATTAGATTTTTATATTTATAATATTAAAATTTATTAAAAAATAAAAATCTTCTTTTTAAATTTTATTTTCAATATTATTCATATTTTATTGAATAAAACATAATATTTTTATAAATATCTATACTTATTTATATTTTTATTATATTTATTTATTTAAATAATTTTTTATTAATAATAATGGTTTATAACTAGAATAAATAAGAAGAGAGATAATCAAAATCTTCTATTTGCACTATATATTACAAGTGCTATAAATTAAGCTCTCATTTAGTGGAACTTGGAATAGCACCCACTTCACATAGAACTTATATGCATAAAAAGTTAGTTTTTGTAATGATATTGTTGAAGGTGAAAGAAAAAATTACTTAAAGATGTTTATGACAACAATGGTGTTTTCATTGTGAAAGAAGACTTTGTACATCTATGCGCAATAACATCTACAGAGATCTAATTGTACAACTCTCAGAATAAGTTTTTTTGTTGCTATTATACTTTGCTCACTAATATAATTTATTATGTAGATGTATTGCCAATTCTCTAAATGAATTAGTGGCATTGGCAAGCCATTAATGAAACACAATAAGAGAATGTTATAAACAAAACTTGCGTATATTCATGTATATATAAATGCAATCTTTTGTATATTTTAGATCTTGCAAATGTCTTCACAAATTTTGTCTTATAATTATATTTAGCAATTATACTAAACATATATTATTATAAAAAAATATTTTATATTTAAATATAATATAATTATTAATGATTTTAAATAATTTATTTAAGTACAAGAATTTTAACAAAATGCATCTAAGTTGTTCCATATTAGCTCTTGTACTTCCAATACCAATAAAAAATAAATAAAAAATGATAGTATTGGTTTAACATCTAATAATTAAATAAATTTATTTTTAAATACTAAAATTACATATTATAGTAATAAGAGCCTATTAACAAGTTTTTTTTTTTTTTTTTTTTTTTTTTTTACAAAATCTTGAAAAGTAAAAAAACTAGTACCATAAATATTTTTGAGAAAAAATGCTCTTGGTTTTGTAATAAATGTTATTATAATTATATAATAATTTATAACAATAGGAGTAGAAGAAAATAATTGAACTAATAAAAATCTTGTTATCTTTGTAATTTTATGATTAAATAAGCCAATATTACATGAAGAGGTAAATTAAATTAATGCATTGCTATCATTTATATTATTTTATTTTTCTACATTTAAATTGTAATAGTCTTTACTTTTGCTATTTATACTTTGGATATGATACGTTTAATATGCTATTTATTCTTATAGAAGCTATAAAGTCAAGAAAGTAGAAAATAAGAAAAAAATAATAATTTAAAAATAAAATAAAATAAAATAAATTGAAGACAATTTATTTATCTTACTTGATATTAGATATTTTGTTGATAAGTTATTTGGTTTATTTTTTAGATTTTTTAATTTAATTTTTTAAAAAAATCTATCAATTATAAATAAAAGTCAAACTTGGAAATTCCATTTGATATATAACACTAAATTTGACATAGATAATTCACAAATCCTAAATTATTTAGGTATATTTAAGAAAACATATTAAACTATTAATTTATAAAAAGTTATCACCTGATAATTAAATCTATTAAACTTAAATATTTATTAAAGATATGAATTTATCTAAAATTGTCAAAATATACCTTGTCCACATATACATAAAAAAAAAATATATATATATATATATATATATACACACACACTTAAATCAATATAATTTAAATATACATGTCTAACATATTTACATGGGTTCTTCATACACTAGAAGATAATTTTCTATTTTTTTATATTAGTAGAAACTTGATTTAAACCTACTTTTGTAAGATCATCCATAGAAATTTCAAAACCCCGGTGAATTTTGATGTATCCTCAAGATTATTTACTGTTATTATTGCAATAGATGAGGGCTATAAAGGAATAGACACCTAGTTGGGCACCTGGTATTGGATGAACACAAAATCCAAATGGCTCCCATTCTGAAAATATTTGAATAAACCCTAGATCTTAAAAATATTGTCATATTACCCAAAAATGATTTATATATATATATATATATATATATATTTTGTAACCCAAAACCCTTAATTCTAAACCACTACGGCAAATATTTTAGGGCAAATAACTTTGCCTACAAAATGTGAGACAGCTACCCGGCATCCACCGCCATCGAGACACATGGATGGGCGGATGAAGTGAAAAGGTCACACTGCGAGCAGGGTACCTGTTCTGCGAAATCGATAGATGAGAACGTTGGTTTAAAAAGATGCAAGCCGAGGCAGTTGAGAAAGCAGTGTTGGTGCAGGTGCATGGCTACTCAACACAATGCGAATGAGTGTTTCCTTCACATGTGGCACACAATTATGCTCTTTAACATCGCATTTGGTGCTTCAGAACTCTTCTTTCGTGTGAGCGAATGTGGTCTCACGGTGACGGCAACACAGCGAGTGGTTTCGGTGTTTCATGTTCCTCTTCCGACGGCGTCGTTGAACGCTGATTGCAACAATCTACCGCTCTCTTTCTGTGCAGCATGCTCACTGCTCCGCATCGCATGGCAGGAAGACCTTCGGAGGTATCCCTGCAATTTCAGGCTTTGTACACAAGCGTGAGTGCAATGAAAGGCAGCGAAACGAGAGGGGAGGGAAGGCGCGTTGGAATGGCCCAGGTGCTACGAAGCAGAGGTCCCAATGGCTTTACCGCCTTGCGTGCAACTCGACAGCGGTTCCATGGGGTCCTCTACCAACATCAGAAGGTCTCGTGGGTGGATCCTCGCGAGCAGAGACTCTGTGGCTCCACATCCCGCGGATGGTGAAGGGGCTTTGGCCCCGGCCGGGATTGCACGGCCGACATCGCACAGGACTCCAATGTCATTAGATCTTGCCTTTCCATATAACAAGCCGGGTGCTCCGTGGTCGGTGCACCCCAAGACTCTTTATTATATATCGATACAAACCCGAAGTTTTGTATCCGTTGCTACAGAAGCCAGGTGTCACCCGGTGGAATTCAGCTCCTGACTGGGCCTCCTTCTTCCCAGGCAGATCTGGGTGTGGAGGAAATCACCGACAGCATTCGCCGTCGAGGATTTACCATTCAGCTCTAGCTCTACGATACCTTCACAAAGAAGGACACTCCCGCTGACTACCAGAAGCGACACAAAGCGTTCCGCAGTGCTGAAGAAGCAGGTTGAGGTAGAACTCGATCCTCGCAACCGGTCGTCAAAAGTGACAATTGAGATGACGAATCACCGTATGGTCTCTTACAGCCTGATCGACGATTCGGTTGGACGTCTGTCGTACAAACCACATGGATACTAAGTTCCCCTCCCCCGGATGACGCACAGTGGTTTGCTGGATCAAGTCCATCGTCGATCTGACAACTCCCGCGCGCCATGAGTACTCACCAGATTGTGGATGGGCCCTCAATCGCCATTCGGTTCTATCGCGCTTCACCTCTTCCAACTCTTCCTACGTGCTCCCGGCACGCGATTCAATCCTCCGTTCCGCTAAATCCCCAGTTCGTACCGTGGATGTCGCTGCCGGATGCTGGGGTCTGGGTGGCTTGGCTAGCTCCGCCTCTAAGACCCAGTCACGTTCCCGTTCTCTTTATTTTTTTAGGTTTTGAATTTCGGTTTAGATTTCGCTGGAACTAAAATTAATAGAAACAAAATTAGTCGTACAGTTGACGTCGTATAAAAGAACGTCACCTCTCGCTACGATCCGTCGCGACCTACTATGGCCTAGAATGGGCACTGGCTAACTCAGCCGCGCGCATGTCTACGAATCCCAGATCGGACCGTAAGCAGGGATCCCTGCCTCTGCACAGCCGTCGATCACTTTCTTGCTTCCTGCCGGGTTGCTCGTCACAATCACCATCTCCGCTCCGCACTCGCGCACCCTGTCCACCACCATCTTCACCAAGTTCGGGCGTCCCATGAAAGCTGTGTCATGTACGATCAGCTTCTCCTGCGGGTATCTGGATCACACGAAGGCAAGTTAGGCGCAAAAGACGTTGGTTCTTGCGAACGCTGCCAAACGGCACCGAACGGCCTCGGTCTGCCATCAGGGGAAGAGCGTGCACGGAGAAACGTTAATGTGCGACCGAGCGGAAGGATTCATGGCGTGATCGATCCGTCGTACCTGTCGAGGATGTCTGTGATTTTCCTTCCGTACGCCTTGGGGATATCCTTGGCGATCCAGATGAGGTGCACGTCCACCTTGCTGGGCTGCATGATGAAGGACAGAAACGGTCCCAGCCCGGAGCCCGTTCCCACGAACACAGCCCTCTTGTACATGTTGGCCAAATACGCCACCCCTGCGAAGCGGACCGTCCTGGTCCACAGGTGAGTGGGCGGGTGGGTGACGAGGCGCTTGGTGAAATCTCCCACGGCTCCGCAGATCATAGTGTTCTCCGAGAACCCGTCCGAGGCGATTCCGAAGGCGTGCCACTCCTTCAACGGGTTGCGTGCGATGCGGCCGAGCACTCCCACCGGCAGTCCGTCCGGGAAGGTGATGAGCGACACGGACTCGTTGGGGCTGGAGGCGCGGACGGGCACTCTGCGGATCAGCGTCCACGGCAGAAAGATGACGACGGTGAGCGCGGCGGCAAACCATATGTCCACGCGGCGGACGATTCGGTCGCCGGTGGGGTAGAAATCCATGGTGAAGGGGTTGTAGCTGGCGGATATGACTATGAAAGCCCAGATGAGGCCCAAGGCAGCCCAGCCGCACAGCCGATGTGCGTTTTCGAAAACGTTATGATGCACGTGTCTGCGCGAGCACCGCACAAGGAATCAGTGACAACCCTGCACGATTACAGCGTCCTTGGGTTTGTGTTCCTGCTCTATAAATCGGTCGTGGAAGGAACTGACTCGCGGTTTACACAACGCTGTTCGCATGATAACATCGAACACCGTACCCGTGGATGGAAACATCAAGGACCCAGACTCAACAAAATTGAAAGTCGGCATTCGAGTGTGGTAGTCACCCGCCATGGCGGCCGCGAGGGGCACTGGCAACAGCAATGCGTTCATGCGGTGTGCAAGTAGTGCTCACCTGACCAAGGGGCATGCCGCAAGGCAACAAATGAGAAGCAGGACGAACACCACCGACAGGATGGCGACCGAGGATTTGGGAACTCGGTGGATGTGCTCAGCGAGCCACGCTAGAGCATACACTGCCCACAGAAGTGAAGCGACGCCGCACCCGGCGTGGATGCCGCCCAAGTTCTGGAGGGCGTGGGTGATCCACAGCTTGAGCCTGAGCGGAACCCACGAGTACCCGAACAGCAGCACCGTCAGCCAAAACACCATCCGCAGAAAGACCTGCAATAGTTGCCGCAAGGGTCACGTGACTTCATGGCTGCGAAGCTCGCCTGTACTTTAGAACCGGTGCAGACCTCTTAAAGCACGCATACGCAATGCCGCCCGTTGCTTTTGTATGGGTGCGTAAGCTGGACTTGCAAGCGTACGGTAGAGTCTCATGGATGACGCAATGAGCATGCATTCACACGACGAAGCGGGACACAAGACGAAGCGGGACACAAGACGAAGCGGGCAGCTGGTGTTACCTCGTTTCTGCACAGGCTGAGAACAACCACATTCGCGAGAGAGAGCAGGGCTGCGTTGTCGCGCGCATAAGGCCAGTGCCCGGAGACAGCAACGCTGAAGAGAACCACGTTGGTGAGGAAACTGATTGCGGCGAAGCGCTTGTATATGCTGAACCAGTCCTGCTCCTTCAGGAGCACCGTGAGGCGTGACTTGTCCGATTTCGTCGATTTCGGGGGGTCTTTGGCGGGAGGCGGAATTTTGACTGCATGGACCGCAAGATTGGCAAACGACCAATTAGTTCGTGATACTCCTGGCTGAGTACAGCATGACATGGTTCGACTCGATCACTGGCCGAATGGCCAGCTCGAATGACGACAGTGGCTTGTAACCAACAGATTGGATGGGACTGGATTGGATAAGAAAGCCAGTGGGTCTACGTCAATTCCTCCGGTAGTGAATCGGCGTGATATGCCTGTTTGGTGGAACACCCTTTTCTTCCTCCTCTAAGCTGGAAACGACAAAGCGACATAATCGAATGCTGCGACGCAGCTACACATCCCTTTGCTCAGACAGCGCGTGCACGCAAGTGAATCGACGCATACCAGATATCTCTTTGACGAATTCACTGTCGGGTCTCTTCTCGCTGGAGAACGTCGCGGCGGGATCGATGTCGACGACGGCCATCATATCAACCGTGCCGTCTTCGAGGATTGTGATCGCCAAGTCATGGATGCGTGCCGACGACCTCCTGGCGTTGGACCTCCGCGAAGAGGACTTTCTCGATGGCTCCATGGTCAAGGGCTCCATCTCGACGCACCTGCAACTCGATCGAGAGCTCGCTGAATGCTCTCAACTGGAGGGCAGGCCGCGCGACCGAAATCGGTGGTGTGACTGCAACGTCGTAGTTCGCCGAGGGTGGTTTATGTGGCGCTCCAGCTGAGAGCCATGCAGGGCGCGGAGCTGTTATCTCGATTCACGTTCGACCGAGAACATGAACCTGGCGGTGCGCGGCCATGCAGGGTTGGCAGCGATAGTGCATCCCAAACAAGCAGGTGCGGAGTGCGACCGGTGGGAGGCGTGGGAATCGAGCTGCCTATCATAGATCACATTCTGCTACTTGGAGCAGTCCAGCTACCCGTCAATCATCGAATGCCCCGATGATCGACCCACCTACAACGCAGCTCCTGTTGTTGCTGGTGCTTCAGGGACTGGTCGACAGCAGCACTAGTCTATCCGAACTGCGGCAGGAACGATGTGGCCCGGCTCTATTATACCACAGTTGAAAGTCGCTTCCTCCCAATCATCACAAGGAGCTTGGTTAGCATCTGCAGCGAATGTATTTTCTGCCCCGGAGAACCTTCGTAATTCTTAATTCCTGCATGTCAGGCACACGTAATTCCATTCTCCGTATTAGATGCTTCTGTCTCGTCTTGCTTGGTGGCAGTGTTGGAGATGCCGTTGCAGAGAAGAGGGGCGTCACTGCCGGAGTTACATGGGCGGAGAGATTCCGGCTACTTTGTAGCGTCCATTCGCTAAATTCGGGAGAGCGCGGATCGCGCCAGGAAATATGATGGGAAGATATCGCGTACGAGACTTCGGAAAGAATCCTCTGCTCGTTGGTATACCTTCGATGCTCGAGGGTCTTCCTTTTCCCGTTTTAGGTTGCCGTTGATGTTCTGAGAAGCGAGACCACTGTCGGTGGTTGAAGGATCGGCCGTGCGAGAGCGTCCATCCCCATTGCTGCACGTGCACAACGCAGGACCGTCGATCAACTGACACGTTGGCCGCTAGGATGCTAGACATCGTTGAATTAGTTCGGTAATATGGACGGTATGAATTCGCCGGATGCTCGGTCTGCCGAGAAAATGCTATTGGCTTTGGCAGATATAAGGAATAAAAATTGCATCAAAGGACACCATGCGCGATCCAGGTCCATCATGCAGAACTAAGAAGCAAGCGATCTATCGGAGGAGAAGATGCTTCCGAGCAGACGCGGAGCACTGGCATCCAGTCGCTCGGCCGCTTTCCTTCCGAATTCGGTCACTGTTGGGATGAGCCAGTTCCAGTCACCGGATGCTAGAATTGAGGACCTTGAGGAACCTGGGCCATCCGCCTTCACGTAATTGCTCTGGTCGATTGGGGGGTCGTGTTGTGCCCCAGGTGCTGGGCCTGGGCCTAGGCCTTGTGCGTTTCGATTTGTTAAGTGCGTTATACTGCGAACGCCGCGGGCAGTGCCGAAGGCGCTGGGGGTCTGTGCGGATAGGTTGTTGGTCACTGTAGGAACCTGGCCCGGATGATTCAAGAAGGGCAGTTACCCAATTTCCAGGGCTCGTGTGTCCCCATGCGCGCGGGACGTTAAGAGCACCAAGATGCCGAACGACAGGCACCCGGCGGTGGACCAGCGACAGAGAAGTCAACAGGAGGGCCATTCAGCAGGGACCGCAAATGAACATCTAAAGCTACGCAAAATCTTCCTGTATGCCCAGCAAAACAGAAGCATACGAGGAAGCCGCTCAATACAATGGATACTGGAAGCACCAACTCACAAATGGAAAGCAAAGGGGGCGGAGGGCCTGCATTTGGGCCGCGTGGATTTGCCCAATCCCCAGGGTTGAGGGATCTTGCTAGATCGGAAGGCTTGATCGACGGGCAAAAGCGCTGCGAACTGCAACCCTTCCGATCGTGAGTATTTCTCACAGTGGATCCTACGATCTGTGCACAATATTCTCCAAGATGCTCAAGGAATCTTCTCTTATTTTTGATTGTTACATTTTGTTGCCACCTCCAACACCCGCACTTAGTAAACGGTTTTCTGGTCTGAACAGTTTTGAACGAAGCAACCTTAATTTAAAAGGCATATTTTAGTAAACAAACAACGCTTGAACTGCAGCATTTATAATATAGTAAAGAATATAAATAACAAACAGAGTAGACAAAAAATTAAGTAAACATTTTAGGTGATTGTGTTTTTTTAACCTTTTATGGGTTATAAGATGTGATGTTTTAATGTTTGGATTATTATTTTATTGAATAAATGATCCTTAAGTTAGTTATTAATTGAGGTATTGGTGAAAGCTATTGGTATAAGAATGAAACATTTGTTTTACTTTATTTTTATGTGCAAAAAGAAGAATATCCATTTTGGTTTAAATTTGAGAGAAACATAGACACACTTAAAATAGTAGTGATTTACCAAAATTTTAAGGACACATTGGCATTTGTAAGATCTTTATTTGAAGATTTTGATTTTAAAAGATGATGGTGATATATAAAGTCAAAGTGACATAGAAGATTGCAAACATTTGACTTTGAATGTGTTTTTCAATTTTGTGTATTTCAAGCATTCCAAGTCATTGTGTCTTTGAATTTTTTGTGAATCTAGCATTCAAAGTCATTGTATTTTTGAATTTTTTGTAGATCAAACATTCAAAGTCATTTGAATGTTTGATTTAAAAATAATTTATTGACTATTTGAATCATTAATTTACAAAATATCAAGTACATGTTGACTTTAAATGTTTGATTACCAAAAATTCAATAGCAGTTTGAATATTTGATTTAGAAATAATTTGATGATAATTAGAGCAGTTGATTTATAAAAAATTCAAAAACACAATGACTTCAATTGTTTGTTTTACAAAAAATTCAAACACACAAAATTCAAAAAAGTCATTGTGTTTGAATTTTTGAATGTTTGAATTTTGTGTGTTTGAATTTTTGAATGTTTGAATTTTGTGTGTTTGAACTTTTGAATGTTTGAATTTTATTGAAAAAATATATTCCTTTTTTCTGTGTTTCTTTTTAAGATACAGTTTTTACAGATACATAAATATACATAATTGTTTTTTTTTTTGAAGGTCAAATGGAATGTTCAGTGTTAATCTTTCATTTGATGTAAGAAATATAATAGGATAAACGTTCTTAAATAAATGAAAACCTGAAAAAAAAAAAACAATTATGTATATTTATGTATCTGTAAAAACTGTATCTTAAAAAGAAACACAGAAAAAAGGAATATATTTTTTCAATAAAATTCAAACATTCAAAAGTTCAAACACACAAAATTCAAACATTCAAAAATTCAAACACACAAAATTCAAACATTCAAAAATTCAAACACAATGACTTTTTTGAATTTTGTGTGTTTGAATTTTTTGTAAAACAAACAATTGAAGTCATTGTGTTTTTGAATTTTTTATAAATCAACTGCTCTAATTATCATCAAATTATTTCTAAATCAAATATTCAAACTGCTATTGAATTTTTGGTAATCAAACATTTAAAGTCAACATGTACTTGATATTTTGTAAATTAATGATTCAAATAGTCAATAAATTATTTTTAAATCAAACATTCAAATGACTTTGAATGTTTGATCTACAAAAAATTCAAAAATACAATGACTTTGAATGCTAGATTCACAAAAAATTCAAAGACACAATGACTTGGAATGCTTGAAATACACAAAATTGAAAAACACATTCAAAGTCAAATGTTTGCAATCTTCTATGTCACTTTGACTTTATATATCACCATCATCTTTTAAAATCAAAATCTTCAAATAAAGATCTTACAAATGCCAATGTGTCCTTAAAATTTTGGTAAATCACTACTATTTTAAGTGTGTCTATGTTTCTCTCAAATTTAAACCAAAATGGATATTCTTCTTTTTGCACATAAAAATAAAGTAAAACAAATGTTTCATTCTTATACCAATAGCTTTCACCAATACCTCAATTAATAACTAACTTAAGGATCATTTATTCAATAAAATAATAATCCAAACATTAAAACATCACATCTTATAACCCATAAAAGGTTAAAAAAACACAATCACCTAAAATGTTTACTTAATTTTTTGTCTACTCTGTTTGTTATTTATATTCTTTACTATATTATAAATGCTGCAGTTCAAGCGTTGTTTGTTTACTAAAATATGCCTTTTAAATTAAGGTTGCTTCGTTCAAAACTGTTCAGACCAGAAAACCGTTTACTAAGTGCGGGTGTTGGAGGTGGCAACAAAATGTAACAATCAAAAATAAGAGAAGATTCCTTGAGCATCTTGGAGAATATTGTGCACAGATCGTAGGATCCACTGTGAGAAATACTCACGATCGGAAGGGTTGCAGTTCGCAGCGCTTTTGCCCGTCGATCAAGCCTTCCGATCTAGCAAGATCCCTCAACCCTGGGGATTGGGCAAATCCACGCGGCCCAAATGCAGGCCCTCCGCCCCCTTTGCTTTCCATTTGTGAGTTGGTGCTTCCAGTATCCATTGTATTGAGCGGCTTCCTCGTATGCTTCTGTTTTGCTGGGCATACAGGAAGATTTTGCGTAGCTTTAGATGTTCATTTGCGGTCCCTGCTGAATGGCCCTCCTGTTGACTTCTCTGTCGCTGGTCCACCGCCGGGTGCCTGTCGTTCGGCATCTTGGTGCTCTTAACGTCCCGCGCGCATGGGGACACACGAGCCCTGGAAATTGGGTAACTGCCCTTCTTGAATCATCCGGGCCAGGTTCCTACAGTGACCAACAACCTATCCGCACAGACCCCCAGCGCCTTCGGCACTGCCCGCGGCGTTCGCAGTATAACGCACTTAACAAATCGAAACGCACAAGGCCTAGGCCCAGGCCCAGCACCTGGGGCACAACACGACCCCCCAATCGACCAGAGCAATTACGTGAAGGCGGATGGCCCAGGTTCCTCAAGGTCCTCAATTCTAGCATCCGGTGACTGGAACTGGCTCATCCCAACAGTGACCGAATTCGGAAGGAAAGCGGCCGAGCGACTGGATGCCAGTGCTCCGCGTCTGCTCGGAAGCATCTTCTCCTCCGATAGATCGCTTGCTTCTTAGTTCTGCATGATGGACCTGGATCGCGCATGGTGTCCTTTGATGCAATTTTTATTCCTTATATCTGCCAAAGCCAATAGCATTTTCTCGGCAGACCGAGCATCCGGCGAATTCATACCGTCCATATTACCGAACTAATTCAACGATGTCTAGCATCCTAGCGGCCAACGTGTCAGTTGATCGACGGTCCTGCGTTGTGCACGTGCAGCAATGGGGATGGACGCTCTCGCACGGCCGATCCTTCAACCACCGACAGTGGTCTCGCTTCTCAGAACATCAACGGCAACCTAAAACGGGAAAAGGAAGACCCTCGAGCATCGAAGGTATACCAACGAGCAGAGGATTCTTTCCGAAGTCTCGTACGCGATATCTTCCCATCATATTTCCTGGCGCGATCCGCGCTCTCCCGAATTTAGCGAATGGACGCTACAAAGTAGCCGGAATCTCTCCGCCCATGTAACTCCGGCAGTGACGCCCCTCTTCTCTGCAACGGCATCTCCAACACTGCCACCAAGCAAGACGAGACAGAAGCATCTAATACGGAGAATGGAATTACGTGTGCCTGACATGCAGGAATTAAGAATTACGAAGGTTCTCCGGGGCAGAAAATACATTCGCTGCAGATGCTAACCAAGCTCCTTGTGATGATTGGGAGGAAGCGACTTTCAACTGTGGTATAATAGAGCCGGGCCACATCGTTCCTGCCGCAGTTCGGATAGACTAGTGCTGCTGTCGACCAGTCCCTGAAGCACCAGCAACAACAGGAGCTGCGTTGTAGGTGGGTCGATCATCGGGGCATTCGATGATTGACGGGTAGCTGGACTGCTCCAAGTAGCAGAATGTGATCTATGATAGGCAGCTCGATTCCCACGCCTCCCACCGGTCGCACTCCGCACCTGCTTGTTTGGGATGCACTATCGCTGCCAACCCTGCATGGCCGCGCACCGCCAGGTTCATGTTCTCGGTCGAACGTGAATCGAGATAACAGCTCCGCGCCCTGCATGGCTCTCAGCTGGAGCGCCACATAAACCACCCTCGGCGAACTACGACGTTGCAGTCACACCACCGATTTCGGTCGCGCGGCCTGCCCTCCAGTTGAGAGCATTCAGCGAGCTCTCGATCGAGTTGCAGGTGCGTCGAGATGGAGCCCTTGACCATGGAGCCATCGAGAAAGTCCTCTTCGCGGAGGTCCAACGCCAGGAGGTCGTCGGCACGCATCCATGACTTGGCGATCACAATCCTCGAAGACGGCACGGTTGATATGATGGCCGTCGTCGACATCGATCCCGCCGCGACGTTCTCCAGCGAGAAGAGACCCGACAGTGAATTCGTCAAAGAGATATCTGGTATGCGTCGATTCACTTGCGTGCACGCGCTGTCTGAGCAAAGGGATGTGTAGCTGCGTCGCAGCATTCGATTATGTCGCTTTGTCGTTTCCAGCTTAGAGGAGGAAGAAAAGGGTGTTCCACCAAACAGGCATATCACGCCGATTCACTACCGGAGGAATTGACGTAGACCCACTGGCTTTCTTATCCAATCCAGTCCCATCCAATCTGTTGGTTACAAGCCACTGTCGTCATTCGAGCTGGCCATTCGGCCAGTGATCGAGTCGAACCATGTCATGCTGTACTCAGCCAGGAGTATCACGAACTAATTGGTCGTTTGCCAATCTTGCGGTCCATGCAGTCAAAATTCCGCCTCCCGCCAAAGACCCCCCGAAATCGACGAAATCGGACAAGTCACGCCTCACGGTGCTCCTGAAGGAGCAGGACTGGTTCAGCATATACAAGCGCTTCGCCGCAATCAGTTTCCTCACCAACGTGGTTCTCTTCAGCGTTGCTGTCTCCGGGCACTGGCCTTATGCGCGCGACAACGCAGCCCTGCTCTCTCTCGCGAATGTGGTTGTTCTCAGCCTGTGCAGAAACGAGGTAACACCAGCTGCCCGCTTCGTCTTGTGTCCCGCTTCGTCTTGTGTCCCGCTTCGTCGTGTGAATGCATGCTCATTGCGTCATCCATGAGACTCTACCGTACGCTTGCAAGTCCAGCTTACGCACCCATACAAAAGCAACGGGCGGCATTGCGTATGCGTGCTTTAAGAGGTCTGCACCGGTTCTAAAGTACAGGCGAGCTTCGCAGCCATGAAGTCACGTGACCCTTGCGGCAACTATTGCAGGTCTTTCTGCGGATGGTGTTTTGGCTGACGGTGCTGCTGTTCGGGTACTCGTGGGTTCCGCTCAGGCTCAAGCTGTGGATCACCCACGCCCTCCAGAACTTGGGCGGCATCCACGCCGGGTGCGGCGTCGCTTCACTTCTGTGGGCAGTGTATGCTCTAGCGTGGCTCGCTGAGCACATCCACCGAGTTCCCAAATCCTCGGTCGCCATCCTGTCGGTGGTGTTCGTCCTGCTTCTCATTTGTTGCCTTGCGGCATGCCCCTTGGTCAGGTGAGCACTACTTGCACACCGCATGAACGCATTGCTGTTGCCAGTGCCCCTCGCGGCCGCCATGGCGGGTGACTACCACACTCGAATGCCGACTTTCAATTTTGTTGAGTCTGGGTCCTTGATGTTTCCATCCACGGGTACGGTGTTCGATGTTATCATGCGAACAGCGTTGTGTAAACCGCGAGTCAGTTCCTTCCACGACCGATTTATAGAGCAGGAACACAAACCCAAGGACGCTGTAATCGTGCAGGGTTGTCACTGATTCCTTGTGCGGTGCTCGCGCAGACACGTGCATCATAACGTTTTCGAAAACGCACATCGGCTGTGCGGCTGGGCTGCCTTGGGCCTCATCTGGGCTTTCATAGTCATATCCGCCAGCTACAACCCCTTCACCATGGATTTCTACCCCACCGGCGACCGAATCGTCCGCCGCGTGGACATATGGTTTGCCGCCGCGCTCACCGTCGTCATCTTTCTGCCGTGGACGCTGATCCGCAGAGTGCCCGTCCGCGCCTCCAGCCCCAACGAGTCCGTGTCGCTCATCACCTTCCCGGACGGACTGCCGGTGGGAGTGCTCGGCCGCATCGCACGCAACCCGTTGAAGGAGTGGCACGCCTTCGGAATCGCCTCGGACGGGTTCTCGGAGAACACTATGATCTGCGGAGCCGTGGGAGATTTCACCAAGCGCCTCGTCACCCACCCGCCCACTCACCTGTGGACCAGGACGGTCCGCTTCGCAGGGGTGGCGTATTTGGCCAACATGTACAAGAGGGCTGTGTTCGTGGGAACGGGCTCCGGGCTGGGACCGTTTCTGTCCTTCATCATGCAGCCCAGCAAGGTGGACGTGCACCTCATCTGGATCGCCAAGGATATCCCCAAGGCGTACGGAAGGAAAATCACAGACATCCTCGACAGGTACGACGGATCGATCACGCCATGAATCCTTCCGCTCGGTCGCACATTAACGTTTCTCCGTGCACGCTCTTCCCCTGATGGCAGACCGAGGCCGTTCGGTGCCGTTTGGCAGCGTTCGCAAGAACCAACGTCTTTTGCGCCTAACTTGCCTTCGTGTGATCCAGATACCCGCAGGAGAAGCTGATCGTACATGACACAGCTTTCATGGGACGCCCGAACTTGGTGAAGATGGTGGTGGACAGGGTGCGCGAGTGCGGAGCGGAGATGGTGATTGTGACGAGCAACCCGGCAGGAAGCAAGAAAGTGATCGACGGCTGTGCAGAGGCAGGGATCCCTGCTTACGGTCCGATCTGGGATTCGTAGACATGCGCGCGGCTGAGTTAGCCAGTGCCCATTCTAGGCCATAGTAGGTCGCGACGGATCGTAGCGAGAGGTGACGTTCTTTTATACGACGTCAACTGTACGACTAATTTTGTTTCTATTAATTTTAGTTCCAGCGAAATCTAAACCGAAATTCAAAACCTAAAAAAATAAAGAGAACGGGAACGTGACTGGGTCTTAGAGGCGGAGCTAGCCAAGCCACCCAGACCCCAGCATCCGGCAGCGACATCCACGGTACGAACTGGGGATTTAGCGGAACGGAGGATTGAATCGCGTGCCGGGAGCACGTAGGAAGAGTTGGAAGAGGTGAAGCGCGATAGAACCGAATGGCGATTGAGGGCCCATCCACAATCTGGTGAGTACTCATGGCGCGCGGGAGTTGTCAGATCGACGATGGACTTGATCCAGCAAACCACTGTGCGTCATCCGGGGGAGGGGAACTTAGTATCCATGTGGTTTGTACGACAGACGTCCAACCGAATCGTCGATCAGGCTGTAAGAGACCATACGGTGATTCGTCATCTCAATTGTCACTTTTGACGACCGGTTGCGAGGATCGAGTTCTACCTCAACCTGCTTCTTCAGCACTGCGGAACGCTTTGTGTCGCTTCTGGTAGTCAGCGGGAGTGTCCTTCTTTGTGAAGGTATCGTAGAGCTAGAGCTGAATGGTAAATCCTCGACGGCGAATGCTGTCGGTGATTTCCTCCACACCCAGATCTGCCTGGGAAGAAGGAGGCCCAGTCAGGAGCTGAATTCCACCGGGTGACACCTGGCTTCTGTAGCAACGGATACAAAACTTCGGGTTTGTATCGATATATAATAAAGAGTCTTGAGGTGCACCGACCACGGAGCACCCGGCTTGTTATATGGAAAGGCAAGATCTAATGACATTGGAGTCCTGTGCGATGTCGGCCGTGCAATCCCGGCCGGGGCCAAAGCCCCTTCACCATCCGCGGGATGTGGAGCCACAGAGTCTCTGCTCGCGAGGATCCACCCACGAGACCTTCTGATGTTGGTAGAGGACCCCATGGAACCGCTGTCGAGTTGCACGCAAGGCGGTAAAGCCATTGGGACCTCTGCTTCGTAGCACCTGGGCCATTCCAACGCGCCTTCCCTCCCCTCTCGTTTCGCTGCCTTTCATTGCACTCACGCTTGTGTACAAAGCCTGAAATTGCAGGGATACCTCCGAAGGTCTTCCTGCCATGCGATGCGGAGCAGTGAGCATGCTGCACAGAAAGAGAGCGGTAGATTGTTGCAATCAGCGTTCAACGACGCCGTCGGAAGAGGAACATGAAACACCGAAACCACTCGCTGTGTTGCCGTCACCGTGAGACCACATTCGCTCACACGAAAGAAGAGTTCTGAAGCACCAAATGCGATGTTAAAGAGCATAATTGTGTGCCACATGTGAAGGAAACACTCATTCGCATTGTGTTGAGTAGCCATGCACCTGCACCAACACTGCTTTCTCAACTGCCTCGGCTTGCATCTTTTTAAACCAACGTTCTCATCTATCGATTTCGCAGAACAGGTACCCTGCTCGCAGTGTGACCTTTTCACTTCATCCGCCCATCCATGTGTCTCGATGGCGGTGGATGCCGGGTAGCTGTCTCACATTTTGTAGGCAAAGTTATTTGCCCTAAAATATTTGCCGTAGTGGTTTAGAATTAAGGGTTTTGGGTTACAAAATGTATATATATATATATATAAATCATTTTTGGGTAATATGACAATATTTTTAAGATCTAGGGTTTATTCAAATATTTTCAGAATGGGAGCCATTTGGATTTTGTGTTCATCCAATACCAGGTGCCCAACTAGGTGTCTATTCCTTTATAGCCCTCATCTATTGCAATAATAACAGTAAATAATCTTGAGGATACATCAAAATTCACCGGGGTTTTGAAATTTCTATGGATGATCTTACAAAAGTCATAGTAAGGAGGTAAAACCAGTCCTTCTTTGGTCACAAATGATATGAATAACCTAAGTAAAGAATCGATACATCTCAAATTCTATCCTTTCCAATGGTTATTGTAAAGATATTATGAAATTTCCTATCAAAATTAAGAACATTCGCTTATTCAAAGGGCTCACCTCTATCTCTATTTAGATCTTCTTTTTGGTTCTTACACTCTCTTTTGTAGTGTCTCAACTTTCTACATTCAAAATACATGACCTTGGATTTATCAAACTTATATCTAGATTTTGATTTAATTTAATCTCTACTTTGTCCTCTGTGTGTTATGCCCCAGTAGCCTCCGTTTTTGTTTGTGTCTTGATTTTGAAAAATGATGACAATATTTGTCGATTCATTGAGGTCATCCTATCTAAGGTCATGATCATCTTGATCATCATCATTAAAAGTCATCCTAGTTTTGTGGGATTATGGATTCGGTGTATGATCTGAACCAGTCTATAGATGGTATGGCTAGGGTTCCAATAGAGTTTCTGAAGCTAGTTAACAGTATTCTAGATGCTGAAAAGGTAAAGATCTGTGCATATATAGATAGTAGTTTTGAGAGTATCAGGTCTAGTATGTTTAATACAGATGTTAAGGAGCATTGCTCTGATAATCGTTCTTTAGTTGTTACGAGTAATATTCAGAACAGGTTTGATAGTATAATAGGGGAACCTGCTGTCTGTAAGGTTGTCCTAATGATTGGTGCATTGAAGGGAGCACCTTGTAGACGTAAGGCTAAGTATCGTAGTGACTATTGTGGTTATCATTCTAATTATGATATTTTTGTATTAGCTAAGAATCAAAAGCATGATGAGGTCAACTATTGTAAGGGTACAGTATTGTATGGTCCATTGAGAGATATTCCTTGTAGGAATAAGGCTAAGGCTAATTCTGTATACTGTAAGAGGCATGTCAACTATAAGCCTCCTTATAAGTCTAAAGATAGTCATAGTGTTATTATCGAAAGAGATTCTATTCATACAGAGACAATAAGGGAACTTGTACATGGTCCAACATCTCTCAAATAGGGCCTCTAATTGTGATGCTTCGCTACTAGGTCTCTTTCTCATCTCCTTTGATAAGAGAATTATAATGACTTCTTCTAACTTAATAGTATCTTTTCTATATAAAATAATAATAACTAGATGTTCAAATGAAGGAGACAATGAAGTCAATAGCAATAGAGATTTATCCTTGTCCTTTAATTTGACATCAATATTGATCAATTCATTGAGGATTTTATTGAAGGTATTCAAGTAATCCAATATATTGATGCTCTCTTTTATTTATAGGATATATAATTATTTCTTCAAATGTAGTTGATTTATAAGGAACTTGGTCATATACAATCTTTCCAATTTTATCTATAACTTAGGAGTTAAGCTCTTATTTATGACATTGTACATCACTTCATTTGTAAGACTCAAAAAAAATGTGCTCACAGCTCTCAAGTTGATCTCCTTCCATTCTTTATTACACTTATCTACAAGTTTCTTCCTTAATGTCTTATGCAATCCTTATTGCACAAATAAGTCTTTCACCTTTAGCTACCACAACATAAAATTATTCTTCCCATCAATTTTTCCACCTCAAATTTTATATGAGAGACTTTTGTTGTCATTGTTTTTTTTATTTTTTTATTTTTTTATTTTAAATCCAAGCTTTGATACCACTAGTTGAAACTAATTACAAACATGCATTTAAAGAACACATATGATTCAAAAGAAAAGACACAAAATAAGAAGTTTGTACCACACATTAGAAGGCTCTTGACAAAATCTAAGGTATTTTGAATCTATTTGCCTAGAATTGTTGAAGCAATCACCACCAAAGGCCTAGCCAAGTTTTAGATAGCATGTGGATTTGCAATTATTCATTGCAATTGGAGTTGTCAATAAACATTGTGAGGATTAGAAGATCTGTGGTGATCTTATTAGTTGTAATAGTGGTGCTTATGCTAGTGGCTTGGGCTATCTCTGGTGGCACCAATGGTGGTTCCAAGGATGGTGATGAGTAGAAGAAAGGACATGAGAGCAAGAAGACAGAGTTGGCAATGACATCACTAAAGGCAGGTCACTCTTGACTGCAATCCCATACACATCCCATTTCATCTTCTCATTTTTTATGCTCACTACACTACAAAATACAAGACATAGTATTAACATGGTGTGAGGCTTTGACCACCACTCCAACTAGCAAATACTCTAGCTTTCCAATAATACCATACCTATATAAGTGTACAATGTTTATGACATTGTACATACCAATTGTACATTGTTTATGACATTGTACACCTATATAAAATGAATAGAAAAAACGTGTGTGTTAAAATGAAAATGCATGTTGAATGTTAGCATGACATTTCTTCAACACATTGCAAGCCATAACTTAATTCAATATATCAAAGAGTTAAGTGAAGGAAACCCTCCAAGAATATAGAAAAATAACTTACCAATTATCTCATATTTTCAAATCAAATTAATATATCATTTTAATTTTGAACAAGACAACTCTATGTATGATGTATAATGATTTCCTTGTTATTGTTAGATTTCAGATTTAATTTTTTTTAACCCTTTTTGTTTACTTATTTATTTACATATTTATTTATGTATTCAGTGTTGGTTTCAGTTGTAGGTTATAAAATTTGTTGTAATAGAAAGAAGATATCGTACACATTGGTGCTGGTGCTAGTATTGCAGATCAGTTACAAGAGTTCACACTGCCTACAATCTTGTCCTACTAATTATTTCAAGCAATAGCAACTGTTCATGGGAGTATGGACGACGGTTTTTATACCATCTGATAACCACTGACATAGAGGTACACTAGTCTTGGCTTAATTCAATTTCTAACGTATTTTGAAGTATGGCAGCAGTTGAACATCATGTAAAGATAATTGATATAACTGAGTTCGTTCGTTCACCTCTATGATTGATTGAGAAACAAATTCTGGTCACATTCCCAAGTTAACATGCACAGAATACTTCGTTAAGTTACATATTGGTGTAAAAATTTACTGCTAGAAGAATTACATCAAATGATCCCTATTATGGAAAATATCTGGTTATTTCCATACATCAGAGTGTATTAGGCCGCCTCTAACGAACAGATGTTAGCATTAAAAGAGAACGTGGTAAACTCAATTAGGTGCAAAGCCAGCATTAAATAGATGCACTAACACTATCAAAAACGAAAGTATCCGATGAGAGAGGAAAAATTTGAATCTGTCCTAGGAGGACAAGCTTGTAACTAGAGACAATTAGAGCCCTATTATGGCCCCATGCATCATCACTCTACTCCTGCATCCTAACTAAGTTCGCATAAGCCATCCGATAAACAGTCCGTAAACATTGTACACACATCTTCCACCTTCTAGTCATCTTTTCACAAGATTGAGACTGTTGAGCCAGCATTCTGCGTCTTCATGAAAGCTCAATTACCATGACTGTAAGGGGCATCACATGCAAAAGCTGCACACTCCCATGCTAGTCAGGATAACCGAACACATTCCTGCGTTCCCCGCCCCATTTGTCACGCCATTGGAAAGATCGGATATATCTTTCTGTTCCCCTATACCCTTTTCGTATTTTCTTCCTAGACGACTAGGTCCATGAATGAACTATAGTACAAATATTTGCATTCTCTTCCCCTGATCTCATGAACCAACCACAAATTGAGGAATTAGAGAACTTCCATCGGTAAATTATCCTTGATCAAAAGACGAGAAATTACGTAGCTTCAAGGCAGGTCGTTTCCCCGTTCAGCGTCCTCTCAATCGCGCCGACTCGGCTTTGACAGCCAAAATCATTTATGATAGGGTACTTACACAGGTAGATAAGCTGTATAGCTTTACATCTTTAAGCTGTCCATGATGCAGATCTAGTGAGTGAGGGCTTCATCTTCTTATCTTCTTCAAGTCCTATCATTCCTAAATGAGAAGGATCCTCCAGCATCATTTTCGCAACAAGATAACCAGCAATGGACCAGGTTTGAAATTTACGAGCCTGTTTTCCAATATACCGACCCAGCTTTCCATCATAGTATTCTGGCCACCCATCCTTAGCTAATCTAGTCTCCACCTGCTCAATAGCCCGTCTCGCAATCTGCGGCCTCCCTGTCTTGATACATGCGGCAGTCAACATCCAAAGAATAACTGCACACGACCAATAAACCAAAATACTTAGGAGGGTCAAAGATCATAAGATGTAGGTTGACTGCGAGACTTTGTACGACAGTACGTTAGCTAAATTGATGTACACAAAATAAAACAAAAATAAAAATGGATACATTACCTTTCCAAGTTCAGAACTGTCAAATTGAACTTTCAGGTACACATAGAAAATATCCATCCTCAAATATAACAATCACAACGACCAAATTCAACCACTACTCCACTATACCCTTGCAGCACACGTCAGTCAAGATAGTGAAATATTCATCTATACCTGGCCAAGATCCGGCGTTATGATAGCTCCATCTAGTATTCTTTGGGTCACACCCGGTAACAATGCGCCATTCATGTCCCTCCATTGCAGGGTACGAAACCTTAAGTGGCATGTCACCCACAAGCTCAGGCCAGCGAGCTTCGAGTAAATCCATGATGGCAGCTGCCTGTTCAGAAGTTGCAAGAGATGCCAGAATAGCCATGAAGTTACCGATAGCAAACCAACGGAAGTCCATGCGAGCAGGACTAACATTGCCAATGAAGAAACCACCCTTCAAGGGCAGAAAATCAAAAATCCAGTCTGGAATAGAATCTGGAATAACGTTGAACTTGTTAACCGCTGTGTGAGAGTACTCCTCCGTCTTAAACCGGTAGATATTATTAAGCTGCTGGTGGTCCAGCCAAAAATACTCCCTCATATGAAAGCTGAGGGCGTGAAGTCGCTTGTCAATTCTCTCTAGAAATTCCTTCCCTTCGCCTTCGGCCTTAATAAGACTCTTTGCAGAGCGCAGAGCCATGAAAAACAAGCTCTGAATTTCTATTGGATAACCATAAATGCCCTACAGACAACAATACATATACAAAATTCCTCAAAAAAAACACATAAATTGATACAAATATTTGAATATATTGAAGAGTTTTCACTAACAATGAATACACATATTCCACAACTAAGATACATTCACAAAGTAATCTTTGATCGTCGATTGTAGATAGATTCTACAACCACATTGCCACAAAATTTTCAGATACACATACCATCCGACGATCCACCATGCAGCAGCCGTCTGCGCATAGAAGAGTTGGGAAAGTATCAAATCCATCCGCGAGACACAACGTCAAAATTAGTCTCATTCCTCTTTGACAGTCGGGCATATCTGCAAGAGAATGATCTCCAGTTGACTTGGTATAAGCACGAAGCAGTATAATCCACCAGAATCCTGAATCGACTGGGGCAACCCTCCCAATTGCACTCTCGCCGAAATCAGCGATCATCGTATCTGTTTTTCGAACAGGATCGTGGAGGACCTGCAGTATACGAGGCAACATCAACTTCTTCAGTAAGAACAGATACCAACTGTTTCCTGGGGTACATTTGTACTAAAAAGTCAATTTCGGCAGACGGCGCTGGCTTGATGAACATTCAACTTCAGGATGAAGGAACATAGTGAACCTGTTACAGAAATAGCAATTACCTTAAAACTTGCGGGCATTACCCCCTCACCCAACGTGAAACAATCAATACGCTTCTCGATTGATTGAAGACGCAGAGTCTTCAATAAAAAGTTCTTTACTATCTCCGGCTCGCCATTCATCAAGAATGCCAAAGCACTGGGTACAAAATCCCTCACGAAGACCTGAAAACGGAATAAATGTCAATCTCTAAGAGTCAAACAAATGGCACACCCAAATGTACCAAAACTGCTCAATACACGCACTTCGCTAGTGAGGTATTGAAAGACTGTAACCATGTATTCCGTGAATTACACATCCCTTCATACTTTCTTCCATGAATGTACAGGAACAATTTCTAGTTTTCTGTACGACAAAAAAATTTGGATATAGTTCCCAAAAAGCCGAGGCACATCGAATCTGACGTATCACTTGAATATTTTTGTATATATATACATATATATACGACATTTTAAAGCGTAGCTGATAAATTTCACAGTTCCCAGAAAGAATACAATGAACACATGTTCTCTACGTTTAGTGCTAATCAGCAAGCTCGCACAAGAAAATAATCAATGTTAAAGATGACAACGAACTTCAGATAACCAGAATTATATCTTCCTTCCAATTAAAATAGGCAAGAGACACGATAGCTCCAACCGCTAGCTGGAAACGAAGCATTCACGGTATTCGACTCTGGCTACACAAGAACATGCAATCGGTACAACGAACATAGAGAATGAGGAACACGCATGGAATATTGATTTACTAATGAACCACATCTCGATGCACTTCATCAAATCAATCAGCCTGTAAAGGAGGAATAAAAGACAAAGCAAAACCTGATTGTAATTCAAAGAATCTTCCGTCGGATCTAAAGCCGCAATGGTCCCCACTGGCTTGGAACGGAAGAACACCATCGATCTCCTTAGTGCCTCCCATGCGTCCGCAATCATTGGATGAGGTTCGAAGGCATGATACTCCCGAGGAGTACCAGCTGACGATCGAATACTCGGAGAAAGCAGCGCTTCCAAGCACTCGGAGCTTTTAACCGTCTCCAGTTGCCGAGGGGGGCGTGGCGAAGATAGCCCCGACGAAATGATGTCATTGAGAGATCTCTCATCAAGAGAATGATGAGTCTCAATTTGGCGCGGCCTGACTTCCATTGGTCTCTCAAAATCAATGGTGCCGTTGTCAGCAGCGCTGGAGTCAATGGTTCTCCTAAGTGACTCCCAGGAAGTCTCCAAAGTGAGAGGTCTTTGAGGGCTATTCATGCCGAAAGGCATTAAATTCCTTCTTAGCCTCGGTTAGAGAAAAGAGATCTTCAAATCTTTGCAATGTAGTCGATAGAACGAATTACCTTTTAAGTGCCTTACTGTGGAACAGAGGATTTGCAAGGTGAGGCTTACCAAACCAAATAAATGTGTCGTCTCTTCCTTTCTTGCAGGCTATAATCCGCAATATTATGTGTTCTTCAGCTAGACACCTTTAAGTAGTTTCCTCTGAACTTCTGACTCGCATCCAAGATCACAAGCTTCTCTCAATGCATACAAGTTTTGCGAAAGTCAAAACCGCCGAGTGCCGTCGTCTGCCCTGGCCCGTGATGTTATCACTTCACGCGCATGAGGAAACCAACAATTTCCTGCGTCCTGGTGGAATTAGACTACAAGTGCGAAGCTCTGGTTCCAGAGACACAATCGAAAAGGAGAGCGCAGGCGATGGCAAAGAGCATTCAATGAAGAAAATGACCTCGATCAGTACAATAAATCATGCCTTCACCAATATAGCCAACGGCAGGTAATTAGGAAGTAGATATAAGATAAGAAAACGCCAATGAGATCTCGACTATTGATCGGCTTCAGGAGAAGACACCTAAAAATTGGAGCGTCGGACACCGCCCTTAAGCAGATCTGGGAAGTTCAACTATTGACCTCTTCAGAAGCAAACCGCCGCAGAAACGAACCGACTTCGAATGGCAGGAAATCAAGACTGAAACTCTGCGCTGACAACAGCGTCACTACGTGCTACAGAAAAAAAAAAAAAAAAAAAAAAAAAAAAACTGTAAGAGCTGGAACCTTGGGCGCCGCACCACCCGCCAACCCTCAGCCTCTCCCTCTCTCTCTCTCTCTCCCAGACTGCTCTAAGAAACGAAAAATCCGAGGCTGCCTCTGCTAGCCTTGCCGCTGTTCTCAGGCTGCACCTACTGGAACACTTGGCCCGGTTCGCCACCCGAACTCCACCTTACGTTCTCGCAAGACCCCGCGAAGGGCGCAGGGAAAGGCGGTAACACCTTCACATGCAGCAGACAAGAGGCAGAGGCTTAGCGAGAAGAATGCGTGCGCTGCCCTGCGCTGCCCTGCCCTGCTGCATCAAAAGAAATGAAGCAAATGGTAGGAGAGGAGATCATGCCAGTGCCACTGCTCCATACATATACAGTACCTAGCCCCCGCTGCAAATTGGCAAGCTCGAGATCGACCGTGCGACAACCAGATGCTTCGCCCGAACTGACCTGAAAACATGGTTCTGGCGTCGCCGGGTCCCATGGCAAAGATGCCAGCTGGTCCTCAGCTCTAATTATCTTGGTAATCATCTCCCTCTCCATACCCCCACCCCGCGCCTTCCCATTTGCGCCTGCGTTTTCCCTCATTCCCCTAGTCTCTCTACTTTCTTCCCCATGCCCTAACCATAGCTCCCCGGTAACGCCACCTCTCGACCTACGTGCTCGCACACCCCTGCTGAGCTTCAATCTCTCCATCCCCCTTTTCTCACCCTCATTTTCCTTATCAACTATATTGATTGTATTCATTTCATAATAACACGGCCATGGTAGCATTTTGATCATCTAAATGAAAGTGTGTTATTGTTTACTACAAATTAAAATGAGAAATATTACCTGTTGAATGCAAAACTTGTTGATGTGTGTTATCAAACAAAAAGTGATTTGCATGTAGTAATTACAATTTCAAAGTGCATGCATCATCACATTGTTGTTGATCAAGGCAAAAATTCTTATACACACCTACATTGTGTGTGTATAAAAAGTAATGGGGTGTGTATGCATTGGAAGTTTCTACCCAATTAGCATGCATTGATATTTTAAGCAGGACCTGTTTACAACAGTTTGATGTCAATGATCACAAGTAAAAAACATTTTTAATTAATAGGGTATTTACATGAGTTAAGAAAGATTGTACATAAAAACAACACATTGTAGTCAAAACTATTGTTTCCATGAAACATTCTTTGAAGTATATTTATTCAATGTGATAGATTTAATGATTTACAACCAGTCTTATATTCCATTATTGTTCAGATCTAGCAACTCAAAGGTTTGTACCAACAAATCCACTATATCAAATGGCTTCATGGATTTCAAATTTTGAGTCACATGAAATCAATTATGTGTTCTGATTATGATTTAGAATATTAATACAGTAAAAGTATTATGAACTTTTTTCAGTATATTCTCTATCCAAGAATTTGTTTTCAATTTTCAAAACAATCAAATTTTTGTCATGCACATGAGTGAAACCAAATTGTTAATAAAAAAGCATTTTATTAAGACCACTTAAATTGATGTAGTTCATATGTATTTCACTAAAAGTTAACATAAGATAAACTACATGTAATAAATTAGTAAAAAAATCGTAATATATAAAAAGAAAATTATAGTTTCCCAAATTTTTTAAATTCATATATATATATATATATATATATATCATTTGAATACAAAAAATAATAGGTAAATTAATTAAAATAATGATGAGGCCACTAAGATTACTTGAAAAATACATGGCTCTTGTCTGATTATAATGCTGTTTCTATAACATGCACATCCATACTTTTATTTTACTTGAAACATATTATCTTAAGATGAAGACATTGGAGTTGGTCAAATAATCAAAATATACCAAATGAAGTTTTCAGTCAACTTTTTCTTCAAATTTTATTAAGATGGTTTCTTGCAAGTAATGGTTGTGTACTCTGCAACATTAGTTCCACTGTTTGCAATCCCACTGTGCATGGTTCTGTTAATAAATTCTAGCTATTTCTTACTTTTTAAACTTTACATTGATGAAGTGCATTTAGTATAATTTTCTCTTAATAAATATATATATATATACATATATATATATATATATATATAGATTAGAAACTCCATATGCATCTTTATTGATATTTGAACATTATGAACAAATTTCAAAACTCTTAGTCAGAAATTCTTTTTCCATAAAACATTTTGGACATAAAATTATAAAAATAAAATAAAAAATAAAAATTGTATACTTTGTGTTTCATTGAGATTAATTTCAAACTAATGAAAAAATCATAGCAACTTCAAATTATAAATATGTATGCACACAGGATGGAAAAGTAAAGGTAAAGCATATATACATAATAAAAGTAACTACATATGACATTAAATTTGGTTTCACACACCATTCAACCTTGAGGGCTATTTCTTTCTTTTCTATTCAAACCCATAACCCTTCTTAAGCAGATTCTAAGAATGAAAATACCTTTCAATGTTTGCTAAAATACCTCCAAAGGGCCTGCTTAAAGTCTGAAACATTTTCAATAAGAGTATCAAAATGGAAAATAAATATAAATATAAAAAACCAATAAAAAAATCTCATCAATGAAATTTTTATATTTACTAGTTTGTTTTTTTGTGTAAATATCATTTAGTAAAAGTAAAACGAATTTGATGTATTACATCCCTGACTAATGTAAAATGAATGTGGTGCTAGTATCAAACTTCTGTTTTATACTTGTACAAAATCAGTAATTAATAATCATATCAAATTTTGAGATCAACACTTACATGAAAATGATACTTGAATTGGTGTACAGAAGTATTCAAACATCAAGTCCTATATCTTGGTAATAGAAAAAATGAATGCAGTTCTTCTTTTTTTCTTTTTTTAATTTAATTTTTTTTTTTCAAATTATACTTTTACAATCATTTAAAAATCTCATTATTATGAAGAATGTTCTTTTAGGGCTACAGAGATTTTGCTATTCACTTGTAGTACATGAAAAGGTGTGTTTTTCAATTCAGTGGAGAAATTGATATAAGAATAGTCATTCATGTGAATATATATATATATATATATATATCACAAACAGTAGATAATTTACAAATGATTTTCAAACACCTACATTAAAATATATCTGCATGTGACATGAAACAATACAACAACCAAAAAAGAAAAAGGCTCCTACAAAGTCCAAATCCACACAATGATTACAAAAGAAATTGATTATCAGAAGATGTTGTCGGGAAAGCAATGTCAGAAATATAGGCTGCTGTTTGCCAACCACTCTACTTAATGTAATAGATAATAGTGTGGATCAATGGCATTTCTTAACATCATCACAAATTTTGACCTAATTCTCAAGTTCTATGGTTATACTCACACTTATCAAGTGGAATTAGACTAAGAACCCACTCACCTACTCAATCCATCTTAATGATATGAATAAGGCTTTTACTCACCACCTTAATAGCTAAATTTGATAACTTTTCTTTAATCAATGGTATTGTTTTTCAAAAAAAATAAAAATAAAAATAAAAATTGTTGTGTTTTTCCAATGTTTTGAATGTACTCTGATAGAGGTAGTTGAAGAATATTCTCTATAGCCTCAAAACCTAGTATCCTCCCTCAGGATGTTGATGTTTTAGTATTAACAATTTTGTAAACAGAGAGGTACTGCTTTGTTAAGATAAAGACCCAGACACCTCAACAAAAGCTTTGCCCTGTACACATCCCAAGGCATATATATATGTATATATATATGTATGCATTTGTGGAAAAAGGATTTTTGGTTTGGATGTTGGAATGCTGATGTGCATATGCCATCACCCTGATATAAGGTAAGCCTTTCCATGATATTTTTGTATTAAAATCTGAGAAAAAAATCAAGTTATATAGGGGGGATGTACATTGGAGTCCACACCAGAAGAGGTATTTAAAGATACCCTCACTCTTAGGACTACCCTTGCCCAGCTACACCCTCCAGTTCTAAGCATATGAGTTGTATCCTATGAAGAATTGTGTGATTTCTGTTCTCATACATCCAAGTGACGTCCAGGACACGTTCATACCTGAGGTGGACCCAGTGCAGGGTTTTACTAGCCATCTCATCCTGTACCTAAAGCCCCTCTGTATATGAATCAGCCATCTCGTGTAGACTTAAGAACTGTGTGTGTGAGTAAGTGTGTTTGGAGTGCTGTGGTCCAATTCAAACAAGTTGAGTAACTAAGGTCCCCATGTCATCTTTGTGATACAAATTGTACAGATGTCTGCACTGGAGGCACAAGGAATTTTAATAATAGTAAAAGATGTGTGATAATGAAAAGGTTTCAACCATTTGGGTTTTGAAAGGTATTTGGATTGAGAAAAGTTTGCGGTACTTTTATGGCCTAATATGATTCTATCTGGCTGACAGGAGATACTTGTACCCAATTGATAACTCTGAATGGATGTATTCTTTTTTGGATTGTAACAAGGTGGACTTAGAGTTTACAGAAGTAGTAAAAGTACATGCTAAATGGGTTTGCTTTGTTTTTAACTTTCTCTCCTCTGACTTGTATTTGTCTTTTACTACCTCCCTTCAACCCCATTCTGTGGTAAAATTACAGCCTCATTTATGGGGTTAAAATCTCACCAAGCCATTCCACTTGCTATGAATGTGTGAATGTACCTTCACCAGGAAATGTGATGAAATGACGCACTTGTGCTTCCCCTCCCAGCACTCTTCTGCCAGACAAGGCCTGGCATGTCATGGGAAAAGCATTCCAGTTGTAGTACCTCAAAGCACACAAGAATAAAACTATCAATCCAGGAGGCAAATCCTGCCTTGAAATGCAATGTATGTGTGTTAATATTAGTGAAATAGTTCCAGGGATTGCACCAAGTTTACCAGGTTGTAAGCACACTGAGCCTGGTTGGGAAGGACATTCCTATAATTGTATTGCATGGACATTCATCCAGACCAAGGATTGGGCAATGAGAGGATTTTGTGATACTGCCCACCCTAAGCAAGGATTTGGGTAGAGCCTCCATTCCAAATAAAGATTAGGGCAAACAAAAACTACAGTAACTTAAAATTACTTAAATTTTTTAAATGGACTACAGTCATTTTTTAAATAAACTTAAGCAAGTTTAGGGCAAACAAAAACTCTCTTTTAGCTGTCACCATTGGTATTATTGCTATTGTTCCATTTTGTTGTTCTAGATATTGCTTGTTCAAGATTTTGGTTATGATTTATCTTTTACTTGTTGTGCTTAGAATTGTTCATGTCTTCATATCTTTACATGACAATTTAATGTCTTTGAGTAGTCAGTCTTGAAGGTGTGGTTTCCTTGTGTAAAGTTCAAAGTTTTTTCTTGTAGTGTACCTGCTTGTGTTCAAGGTTTCATGTTGTAATCACCATTTAGCAATCACCATTTAGCCTTATTCTAAAAAATCAAATGCATATGCAAATCAAATTATGCTGTAAATAAAATGAGTTTATCAATATAATATCAATCAACATCTACTTATATCAAATCAAATTAAATTATATCAATTTGAAGAATGCGACAATTTTAAACTAAATTGGTATATAAATATATTTTTTATTACATGATTTTTAAAAAATCAATTTCTTAAAAAAAAGTTGAATAATTAAGAAAGAAACTAAAATAAAAAATTATATTTAATAAAAAGATCTACAAATGCTTATGATTTTACAACAATATAAAAAAAATTATATCTTAACTTAAAAGAAATATCAATTATGTGTTATTTGATATATGATTTAACAATATATTATTTAAAAATATATATAAGTATGGTATAGTAATTCTCTATGTGTGTGTGTGTGTATATATATATATATATATATATATATATAAATATATATACTATTTAATCATTATTTAGTTTTTATCATATTTTTATCATATTTTTTTATCACTTTAATTTATGTTTATTCTTTAATTTAATATATATATATATGTATATATATATATATATATATATATATAGAAATAAATATATAGAAAAAAAAAAAAAAAAAAAAGAAGAAAACTTTCTTATTGGCCAACACACTACATGTCATTTGAATGAAGCTCTTGTGCAATTGAACTTGAGATAGCAAGTACTTCACGTAAAGTTTGCATGCATGGAGAGGAAGTATTTGTGGTGATGTTTTCAAAGTACAAAGAAAAATTCAACTATACATGTTTATAATGCCAATAGCAATTTCAAGATAAAAAAAAACTATATATACAAATGCATAGAAATATCTATAGAAATTTAATTAGTAAAATCTTTACAACAAGATTGTTTATTTTTTTTTAAAGTTTTATTTTTTTAAGTTTTATTTTTAAGTTTTATTCTTTTATTATTATTATTTTTGATTGATTTGAATTGTATTGGCAATGCACACTAAGTATAATATATAAATATTTAACATTGGTAATACAAGGATTGAAAGAAATAATTATCAAAGATAGTATTATAAACAAAACTTGTACAAATTGAGGACTTTGTAGTAGGATTGATTTTACATACTTTTTATGAAGTTGATTTTATATTACTATTAAAGAAGTATTACAAAAAAGATATTAAGTAATTTTTTTTGAAAAGATTTATTACTTAAACATATTGCAACCAAGCATGTTTATAATAACTAGTTAGATTTATTAGTGTATGTATTATTTTAATCTTCTTATACAGAAACAAAATATTAAGGTATATATTCATAATTACAATAGAGAATATTTTTAATACTTATATGTACAAATTAATTTGTATACTTTGCAATACTAGGATCTTTAGAAGAAAACATATTTAATTTGTTCTTAGAAATGTATAAAAAATATAATTTAAGCTCATTAATAAAGTAAATTATTCAAATTATTTTGATATTAAAATAAACCAATAAAATTTGTACTTATAATTGATATTAAGTATATTCATAATTATAATTTTTTAATATTAGAATATATAATAGAAAATACATTCAAATTGATATTAGAAATTTCTTTGTTTAATAACATCTAAGATAGATAGTTGTTATTGGCAAGGCATGTATAAAAAAAACACTAGATTGTAAAGACTTTGACAAGTTAATATCTTAGAAAATATGGGTAATGGTGGTAGAGAACAAACTAAAGTAATTTAAATACTACATAGTCTACTAGTAACTTTGTTTTGGTTTTTTGTTTTTTTTAAAATAAAATTTATTAATTATTTTAAATGTTGACAGTAATATATATATATATATATATATATATTCTTAGAATTTTATAATTATTTTATAAGATATTTTTGAGATTCAAGAATTAAGGCGGAATTTGTTAAAATGAAGATTTATATTGTAATAATACAACATTGTCAACAAAATTGTGGCTTAGATTTGAATTTAGAAGTAATGTTTAATTTCTTAGGAACTTCGTTTCTTTTTTGGTTTTTTGGTGTATGTGTTGAAAAGATAAGATTAATTGAAGTATTGCAAATACATGTATTAAATAATATTTATGATTACTCAACAAGTGATTGTTGAATTATTATACAAATACTAATAATTTAACAAGTAACTCATTCAAATGATTAAGTAAATGTTATTGAAAAATAATCAATAGGAATATTAATTTTTATAACTTTGCTACCAATGTTGAATGTCTATTGGGGCACAAATTATTTTGCCTAATTGCAAGAGTTTGCTTTGTATATAAATAAGACTATTTAATTTTTGAATATCCATTTTAATTTTTTTAAACCATGCAAAGCTTAAGCTATATATTTATAATCTTTTTATTATTAGATACTTAATACTGAGCATCGAGATTTAGTATTCCAAGAAGCTTCTTATTCCATTTTATGATTGGATTTACTATTGTAAAGTTTAAAAGAAAAAAAAAATGATTTAAAAAAATATATATATATTTTATAAATAAAAATAGCTATATTTAACTAAATATTAATTATATATGATAAATAATATTTATTTTACTTAGAAATAATTTTTATATTTCTTATAAAATTATTTAATCTTATGGTTCTTTAATATATATATATATATATATATATATATATATCAAAAGTGATATCAATCAAAATTCTTAAGCCATAAGTATTTTTAAATTGAATATAATAAAATCACATATAATTTTTTATAAAATTTAAAAATAGTAAAATAAGATATTTTAAAATTATTATAATCAAATAATTTATTGAAATATTAAATTTTACATCTTATAAATTAAATAAAGTTATTTTTTATTACTATATATTATTATTATTATTATTATTATTATTATAAATTTAATATAATAATTTATTATTATTATCATTATTTTATTTATTGATGTTATTACTTGATGATATAAGAAATGATATCAACATTTCAATATTTTTTAAATTATATTTAATATAATAAAATATTACTTGTCTAATGTGAGTGCATAATATATAAAAGAGTAAAAATATAGTGCACAAAAAATAAAAATAACACAAATCAAAAATTGATTTATTTAAATACTGTAGAAGCTTCAACAATCTTTGCAAGAAAATTATGTTTTATTACTATTTTTTTGCCAAACATATGATATATTAGCATAAGCAAGACAAGAAAAAAATTGGTACTTTAAATCAATATGTTTACATATAAAATACTAATAATAAATAATACTATAATATTCTATCACTTTAAGTGTAATTAAATTTTTTAAATATAAATTTTTAATTAAAAATAATATTAAACTTAAAATTATAATATAGCTTGGTAGATCATTATAACAAACTAATTAAAAATATCTAAATTAGTAAATATTTTATTCATTTATTTATATATATATATAAAATATATGACACAAATATTTAATAAAATAGGATTTAACATTGGAGATATTTAATAATAAGTAAAAGATTACAAGACATTTCTAATATTTTAGAAGATATTTCAAATATTAAATGCTTTTAAGACAATTAGTATAAGATTTTATAATTATAAATATAAATTTATTTAATTTAAAGCATTGAGCATTAATTAATGATGTATTTAAGCACGAAATTCTTAACAAATTTTGTGTGTAAGTACATACTATTTAATCTTTAAAATATTATCTTTTACACAAACTTCTTTGCTATTTTTATATTATTTAAATAAATAAATGAACCTTAAACACTTTTCATGTGGTTTTTTTAATTTAAAAAAGTAATACTATTTTTTAAAAGCTATTACAGATTATTTGGTCTATAGTCTATATAAAATTAAGAATCTAATATTACTTTACATAAGAAATAGAGCATATTAAAAGAACCTCTAAACATTTACCAAAAACATATATTAATGAAGATAAACTTGGTTATTAAATTATTCATAAAAATATATTAAAATTAAATTTATTGTTATTGGTGATGTGATGGATAATTTAGATATTGTTCTTCTTAATCCAAACATAAGTAAAAATAACAATTTTTATGTTAATATTAAAGATTCTGCTCCTATATATGCAAAAAAGTAATTTCACAATTTACTTATAAATGACACAATGTACAAGTTATGCAATGAAGAAACATAAATTAAAATATCAAAAAATGCACTGGTACAAGGAATTGTGGCTCTAAAAGTAGAATGGCATTTGTTTGGAATTTATATGCATTAAAGCATACCAAATTTTGTTTATATAAGATTGAATCTATTGAATAAATAATTGGAATTTATTGAATCCAATAATAATGTTCAAGATGTATCAAAATAATCAAAGGAAAAAAATAAGAATACTTACTGTGTTATTTTAAATATGTGATTCTATAAACAATAGTTATTATGTTTAAAAAATTACTTTAAATTAATTCAAAATACAACAGAGTATAATTGTAATTAGAAGATAATATTTTTCTAATCTAAATTTATGTGAAGGATTTGAATTTAAGGATTTACTTAAAATTGATTGATTACTTTAATTGTTTAATATTTTCAAACAATAAAATGGAATAATTTATTTAATATTTAAGAGTGTAAACTTAGAAATAAAACTACAAAAAATAAAAAAAATAAACTAAAAAAATACTATGCTTTGAGGAAGTATATAAAAACAAAAGAAATCTATAAAATAAATACAAAAGAAAAAATAACAAGAAATTAATCATTTTATTTTCTACACTTTTTAAGTAATTCACACTATCATTTGTTACAAAAATTTAGAAAAAATTTAAAACAAGTCTCCATAATGGTTGGCATCATAAATTAATTTGTACATATATGATTATGTATTCTATAAATTATAAAGTATTTAATTATATTTTTAGAATATTTAATATTTAAAATTTTTAATATTAAAAAAATAATATAATATTTTTTATTTGAGCCTTTGTTGATAACGAATTAGATTAAATGTAAGAACATCAAGTTGATTTGTAATAATATGATATAGGATTCTTAAGAATTTCAAAGAAAGTAAATATTTTTTAATTTTAATAAAAGAAGATGTTATGTATAAAGGTTTAAATGAATTTATAATGTCTATATATATATATATATATATATATATATAATTCTTAATAGATCTTACTAGAAAAAATAAATTTTTTAATAATATTTGTGCAATAAATATTTGAGGACTTAAAAAGATTATTTTGTATACTTCATTTAGAATTGTTATAAAACTTCTTAGTAAAAAAATATATTGTTTATAACAACTAAGACTCTATTAATTAAATATAATTTTATTTTTAGTCTTTTATCAAAACATAATTTATTTATAAATATTTTATAAGTGACTATTTATATTATTTGAAAATAGGTACCAATATAATATTATTAGTAATTAAAATTTATTAATATAAATTTAAAAAATAATTTAAATATACATATTTTTAGTGGAATTTTTAGAAATCTTTAGCAAAAATTTTAAGTGTATATTAAAAATAAATAAAAATACAAAACAGAACAATTGGTACTTCTATTTAATTTGCATTGTTTTCATTGACATATTAGGGCGTTACAGATACTTCTATCACTATTATAAATATAGCAAATTCCAAAAAGTTGAAGACATGTAAAATATGTGAAATTTTCTTTAAGAAATATTAAAGAAGCTTCCTTACAATTGATTTGATTTATAGGTGCTTGTGGATGTACCATGTGGCCATAGAAACTTCTCTTGAAAGTTATCTATAACAAAAAAGCCACAATAGAAGCACCCTACAACTTAGATATTTGATTCTCAAACATCATATTCTATAAGATGCTTTTATCTCTAATATGCATTAATTTATTTATACAAATAATATAAAAATATAATACTATAATTACTATAATATATCTTAAAATCTAATCAAAGGAAAAAATTCTAAATGTAATTTGGAAACATTCTAAATTATATTGATATATAATTTTTGATATATATATATATATATATATATATATAACCATGCATATTTGCAAATCTTTTAATAAAATATATGCTTTTCTTTTTTCCTTTCTTTTTTTCATGAATAATTCACTTCTATGTTTTTTCATAAATTTTATACTTTGATATTGTACTATCTTAAATGCTTCATAAATCTTTCATATTTTTAATCACCTGTCATTTATACTCATGCAAGATATTCACTTCCTTCAAACCAGTCAATTGAATTAGTGTGAAGGATAAACATGCACTCACTCAGTTACAGACCCATCTTACCTCAACCGAGCAGATACATTAACGTAATCTCTCCCTTAACATATGAATAATATACTAATTACGTGGAATGTTTGAATGGGCAAAACAAGGGCAAGATTCCGATAAACCATTCCTATGCCCAAAAGTCCGTTTACAGCAGCTTCCACATGTCAATCATCCAAGTTGCAACTTGTCACAACACAGTTCTCTGCAAAGTCATGACCAGGCAATCACCACGGAGATGACGAAAGTCATCCAGAACCAGGATGAGGTATCGAATGAGGATAGAACGACAGACCCTTCAATACCAAACACATACTCAAACATCGTTTAAGTACAAATACACCCCACAACCCTAAATTACAATCTAGTGTTCTCGAGGCCACAGATCACAAGGAAGCTTGTGTCATTGATAGCATGAGCCCAAATCAAAGAGTTATTCTTACTATCATGTTATAATGAGAGACGACTTCGTACATTAGAAAGATTTTCTAGCAATTATAAGATCTGACTAGAGTGGAATAAGTACGTAACTACAGCGTACACCTGACAAGGTGGGGAGTGAGCTATAGTGGGAGTACCTTAACTGGGGTCCCAATACAAATCTATTAAAACTAGGGGAACCAGCCCCCTAGGGTATGAACCAATTGGTACACATCCACCTCTCTTTCAGTCTACAGGAACAGTCCTAGAATCTTCTCACGCTGCCACTGAAAGCCACTCCTGACCTAACGAATGTGGGATGATTATCATCCATGAAGTAGCTTTGCTCGCTGTGAAGGGGAGAAGCATCACAAGAAATGGCAATATTGAGATCCCTTGTGATGAAGACTGGTGTTGGGTATTGGGAATTGTGACAGGATACCCAAACAATATGATGGGGTCACGACTCTTCTCTCATCCTTTTAGAGCTGTTCCAGGGACGTTTCCTCCATGGTGTGTGTATGCCAATGAATGCATATTCCTTTTCATCCGTTTTGGGTGGATGTTGTTGGGGTTTCAGTTGGTCCTATTGATGAAGTTTCGCAGGAAATTGACTCTGTTGGGATCTCTGAAGGTGCATCTTGGGAACTGTTGTCATGAAGGTGACGTCACATAATTTGAGCTCTGGAGTGCTTAGGGGTTGCGACTGACCTAAGCATGACTCTTTTCTTTCTTTCTTTTTTAATTTTTAAAATAAAGTTCCTTTTTTCGTTGATTATAGAAGCTTTCTGGTATAATAAATATCTGCATTACATGTTACATAGTTCTGCTTAGCTCAATCAGCAATTATCTTTGTTGCTGCACCATGTATGGTTGGAGCCTTTGGTTAAAGAATATCACTTCGCCACTTCATATAAATGATTCTTAGAGGGTATTTTTATCTAGGGGAGAGGGTAAGAGGTCAAAACTTTTTAAGTCATTTGATAGGTTGAAATTGAGAAGTTTTTTGTTTATTGGTTTTATAATTATAAAATCAACACAAAGATTATAAAAGGAACAAATGGGTGATTTTTTTTTATTTTCTTTTTTATTTATTTTTTTTCTTTTTCTTCCTATATGGTATGAATAGTGTTATCTCTTGGAATAATTGTCATAATTGTTAGAATTAAGATATAAACTAACATACTTAGACTCATAGTAAAATAATGATTTGGTTCATTCTTTAGATTCTTCTCACTTTATACTATCTCCAAAGTTCAAAGCTTCTGAGAAAAAAATTCTCTTTGCCAAGTGGGAAACTTGTATAAGGCTTTTGCACCATAACCTATCAAAGTCTCCTTCTAGATATAACAATCCCTTTAATACATAAAAATTCAAATTATTATTCTATTTTGAATTTTGAATTTTTTATTTTTTTATTTTTTATGCTTTGGTACCTTGCAAACTTGCACAATAATTATGCAAATTTGTAAAACTATATAATTATTTAATTTTGTGTACAACTAAGACATAATCTTAAAGTACGTTTGTGTTTAGGGAGTGGATTAAAAAATTGGTTCTTAATACTTTAAGAGTCATATTTAATTTATTTAGTTTTAAATTATTTTAAAAAATAACATAAGAATTCACCAAAATGTTAAGTTGTTAATAGAATTTTAGATAAATTATTATATTTTATTATTGTAAAATAATAATGGGATATAAAAAATGATCAATAATAGATGTGTCACTTATATATTGGTCTTTTATATTGCATTGTAGTCTATTTGCCACCAAGATTCTAAAACAATAATACATTGTTTACATACTTAAGATTTTTTCAATTATTTATATATTTACACAGAATTATTTTAAAATTATTTAATTTCTTGCACCAAAGAATATCTAAAAATTCTTATTATGCCTTGGTAAGACATAAAATAGATGTACTTTCAAAAGTGTTAGAAAAGTCCATCCAAATCTAACTAACTAGCTATATATATATATATATATATATGATTTAAGAGTTTTGAAATATTATTTTATTAATTCAAGAATAGAGAAATATGCAAAATTAAAAAAAGAATGGATTCCTTAATATTATCCTTTCACAAAAAAGTTTTGAAAGTATTATAACAATTATAATAAATTGATAATATATATATATATATATATATATATATATATTATTTAAAAATATAAAATATGTTGAATTAAATGTTGTGTTTGGATACATGACTCATATAATGCAATTTAAAATTCTTGTTTTCAGCTTTAAGCATATTAAAATTTCATTATGCACTTTGTATGTAGAATTTGTATCAGAACAACTAGTTTTCTTGTAATTTTTGTTTTTACATCATAATATAAAGAAAAGAAAAGAAATATGTATATGTTTATATACATACATGTATATGGAAATTAGAAAGATCAAATTAATGTAAGAATTCATGTAGGGCTAGAACCGAAGAAAAGTATATTTTGCTACTCAATTGAGTAACTTTGTTACTTTGTTATGTTCAAGTCAGTTTCAACATATTGCAATACAAATATGAAACCATTGCATTCAACTTTTTGATGTCTTATTATTTTTTTAAGAATCACAAAGGTCATTTAAGAAAGGGCATAATATCTTAATACATATATGTACATATACAAATAAAACAAACAATGTCACACCTTGTAAAAAGAGAATATTATGCAAAATCAAATCAGCTATTTGAATTTTGGTTAAATTCATTTTAAAAAAAATCTTGAAAGCTGTGTACTAGAATTGTGTTGTTCAAAAATTGAAATTTAAAGATTAGAACTGATATATCAAAATAAAAATGTCATTGATCTCAATTGAAGAAAATATCAAAATACTAATTTATCTTCTATGTTTAAAAACAAATCACGTTATAATGAAATTTCCCAAAATATTGAAAAAAAGAAAGCTTCGCTATAAACTACGCGCCCCAGTTCTGTCAATAAAGCCTGCGGCCTTAATTGGCAAAGTGGGGGCCCAAGTTACTAAGTGGGTATCCTCTGGTGACTAGCCCTCCTTGCGTCTTTTCTTGTAGTGCTGAAAAGATTATAATTTGACATTCTTAACTTATGTTTGTATGTTTATATGTTTGTCAAAAATTGATAAGAAAAAAAAAAAAAAAAAAAAAAAAAAAAAATCAAAAAATTACTCTAAGTAGAATAAAAATTTACAAAAGTGCTATCAAATAGGTCTAAAACACAAAAATCCATCTATTGTGTACAAATCTTGTGAGATTGTAGAGTAAAAATTCTATAATTTATCCATTCTAATATACTCCAACTTCTACGACCTAAAATCTATTAAAATTACATTTAAAAAAAAAAAAAGACTTGTAAATTCTTTTGCCACATTTAAACATGAGCATTCAAGAAGGTAAACCTCTTTATGTACAATAGAAATTTACAGTACTACCTTTTTCCTCCCATTTGAATTACTTGGTCAGAAACTTGTGACGCAGAAAAAAGTGTTTATATCTACGTGGTATTCATTGCTTTGAAAGGTGGTTTCAATCAAAACAAATTCCAGAATTACAAATGTGAACAAATGAATATATATAAAACAAATAAATAAATAATGGCATTTCTGCTATCATAGCTGATAAGATGAGATTTACAATCCCCATAGTAATCATGTTCTACATATTGATATTAGCAAAAAAAAAAAAAAAAAAAAAAAAACGAAAACAGTTTGATTGACAAATTACAAATGCACAGTAAAAAAAAATGTTTACAGACACTTAAGAATGTACTGAAAGCAAGTAATACACACTTTTAATTATTGTGACACATTACTAGGAAATTTTCTAACTTCAATTTCAGAAGAACAGAGTTTCTTCTTAGTTTGGAAAAAGGAGTGAAATTGAAGGGTGTAAGAAAAAAAAACCTCTGAAATCTATAATCCTATACTTTTCGTGTAGGCTTCTTTTGAATGTGTTTCTTTCTACTTCTCATGGTTAGATTAACGATGAAATGAAAGTGCTTGGCGAGGCAAGAGCTAAGCCCAGTCTAGATCAAAGTAATACAAAGAGAGAGAAGTCAAGCAGGATGATCATCAAATCTGCTTTCAATACAGGTTTTTGGGTTAGGCCGAAGTGGTTGAACAATCTACATGCTTCCAGAAACAAATTCAAGTGAAATTTAAGAGTTACCTAAGAGATGAAGACCTACACCTATCCTCACTGCACCAACATGAAGATGAAAGATGATTGCAACTAGTTGATCTATTTTAAGGACAACTAATCAAAAATAAAAAGATTGATTAGCCTGTAGGTTGGGATTAGAACCCAAAACCTGCATGCACAATGACACATCGCATAAAATCATAACTACCTCCATAGTTGCCACTTTTTAGGTCTTCATGCACAGTGGCAGCCAAGGTGAAGTTGATCCAGAATTTGAAGTTATCTCATGAGCTATGAGCTCTAAGTGAAGAAGACTTAGCCTAGTCTACCACTTGCAAGTGGCAGGACTTTTCAACATGGCCAACATTTACTCGATGATTTTTAAAGAAGCACAAACAACGAATACAGAACTGGCATGAGAATATTATCCAAAGAGATCAATGACCATCCACACGGTTGACTGCATGAGTGTCCATAAAGTAGAGAAGCATAATAATTACTTGAAGAGAAATTAAGACATCGATTGTCCTCCAGCTGCACAAATATCACAAGAGATCCTTGGTAAGGACAAAAGCTAGCGCAAAAATGGTATGCTTCACACAGATTCCACATCAACTTCTACTTCTTTCTCAGTGAAGGCGCGATAGACAACACGATCGTCACGGCTAGACTTGCTGCTCTCTGTGACTGCACATGCAACAATGTCCTGCATATCCACGGACGCAGGACATAAGTTAATATTTACTGCTATGGAAATAATAGTGTTTTCATACTCTAAAAATGTAGCAATAAGATTAGAGTAAAAAATTACGACAATAAACTGATTATATCCAGTTATTAACCGCTAATTCAAAATTGATTAAGGCTCAGATAAATGGTAGATTTCCGAGAAGATAGCACTATACCTTAACGTTTCTGTGCGACAGAAATTTCCCAAGGCTGTGTAGAAGGCGTCGTAAATCATCGGACTGTAGGACATTTGCAAAAAGCTGATTAAGATAAACATCGAGGAAGAAAACGTCTCTTGCAAGTGAACAAAATAATAAACTCACTTGACCTATGTATTAAGCAATGTCCAGAGAAACAGTAAATGCTGCTGCATCAGAAAGAGGGCTACGGTGAGAAAATCACACCTTAAGATACCCCACTCTATTCTTGTCGAAGTATCGATAGGCCTGCACACAGTGAACTTAAAAATTTAGGCAGCTGAAAGCATCTGAACTTTAAGCGTTCATATTGGACATTCTAGTAAGTCAACATGAAGACGAGATTTCTATCACATTGCTATAATTTCGCCCACTTTTAGCACAAATGTAAAATTCAACAGCCTGAAGTTGAAAAGATTCAGTAGTAAATGAAGAAATATTCAGGACAAATGCATCCACTAGCAAACACCAGGATTTAGTAGTTCTCACCAGTAGAAGCTCTTGGTCTACTACAACCTTTTTCTCCACCTTTCGCTCTTCCAGTTTCTCATCCTGCACAACCTATTTTGAAATGAATCATGCATCTTGAAAATAAACTGCTCCATGTTAATAACAATGATTCCACCTATTGGTCATACGGAAAGGTCGGATATGGCCAAATTGCTCAGTTGTATTAAATAGTTGCATGTCACTTCCCCACTAACAGTGTCGAACGAACATGCGGAGAACTTAAGGCTTCTGCTCATCATACAGAAGATCCAGGTGTCTAAGCTCATTAATGCATTAACATACCTCGACTAGTCTTTCAGTGGTTTCTGCAGACTGTGCCATTTCCGCATCCTTGAGAACTTCTTTGACATCGTCGGTACCATTTAATTCTAATGTCTTCACTACACTCTCGGCACCTACAAGAGTAGCAGCTTGGGGGTCGACAGCATCAGACTCTACCTTGACTTCGATATTCTCCATTTCCAAGCCCCCAGTTCCATTCTCCTCTACTTTCTCGGTGACCTTAAGAGGCTCTACATCCATCTTTACATCTGGATTAAAATTCACATCAACCTCAACTTTCACCTCCACAACATCTGGTTTATCTGAAAATTTGCTGCGCTTCCGCTGTGAAGATGAACCTTCTACTTCCACTTCTTTCTCATTCTTAAGTTTACGTTTTTTCTCCTCTTTCCTCCGATCAACGCACTCTTCTCGTATGGCCTGACAGCAAGTGTAGCAATGACAAAGTAACCGTACTCATTATTCAGCTGAAACGGCAATCTTGGAAAACATCAAAGTACACCAAAACACTGATTTGGGTCTGTACTGCAATAATATACCTCCAAATTCGACAAAATACGGCTTCCCATCTTGTACTGTAGCAATTCTTGCAATATCTCCGCAAATAACGAAAGCTGATGGACATCCAGTTTACATATTAGTCGTACTTTTGCAACTTAAGAATAAAAAACCTCGAAAAGGACTAGCAAATTTACTATCGTACTTGAATGACAAACAAAGTCATTCACTTCCAGTTTGAAGGCATAAGAAGTCCAGGCAATGAGACCAACTATAAGCCAAAAGTCACTAATTCCAGTGTTAGCTTCTCAGAGAACCAAGCTTGACGGTTGATTTGAATGCTGAAGCAGCAGTAAAGACAAGAAAGATTACCTCGAAAGTACACTCTTCTCTATCCTCTTCGTCATAATCAAGGAGCCCATCAAGAGAGATAGTCATGGAACGCATCTGCTTTGTTAACAGCATAAACGATAATTCAGTATGACCAATCATTTTTATATCACTAGAGGAAATATCTATTACGGGTAGACATTGAGGACAGAGTTGATTGGTAAGTCTAATTAACTGAAGACAAAAATCTCCCGACATTAAAACAGGTACTTGACATGTATTCCATTAGCGAAAATACACACAATCGGAGATCATCCCTGACAGGTATGGCATACGGCTTTACCTTGGATGACTTTGAACGTCTAGTTGTGAGCACAAGACCAGGCACAGGAATTTCTTCTGGAGCAATAAGAACCTCCTTAGTTTCTTCAGATACGAGCTTCGCAGGTTCATTCTCTGCTTTATCTTGAGTTTCATCCAACTTGTCGCTGTAATCTGTCTTATCTTCTGAAGTGGATACGTCTTCTGTCACCCCCAATGCCTCCTTTTCATTTTTAACGCCGTTAGAATCACCTGTTATTTTATTGTTAAAAACAGAGGGTGAGTAATATATCAGGAAATTTAATGGCTAGTACTTGAAGAACAATAAATCCTTCAAGAGCGTTCCTTCACAGACCTGAAGCACTAATCAGTAAATTTCTGATAATTAAAATTACTTTCATAAAAAATCCTACACAATCCATCCCTTCTCACTCACAAAACATGAAGCGAACTTCTCGAACTTCAAAAATATACATCAGTCAACAAAGAGAGGATCGATACCTTCTTTTGGCATCTTCTTCTCTGATGCGTCCTGAGAACACAAATTGATAATCCAAAACTCAAGTCAGCTATTTCAATATAAAGGGTCTACGAATCTGAATCCCAAAGTGAAAGACTGTGACCAATGGAATATCCAGGAACAACAGTCTTTCTCAATGTCTTATTAAGTGAAGATTGTCGATACAAAGTTTAAATACAATGCGTCTGACCCATGCTCTGAACCCAACTGAAACACTTCAAAACTCACCTTCATTTTCTTAGCTGAGGACTCAGATTCTAGTTTGGCTTGTTGCCTTGCTTTCCACTGTGCTTGCCACGCTTCAATTGATGGAACGCAGTCACTAATTGTTGGAAGAAACATCACTGTGATCTCTTTATGACTCGGCAGCCCGTCTTCTCCTAATCTTTCATAATGAACCTGGATGCAAAGAATCTCAAAATCCAGTCAATATGACGAATGACCTCTTGAATGTAACAAGGTTGCTGGTCAGCTACCACATATATATACTTATCAAGAACGGATGGAAAATGATTGTGTAGAAGAACCTCTACAATGCGATTCCAACTCTTGCATCCACTTAGATCCATTTGCGTAGAGTCCCTTGTACATCTGCAATTATTAGGTGATTCAGAATCAACTGGATGCATAAGTCTGGCAGAAATCCGGAAGTTTCACAATTAAATTCAACGGAACAAATACTCAAGAGTGATAACAGTTGCAGGAAATGTTTGAAGTACAGGACAACAATAAGGAAATATCAAGTATACTATGACACAACAACATGAAGGGACATTTACAAGGCACTCTTGATCAAAAAGTCAACCTGATAGCAGCTTCTATTAGAGCACTGTCACCATTTGTTGGATCGCCTCCATCGAGTTCCTCGTCCCAGCGCCCACCAGCAGCCATAATTGCACTCCGGTCTTTTCTTAGAGCTACAAACTTGAGCAGATTATGTACATGAGCAGGCTTGTCTTCTGTACTTTTATCTGAAAGAAATTCCGCATAAGCTTCAGAATTAAGCCCACTCATCAGCATGACCTGCAACAATCCCCACCAATAGCGAAATTAGCAAATGAGAAAACAATCAACATATCATGAGCAAAAAGTGCCCTACGAAAAGGGGCTTGAGTAGAAGAATAGGCGACAAGCTGGATTTAATACATGGGTGCACAACATCCCCAACCGCTCTCTGAGCTGACGTGTGATGAAAAGCTCCAAGAAAATGAGAAGCATGCTTCCCAGAAAATGCTGTATGGATTTAAAGACTTGAGAGGGCTAATATAAACCACAAATAGACATTCGTCACCTGCGTGCTCTTAAAGTACAAAGCTAAAATCGAGGTACTTCTCTTATGTGTTCAAATTCAATAGACACAAATAAAAGTTTAAAACCAGTAACTATTAATTGCTCAAAGCGTCAGTTCTAAAAATAGAAAACATTAGCATCCGTGTCTTGAATAAGAATTCGCGCATCTTCAAACGCACAATAACTGAGGTGAATAAAGCGAATGGCAAGTCTCAAAAATCCTGAGAAGCAGCCAAGCTCAGAGCTGCGTCACGGATGCATAAAAACCCTGCAGAACACATCTCCCTTCGCACCACTTATGAAATCGACAAATGCCTTGACTGTGGTTACTGAAAGCTGGTGTATTGATCGCACCAGAATCCAGTAGCTGTCAAGACACACTTCATTCTTCTGTCCTGTTTTTACCTTTGCGTTCCATACGGTAGTTTGCAGCGCCGGCTTAGACGAAGTAGGAATAGAGGGAGTAATTGCCGAAGCCGAAGAAGGAATCGCTTTGTCGAAGATATTTGGTGGGGCCTCCTTAGTGGACTCGCCCTCATCCTCTATGTCTACAGCATCGTGTTCAAAGCTGTGGCAAACCCATTCCAGGACCACGGTTGGTATGTGTCATGACAGAAGACCCAGGGGGTTGACAATAAAAGCGTTATCATGCTGTGACAGGCTTCAGCGATTCCCCAACTCTACTTTGCTGCAGTTACGAGCGTAGATCCTTTACTTCTTTCTTCCCAGTCTTGCAGCCTTCGGTTATTATCACATGATTGAATTGCTGAAAGTTATACTAAGACGATCTATGGTGACTTGACCCTGGAAATTTAATGACATCACGAAGATCAATGGTGCCATGTACGATTTGAGCTTCATGGAAAAGAGTGCCCTGTGAAATCCCCCGTGCATCGACATTGAAAACACGAGATGAACCCTACCACGCATTTGACAAATGTGAGGGTTTCCCATGTCTGTGAAAGTGGCAGGAAAGACATAGGTCCATAAATACGAAGAGCGTAGCTGTCCATACTTACAAGGCTTGCGCAGGCATGCACCTTCAAAAATTCCCGCAAATATCCAATCCAGACCTGACTTCGAAGGCAATGGACAAGCAAACTCATGCTGACCTTCTGGAGACAACTTAAAGGACTTGAAGAAACAGTAATTTTCCATCAGTACTGAACCGAGAGTATAAATGTTAGACCTGATTGGTTTGTTGATAGGCAATTCCACGTCCCTGTTCACCCAGCAAGCCACTACCTGCAAAACAAGTGGCAGCAAAAGAGCAGCAGTATCGTAAAATTTCTTCTCAAAAAAGAAAGTCGATGAGCACAACAAGAACTATCATTGAAACGTGGTAATTAAAATCAACACTTCAGAACAATGATTCGATCTAATGTAAGCAGATTACCTTCGAGAATTCAGGCACTACGTAGAGCTTGGAGTACCGCTTGCTAACGGATGTGTAGTCTCTTTCCAAATCCACTAAACTGTACGGCTCAATCTACAACCGTCACAACCACCACCAAACCTAAAAATTCAGCTTTTTTCATCAACAATATCAGTAATTCATTGTCTATCACATTGAATACTATCCAATCAGACAAGAAGATATGCCAAAGACCAATCGTTTCCATAAAATGTCATGATTAACGGAAAACCTAGCAAGAGAGACACTCACCTTGCAAACATACTCCCTCCTTTTCTCCTTCGAAGGGGATGCGTGCCTGCTGCAAAAAGTAGTCAAATAAGTCTAAGAGGTCGAAATAGATTCTTACATTCCCAATGAAAGTGCTGCTGCAATGAATGTGCACATTCAACATCTAAACGAAAAGGCCAAGATTAAAAAAATGCTCGCAAATTTTACATGGCGGAATGATAGACGATATTGAACTAAAAAGAAGTGTAAACTCACTTGTAGGAGGTATCCCGCCGTGGTGACTCTTTACGACTCCGATCATCCCGGTCACCAGCTGGTGACATCTTGCGATCGTAAGAAGCCCGTAGACCAGGACTACGATCCCTCTTCCTATCATCGTCTCTCCTGTCTCTATCACGGTCTCTTCCTCTTTCTCGATCCTCACGATCGTAGAGTCCTCCACCTCCAGGTGGGCCTCTACCGCCACTCATTTGCATTCTGTTGTTGCTTCGTCCTCTATCCCTGCTGTTACTGTCCCTGCTAATACTATCCCTGGGCATATTATCCCTACTGTTACGACGATTAACATCATCGTAGCGTCGATCACCGCCTCCAGACCGGAATGGAGGGCGTGGATCACGGCGATCGTCATTACGACTGCTTCCGATGCTCGGACGTTCAGAGCGACCGCCACCATAGCTGCCCTCTCTCTGCACAGGGAAACCCCCTCCACCAGTTCCACGTCCAGCACTGTAATCACGCCCTGGAGGTAGTTGAACACCGCCATAGCCTATTGCAGGTGCACTGTGACCACCATACATTTGTCCTGCCAAACCACCCGTACATTTGTCCAAAAAACTATCAACTTTGCAGTTTCTTAATGCCTTCCTGCAATTTCGTAAATAATACAACTTAATAGAGGAGCGTAAAGCAAGCGTAGAAGTCCATCTAAAAGCGTGGTAAAGAATAAACACTATATCAGCCAAACAAGGTAACTAACCTATTTGCATATTATATTGCTAAAGTAACTGATCAAAAATGTTATGCCATTAGACCCTGAACAAAGCACTGAATCTTTGACCTAAACGACAAACAAGATGTGGAAATTTTGGGAAAATGAAGTACCTCCGCCAGGACCCCGACCACCACTCATGCCCCCATACCCTGAGGCTTGTTGGTTGCTTCCATAACCAGCACCACCGCCAGCGCTAATTCTTGGATCAGCTGCAACACTCCGTCCTCCTCCAGCTCCTCCGTATTGCGCTACCAGTTCTGCTTCGGCACGATTGGCCCCGTAGTTTCCACCTAACATTCCCCTTGAATTCCCACCGTAATCCTGAACACCGCCTGTTCGTACAGCAGTTCCTCTTCCAAGATAATCTCCTTGAGCCCTAGACAAACATACAAATAACAAAAAGTGAGTCCAGATCTACGATTGATATCCTCTCCATACGAACAGATATGGTTTAAGTTATATATTGAAATTGTGCGCAGTAAGTGCTCTACACCAAAATTCAGTGAAAGTGAGATCTTTATACAAATGCTAGCATCAGCTGAGAGCAGAGCCTTCACTAACCGTGTAGCACCCTCCAGGGGCGAGGTCGCATCTCCGCGGTTTGCCATGGTTGCCTGCAGTTGCTGAGCCTGTAGAGCTTGCTGCTGTAGAAGGAGCTGACTCTGTCATTAATCAGGGCAATCAAGACTTAAGCACGTAGAGAGGGAAAATGAGAGAGCTTCGTAAACCTTGACTGTAATGAGTCTCCTTGCAAGGGATGTTCCATGAAATATTGAGACCTTGTACTGTCGTTAGAACATTTACGTCATAAAAGAGGACAACCACCACTTGTTGATTTTTTACCGATCTAAAAGCTAGTGTACCAGATCACAAAACCAGAATGTTGCGATTCTCCATGTCTAGTTTATTAGTCGTTGATAGAAATCAATAGATAGTTACAACTGTGTTCTTAAAAAATCAACTTGGATTTATGAGTTTAAGATTTAGGATAATAATTTGATACGAATCATTAGGCCGTCCTTTCCTTGAAAAATACCAGCTTTTCAAAAACGGATCTTACTTGTCTTTGCTGAATAGAACTAGCGGTAACTGCATGGGCATCCTGGTAGCCTCGAACAGCATCCACTCGGGTCCCAGCTTGTCCGTAAGCATTCTGCGCTTGTCCAAAATGACCTCTTTCTGCCATCCCATAATCAGCAGCTTTCATGTTATAGCTAGCAGCAAATTGGTCTGATGTCGTCTTCTGGTTGTAACCCGTAGGCGAAGTAGCTCCTCCATATTCACTGGCCTTTCCAGCATATCCTGCGGTTGAAGTACTGCCAACATACTTAGCATTGTCTCCGTATTTTGCAATATCGTTATATTTGGGAGCCTCGCCATACTTGGATACTTCGGTGTATTTTGTATTATCTGTGACACCGTACACACCAGATGCATTTACGGAAGGCGCGCTTCCAACCACATAAGAAGCTCCGCTGCCTATGGTAGCCCTGCTATCTTGAGGTGCACCATAAGCTGTTGAACCGCGGGTACCAACACTTTGTGGTTGATAGTCTTCTGTAGACCGACCGCTTGTCCCTAGAACCTGTAAATGAATGTCTTTGAGACTAATAATAAAATCTGATTCCAACAATCAAGCAGAGATCCACATAATGTACACGACACCATAAACTTGGTGAATAATGGCACCACTGTTAAAAAAGATTTACGACTCTACTACTAGAAAGATCTTCAAGCTTTCCATTTGCTACTGAGGTATCAGCGGGGATCAATCTCACCTGTTGGCTAGCGCCCTGTTGACCAGCATAAACAGCTCCATACTGACCCCCGTACTGATTGGCTGCATTTGCTGATCCACCACTAGAAGGCACCGATGTTACACCGGCAGACGTCCGACCATAGACACCCTGCTGAGCATCAGCCTGTTGAGCACCCTGCGCAGCGGCTTGCTGTGACCAGGCCACCTGCTGCTGCTGGGCCGACTGCTGAGCTGTGGCAGCAGGAGCACCATATGTAGCAGTGTTTGCGTAACCTACTTGGGCGGAAGTTGCAGTTGGTTGCTGAAACAATGTCAAAAAGACCAATAAAAAACCTAAATGATCAAAATAAAAGATGAAAAAACAATCACCGAGTTGAATTATTCAGTTGGAATTAAACGTTTGACGCGGCGCATAACATGGCTGCTCGTCGCGAGGCACATAATAATCAAAGGGCGAGTAGCCAAATTTGTAGTGAACACAATTGAAAAAAGACTCTCAAGAATTGATAAACTTGACTACAAACAAGACCGTGCTAATTACATCACCAATAACCAATGTCTAAAACAAGCCTTTGCTTCTTGAAAAGGCTACAAAACGAAATTAATCGAAGGTAAAATCAATGTACATGCTGAAACTCATAAGAATCAGACAAACGAGACTCAGATACGTAAATGCACTCAGCAATCAGGGGATAGAGAAGTATTACTTATCAAGAAAGATCGTGTAAATGCATCAGTCATCAACCAGAAAGAATCCAGTACCTGGTAGGTTTGCTGGGTATAACCTTGCTGGGCATACGTTTGTGGTTGCCCATATGCCGCACTTGCTGCAGAAGCTGGAGCACCTACTTGCTGTCCCGAATATGAGCTAGCAGAGTAAGAATACTGTGAAGCGACCCCTTGCTGCAGCACAAAACAAGCAGGCCTTAAATCAACCAGATTGCACGAGTTTATAGTCTAGTGTCACAATATCCTCAATCTTTAGCAACATAAAGCAACAGAGAATAGGAACTGGAACAACAAAGCCAGACAGGTCAGTTCCTACATTTAAGTGGTGATAGAACAACCTAGCACGTTTACGCCTTCTCAGTAAACCCAGATGCACACACTTTTCAGACCAAAATAAAAGCGAACGTGAATTTTAGAGCTTTTGCGCCAAATTGTTCATCTTGGTGCCATGATAGACAATATTGCTGTATAAAACACCTATCCAGCACTGCTCTTGGAAGCACACAAAATCGTCTCACCTTGATAAATCGAAATGAGCTAGATTAATAAACTGGCAGAAAAAATAAAAGGAGTTCCTTCTACAACTGAAATTTGTAAACACGGGAAGGAAATAAAATAATAGTAATAACAATTAACTATAAAACATAAAAACGAAGACGCTGTAAATTTGATTCTAAAAACGCTCATACTGCAGCCTGTGTAGCTAACATACCAAGGTTACAGCCTAAGCTTAAGTTAAGGCGTTCTCTTAACCCATAGAAGGAGGTTTTGCCAATTAGCCAATCATAATTGCATCTCAACATATGTTCTTATACCCCGATTTGTCATGAAGTGTCGCTTAAAATACACTAACTGCCTGAAAACCCTAAATAATGCACCCAAAACATGTTCCTCCAGTGTCGAATTCGATTGAGGCAGCAGACTACCTGTCTTCAAAAACCCTAATGCAGTCCACTCCAAGAAACACAAGAGTTTCAACGAAGCTCGTCCCAATCCTAACCTACCAAACAGCCTAGGCGGTATCACTTTAAGCGCTTGGAAAGTTAAAGGGAGAAAAGCCTAATTTTTTTTTTCCCCCCCTCACCATGATCAATTCAATTCAATCACTCCCTCCCAATCCCAAGTTGTCACTCCCACCAGCAATACCCTACCACATCAACACCAAAATATCGCTCCCTTGCCCTTCCTTCGACCTCTCCACAACACTTTACACCCTCCTCTCGCAATGCCATCAAAAACACACTCCTTACAAACTCCCAAACCTCCGACCCCGACACTCCCAATCTAAAATCAAAAAACACCAAAACCTCCAAAAACTCTCAAAAAATTTCGACACACAGCTGTGGCATTTACCTGCGGTACGTGAGCCGCTTGCTGATGCTGCACTTGCTGCTGCTGCTGCTGCGGCGGCGGCTGCGCAGCAGCTCTCGCCATCCCCCACTGGTCCATACTCACTTCTCTTCTTCCTCCTCCTCCCGCTCCGTGTTTTTATCCTTTATTTTCCTAAACTCCTGGCCCTGTATCGTCCAAACCCTGACCACTCCTCAAACCTCACACATCATTTCCTACCCTGGCACTCTCCGATGACTTCCGCTTCTGTGTGTCCTGGTGGTTTTCCTCCCGGAATTTTTCCGATTGTGTATGATTTCGCAAACCCTCGCTCGCCCTCGAAACCTCTGCCCCAACGAACCACCTGACTCAACGGGGACAGGGCCCCTTTCTATGCCGGGAGATGCAAAGCCCGCAACCGTAGCACCTGGCGCACGTGTCGGGGCATCGGTGGATGAAAAAGAGATGGGCTCGTCGATGAGGTTTTTCACCCTCGTTCATCCGTATCCCTCGTCGATGATTTTGGATTATGGCTTGATTAGTCACCCCCCATGCAACTTAGTTTATCCATATTGGAGCCGTATTAGGAATTACATGCAGTGGCGGAGATATTCCATTTTAATATTCCAGTGTGGTTTTATTGATATGAAATCTGATAATAACTTTGAGTTTCAATTATCTCTAAGTTCTAGTATCAATTAACGTTGGGTTTTTTTTTTTTTTTGAGAAATTTTTGCTAGTATTTTTCTAGGGCACTTTTTGAGTTTTTGTTTTTGTTTGTTTGTTTGTTTGTTTGTTTGTTTGTTTTTTTTGTCCCTTGACTTGGATGTTTCATTGTTAAAACTAATAATGAATATCAACAATAGAGAGAATAATAATAGAGACAAAGCTTTCAACATTTTATATTTCAGAACAAAAAATACAAACATGTCATGTATGTACAATACTGTCACTAGATAACATTAAACTAAATATTAAAAACTCCAGGATATGCTGGAATTAATTTTGTATTCATAGTATTAGTCTGTTATCTCATGATGTTATTCAATGACCTAACAACCATAAATCAAATGACATATTATGCTGTATATAAATGAAATAGAAGTTACTAAGTATTAAATATACATATGTATATTCATGTATACATCTCAAATCCTTACTGTCATTTTTACTTACTTCAAACTAAGAATCGATTCAAAAATTATGAGATTGCAATGATTACATGTACATTACACTAAAATGTAACCTGATTAATGTTTGCATCTGCAAAAAAATAGGATATTAAAACTTTTATTTTATTAATTTGATTCATTCCAAAAACATTATACTAATTATATTGATTTTAAAGTAGTAGTCTAAAAGGAACAGAAACATTTTGAAAGTTTCAGCATCTTACATTTTAGAAGGTTCTTATAAATTTAGATTTCATATTCTAATTATTAATTAGTTTATTATATTAGGATTGTAAGGTGGGAATGTATTTATCTTAATATAAATATAAGTTGTACTATATATATATATATATATATATATATATGCACACACATGCAGATATTATACATGAATAAATGTTTTTTAACAAAAAATAAGAAATAAATTAATCAATCTTATCATTAAATTGTAAACAATGTAATCCATATTCATCATTTAAGATTGTGTTGTGTATATTATGAATAGTAGTATTATTAATGTTGTTAGATCTTTATTGAAATAATTTTAAAATAATTTTAAACATTTTAAACTTAAATTACTTGAGGTGGATCCAATACACATTACTAGAGGTTATAAAAAAAGAAGATGAGATTGAATGTATTTTTCCTACATAGCATTAATAGTGTTGTCCCTCAAAATTTGTATTAGATCCACCTCAAGTGGTTGTTTTTACAAAAAGCTAAAATGTCGTATTTAAATTTATTAAAAATATTCATTAATTTTTTTGAAATTAAATTATAATATTTAATTTGACTATCAAAATCAAGATATAAGTTGTTATCTTGAAAATTTAATCAAAAAAATAGTTTGGTTTATGTCATGTCTGCTTGTTAGTTTAATTTATATCTAAAGGAAATTTTTTCATTATTAAATAGAAACCCTTTATAAGGCTTTTCAAAGTAGGGATGTAGATATAAAGACCCTTTTACAATATAAAACAATAGTAAAATTATTGTTATCAATGATATTGTAATATAAATTTTACACATAAAAATAAAACTTTAGTCCTAATTTATATATTATATTTTAGCTATAGATATGGTTTTTTTTAACATTTAAGTATTAATTAGAGCTAATTAATTTATCAAAATTTATATTATCTTAAATCTATGTTAAATATTTTTTTTATGTAAAAAGATATTTGCATATCAATAACTTTAGAAACCATATAATTAGCAATAATAAAATATATGATATTTTAGAGTTTATATGTAATAAGTACTACTTTAAATTTATATAAAATTATATTCTATTTTTATATTAAAAATAATAAAATTTATAGTAATTTTTATATTAGATAAAAGAAGATTTTTTTAAAATTTTAATGTATATAACATTTTAAAAATTATAAATAACTTACATTTAAAGGTTGAATTTTTTTTGATTACCGCTATTTTTCTTTTGATTTTAGCAAAATGATGATATAAACTAAAACATGTAAATATTTAGGCTATGGTGATTTATTTTAATCATGATAAGTGAATATTTTAATACAAAAAATAACCATTTTAAGAGAATATTAAACTTCTATAATATTCTTTAAAATAATGTAGAAAATAATAAGTGTAATTTTTTCTTATAAAGTTAAATAAGCTGATTTAGATTCTCATAATTTTAAATATCTAATAAAAAATAGAAATTATTTTAAATTATAGTTAATAATCTTAAAGTATAAATTATAATTAAAATTAAAAAGTAATAAAATACATATTTTCTTACTTATATGATTATTTTTCTTCTTTTGAAGTCTTAAAACTGCAATACAAGTTGGGTCAATTGATGTTAAAACCAAATGCATCTATTAAAATGTACTTAGCCATAGGCAAGTTTTTGAGATAGAAAGGTAGCAGTAATAGAAGCAATAAGTTTAAAGATTAGGAAGAACTTGAGTTTGTGTGCTAAAAATTGAATAAATTGTAAGTTAATAATACATATACTATGAAAACAATGATTTTTGTTGTATTATGTAAAAAGTACAATCTAAGTGAAAAATTAGGTACCTTAAAATAATGCATTATAAAAATTGGGAATTGTTTGGTAGACATTTCTTTTTTACTATGTGTACACCTTCCAATGCCATGTATCCCTACATACACACTGTAAAACATTTATTTACACCAAAAACTTTTAGGATAAATTTATAAGAATAGATTCCTTAAATAAAATTAATAAGCTTTTTGAAGAGAATGTAAGAATTATATAAGATATATTAAATTTTATTATTAAATTTAATCCAAAAAAAATAAAAAATAAAAAATAAAAATGTTATAAGCTATTGCATATAAATCTTTTATTATAAATTTATCCTAAATTTTTTTAGTGTAAATAAAATTTTTACTATGTATAAGTGGGGGTGCATGGTATAGGAGGTGTCTATGCAATAAAAAAAGAGTGTCTACCTAGCAGTTCCCTAAAAATTTTACATTAATCTAACCAATACACTATCAATAATTTTATTTATTTTATTTTTATGATATATATATATTTTTTTAATTAAATATATTATAAATAAATAAATAAATAAATTATTATATATTATTATTTAAATATTTTAATAGATATTATATATCTCTAATAAAAATATTAAAATATAATAAAGTTAAAAGGTTGTTTTATTTGAGACTTAAAATTTGAAAAGCCTTGATCAAATAGAGTGCAAAAAATGGTATTTATTATTGATTTAAATTTGATTTATTCACAATTATTTTATATAAAAGTATGTATAAGAAAATTCATATAATTAACCAAAATATTAATAAAAAATAAATTTAAATTCTCATAAGCAAATCAAATAATAAAAAAAAAAGAGTTTTTTCAATAGATTTATTATTGTGAAATAACTAATATACCTATTAGAATTTAAACAATGTATAGATGTTCACAAAGTCTTTAATTGTTCTAATTTTTTTTTGTACAAATATACATATATATATAATAATTATTTTTTTATTTTTTTATTTTTTTATTTTTTAAAAATAAGATTTTTAAATTATAATATAAATTTATTTTTATTTTGTTATATGAAGTATATATATATATATATATATATATATATATTTATTGAAGGAAATTATATATATTTTTTAATTCTTATAATATACTATAAAAATATCTTAAAAATCATATAAATATATTTCATTTTTTAAGCATTTTTAAAGTGCAAGGCATGACAAAACCAATCCAATAATATTATTTATTTTAGATTGTTACTAATACTTTAAAAAATCAAATTTAAAAACACATTAATTTGCTTACTTAAAGACAAAACTCAAAAAATTCCAAAAGCTTTCAATAATAGTTCTATTTAGATTAAGAATATATTCTAAGACAAATCATTTGATTAATATGTTTGAAGTTTAAACATTGTTTTAGAATGACAATAGAGTGCAACCAACTCAATTTTAAAGTACTAAATAAGCATTGTGTTGTCACCTCTATAAGTAGTTAGGTCCACACTTAAGTAATATTATTTTGGACCTTTTAACAAAGATAACAGTACTTTTCACTTCAAGTAAACTAATTGCAATGTCTGGAGAATGGTTGACATAAAAAATTGAATGTAATTAGAAGTGTATGTTAGTTTTGTATTAATTATAGATTACATATATATATTTATGCTAAGTGATTATTGCTTAAACCTTTAATAAACAATTACCAAATGTTATAACATTAGAAGTTTAAAATGTTTTTAATTTAGATTTAAGTGTTTATGGTTTTGAATCTTTTATCTTAATTTTTAGATCTCAATATCAAATATGATATAAATCATATAATTAAGATTCATGTGTATAAACTTGAAATTGATAAAGAAATCTTGTAATTTGTTTGAGAAAGTAAAAATAATATCTGCATTTATGTATACATCTTACATTATATTTGTTTACATCAATAATTGATTTTATAATATTAAAATTATTGCATCAGACAATGCCACCTACAATGAGCAATTAAGTTGAAGATGATGTGGTTATAACAGAATGCAATATGTGTTACACAATTGTCACCTAAAAACTTGTATACCCTGGTTGTGTAACAAAGCTCTGACCACTAGTTTCTACATTTCCTCACCCAAATCTAATGCTTTAAGCTACTCATATTCTTGTATTGACATTTACCTTCATGCAGGAAATACAGAACACACAATGCATGAAAACAATCCTTAAGAAAGTAAATACAGAAGTTCACATATTGATAAATGCATGCTTTTAACTTTAAGCATGTAAAAGATTACAGACATCAGAACGCACAAAAAACAGTAGCATAATTCGTGGATTAAGCAAGATAAGCTTTTATAAAGCTTGTCAATTGTGCTAACTTAAGCTTGAGCAAGTCTGTTCACCATCTATCTACTACAAATCAAAATCATCTCTCAACTGTGGGGTTCAAACAAGGCATTCTGTTTAAGACGAATTCTATGGTAACTGCCACATGCAGAGGATCTATGCACAGTGACGAATGAAGAGGATCAAGAAGTGAAGTTAAAGCTGTGTCATGTACCTGGCTTTGAAAAATTGGTAGGCTTCCACAGAACCTCAGTCCAAAGAAAATCCTGGAACTTGGCTAAAACTGTGAACATTTCTGAGTGCAACTTACTGTGACATAACTGTACCAACCATACATGCATTATGATGCACTCAAACCATAGCATATGGCTTATACACTGTATTTGATTCTCGAATTAGTACTCTTGACTGATCAAGAACCTGCTTCCAGAATTGATCTGTAATATTTATCACATGGAGTGAGGTCTGTGAAGCCTCACAATTTCTGATGGATCTGACAAGACTCAAAGTTCCCACTCTGCCGTTTTCAATCCACGAATCCTGCATGACAGATTTGCGGAATGTCCCAAAACTGGAGTAAATTGTTTCTTTAACACGTGGATGTGAAGAGTTGTATGACTAGAAATTGGTCTTCTCATTGCCGGATTGAAACTAAGTCCACATGCACAGGGGAGATGTTGGAGGTTGGGACTTGATATCTCAAGTCAGCGAGACGCAGGCTTGAATGAAGACTAAAGCGATGCTCAAAGCTTAGTTGGGGCGTTCCATCTTGCTCCACACTCCAAACACTCGCGTATAATTGAATCACATGGCGGTGAGAAGTTGCTGCATCACTGATCATATTTTAAACCTGTTTCAGAAGGTTGATTAACTGGCATCTGATCGTCACCAGAATAAAAACAAGATATAAATTACCTTATTATTACTACTGTAAGGATTATTGTTGTTATCATTACTCTTATGCGATTGGTCTCTGAGGGGAAGATTGTGAGGATTAAACGACGAACCTTGCCCGCTGGGCCTAGGAAGTCATAGCATTCTGTTGTGGTCATCTCGTATCTTTTTCCGGTTCCGGCTGAGTCAATGGGCTCATCGCCGTCTGTTGATACCTCGGAATCTCTCCCCGCTTCGGTTGCGAGGAAGTTCGTACTCGTTGGAGATGACTCTTCTATTAGCTCACAAAATTGTTCTGAACGGGGTGACTGCAAGGCGTTACTTGGACTTTGATCCAGAGAATCTGAATCCGAGGTGTATGTTGTGCAGTTCTCAAGCTGCGAGTATGGATCAGTACCCCTTCGCAATGACCCATCGATCAAAGTCATGGCTGCGCTCCACAGCGTGGGTTGTTTATAATCGCACGAATCTGCTCGGACTGAATGATATTGCTCAGGGGTTGTCCAATCATCTTCATACACCTCCTCTCGGCTCTCTGGTTTGTCCTCTATCCTGCCCTCTGTCCGTTCCACAGGACATGGATTCTTTGGTAAGAGCCACTTAACTCAACCGAGTACTTGAAAATGGGCTTCTGTCAGTTTTCAGAATCTGTTATCACTGAGGTCTAAGGTATTTATCAACATACAGAGTAATCCATGATTTTATTGTGAAGGGTACTTGCCTACGTCTAATCCGAATCTCTGGAGTTGATCCGTATTGTGATGAATCGGCTCTTGTGGTGCGTTGCAGTAAGCCCTATCCAAGGCGTTTTGAAAGCAAATAAGCAACCGATTAAAATAAAAAGGAAAAAATAAATATTACACCACACATTACCAGATGCAATTTAAGTGCATGAATACATACAGACAAGGAAAAGCTACATCGTCGTTTAAAAATTGTGAAGAAATCGTGGAGAATTGCAAGCAGTGTGAGGGTGAACCTTGTCAGATCTCGATCGTTGTCAGAGCAGATCCATTTTTCAGGTACAAAAGCATCAGCAGGCAGTCTTCTCCAGCTTCCACAGTCATCGCACTTCACCCATTGACTCTCCCTAAATTCCAAAAAATCATATCAGCTGCAAATTGCAAACCTGCACACTAATTGGTTTTCACTCCTCATGGCTATAAGTCTGACGCAATCAAATTGGTTGGATGTTAATCTTACCCAGGTGCTTCAAGGCTGCAACAGGATCTTTTGATAAGAATTGGAGGTTTCTGCAAAAAACCATGTTAAAATTGGATTTGGGAGCAAGTTCTGCTCATCATGAAACGTCAAAGACATTTCTATACAAAATTCGAAAACACAGTTAAAAAACACAGAGACAAATCAAGTATTCGATTCTGAATTAGATTCTCGAATAATCACCTCGTATTCTTCAAAGTCATGACCTTCAATAGTAACAACTGATGGGAGAGCACCCGGAGCTGGTCGGAGAAGATCCTGTGTGTTCTTCCATTCTGAGTACTCGTCTACGTTTACTCGCAACCTTTTACCCTTCGAGCCAAGCACCCCTGATATCTTATCTACATGCTGGAGGGCCTCTGGAGAAACAGACAGTCTGGTTGTTGACTTATTCTCAACTAGAGCTTCGTCTGCTGCCAAGTGATCTACAACCTTAGTCCGTTTTGAAAGCGAAACTGGAGGAAATTCCTTCTTTCTCTTCCTCTTACACTGGTTGGTGCCTCTTTCCGAAGCGTACTTACAATTTGCTTCATCAGTTGACATTGTCACGGGTTTTTCTTGTGGGTTTGCAATTTCATCGAGAGATGGGCTCCAGTCATTAGCAAGATATGTTGGCCCTCCATTTGATTGTTCTCTTCTTTTGGACTGGTCCTTAGAATCACCACCATTTAAAGCTTTCATTTGCTGAAAAAAAGGGGGCTTTATCAGAATCTCATGCTAAATTATCAGGTTATGCAACTATGGTACTTGTACCGAAATATGTCAAGAGCAGGTATCTAACCTTTGGTGGTGAAGGCTTCTGCTTGCGAAATCCCATGAATAATGTTCCTTGTGGCTCCAACCTGCTGAAAAAGACTGGAGTGCAAGAAGCACATGCTAGTTAGCATCAAGTCATTTTCTCTCAGTAGAGAACGCTTACATACACTACCACTTCGGCGGCAACAGCTTTGTCGTGCACATAAATGCCATTACAAAACGGTGCGGCTTGCAATTCATGGTACTTTTGGACTGCTAATGAATTAGTAGGAACCCCTATATCTCATTATTGGATTAAAAAAACATTAAATGCAGTGCCTCTCAAAAACTTTATCCATGGTTTGAGAATATGGAAACGGGATTATGAAATTATGCGGCAGGATTTAGGAACAGGGTTGAAACTAGTGGAAGCCATGTGACGTCTGTTGCAAAAGAGGTGGACAAGTCGCACCTGTGTCACCGCCACATAAGTCTGTCGATTGGACATATGGGTAAAATTTCTTGAAGTAGTAAATTCGACTCTCCTTGCTGTGCCAAAAGCAGAACTCGAAGGACCATTCCTTTCCCGCGGCATCCACAAGTGTCATCCAAATACCTCCTGGCTTGTTGATTGGCGGAAAGTGTTCCTGTTTGGACACTCTGGAGTTTCAGTTATCGTAGCAATGCACATGAAATAATTTATGCTCATCCCAGAAATGAATAGATTTTTAATGCATCCGCAGACAGTAAACCAATAAAGATCACAAACACCCACCTCTACTTTTCGTTTCGGAAGGACGAAATGTCCAGTGCTTCGACAATCGGTGATGCTAGCCACCTTGTCAAAAAGGAAGGTCATGGTCGTCCCTAAGCTAAAATTTGGTCAAAGTAAAACTGAATATTAAAGCCAAAAATATAATGCATCGGAAGCGTCAAGGAGCTCTAGGCATTTGAACAGTATCTCGAAAATCTCATTCAGCTCAGTATGTTTTAAAAGTGAGCCTCACGAGATAATTATTTTCTAACAACGACAAAGGAGGATACAATTTCTGTGAGGCTTGAGGCGAGTTCAAGTTGCTGATGCGGAGGTCGTTTATAGAAATTGATCGAGGCAGCGCCATCGTACCAGGCCTTCCCTTTCCATCTGAAAGTAAAGTATTGTCAGGGGTGCAAATCGAGAAGTGAAAATTTCAGAGCCAATCTTTACCCAGAATACATCAATCTAGGTTGTAGCCACCTTACAAACTCGTCTAAATTATATAGCTGATAATCATAACTCTCATCAAACAGGATTCCGGTGCTTACTTGAAGTTGGTCCTTTGTCGTGGGATGGTGTAACCAGAAGCTCCTTCTTACGCTCGCTAGGCTTGCGTTTGATAGATCCTCGTATTTGATGTTTGGGTTTGCTTAAAGTTTTTCCCAAGACGCATCCAACCAATAAACTAGCCCCACCTGCTGGTTTCGAGACTGAGTTAATGTCGCATACATGATGGCCTAGAACTGCAAAAATAAAATCCCACGTTTACAGAGGATTTGGCAAATGTGGCGTACTGAAATTGTGCCTCAATGACTGTAGGATCATACAAATCAAGGTATGGGTCAAGGTACCTGGGACCTGACAGGTGGACAACGTTGATGCCAAAGCGCTGGAGCTTTTCTTTGTGATGCCTCCATGGGCAGGAGTTGCCTTTCCGAACAATGACTGAAAAGTACCTCTTTTGTCCATGGGCTCCTCCCCGCAAGGAAGTGCGATGTTATTGGTAAACTGTACATGTCTGACTCGGGATTGACTCGAAGTTGGGAAATCACCGGTAAGCATTGGCTCTTAATTCTGGTTCCTTCTCGACGCTTCTATCACACAATTTGTAACTTCCTATGTTGCAACAGAGCTATCCTTTCTCATCTTCGAAAAGCCCCTTGCACTTTAGGTAGTGAGGTGTAAGCCACTGTTGCCCTCAATCTACAGATACCCTTGCCTGTTTCCTTTCCATTTGTAATTGGTTTCATGATGTAGTCTGAAGCGTGTTCCACGGTCTTCTGAACCTCTACGTACAAAAGGTGGCTGTTGTAATCAGTAAATTAAAGACGATTGTCATCTTGGAAGGGACAGTAATATTTCAAATGACTTCTATACTCCTTCCCTTTAAAAGTGCATAACAGTCCACTCTTGACATACAGCTGATAAGGATGCGCAAAAAGTTCTATAGTTTTTCAGATTAGTTCCAATACCATGACCACTCCCCATGACACCACATCTAAACGAAGCAGGGAACGGGACAGCTCTGTTACGAGGAAACGAAGAAACAGGTAGCAATCGCCTCTCGAAACACGCGCTGACCAGAACAACCTGAAGTGGTTCTCTGTGGATGGCAATATCGACTTTGGATTCCGTGAGCTATTCATGCAGGACACCAACAAGTTCTTAGATCAATACCCTAATTATAGCTACCCAATCCTCAATAAACAACCTTCTATCAAGTCTTTCAAATGCATTAAGCCGACTAAATCCTACGCCATGTTCAAAAAGCTAGGCTAAGCTCTTCGTAGTCTCTATTTCTGACAGGCAACTATCTAGTGAAATGCAAAACCTAAATCCATTCCCCATAGGATTGCAGAAGATTAGAAGAGCTTTTGTTTGCATCGCCCCATTTTCGAATCATGAAAAAATGCAACCTTGACTCTCAGGGTGAACTAGACAGTTAGAGTGCACTTTCTGAATGTTTCACAGAAACAAGACAGCGACCTTGCAAGACGACCAATCTAGCCATTGGCAACGTCATGGAGGTTCATAGAGAACTCCATGGATGATATGTATATGAGCTACATGCCCTGCGGGCCATGACGGCCATGACGAGAATGGTCTTTGATCTTCATTTGTTGCAGTTAATAAGAGGTCAATTGCATTTGCGGACATCTGAGGACAATAAACTTGTGCAGCTATCGGAAACTCAAACGGTAAAGAGTAAAACACGCCAAGCCACTGTAATAGCGACCTCAGCACACACTCGGAGTGGATTATCAATGAAGAAGACTTGATATGAAATAAGCTGTACCATCTTTACAATTTCATTTTGATGGATTCAATGCATGGTGATTTTCAGAGAGGCTACTCTTCAAAGTCCAATGAGTATGAAAGGGAACATTCTGAGGATATTATTACTGCATTGTCAAGATTATAAAGGTCTAAATTAATTGCTAGCCGGTCATCTGATTCTTGGTGGCAACGACAAGTAGTGCTCATAGCACACTTCTTCACGGTAGTATGCAGTTGTTAGTTCCTGACAAAGCTTCAGATAAATCTAGAAAATCGAGATTAAATTCCGGCGGCACCATCGTCCTGTACCTAGTAGAAATATATAATTTCGGCGGTTACCACACAGATTACAAAGAATTTCTGTGTAGAAGAAGACAAAAGGAAAATTCAAAAGCGTAGAAGGATCTGCGCCATCGAAGGACATTGAACAAGTGAGGTTTAAGCCACAAACGATGCTTCACTACGAGGACGTCGTAGACAACCACACTGAAAGTCCAGTGCGAAAATTGCAGAGGCACCCACTGGAGTACCACCACAGCAGACCTCTAAGATGCACAAACTAATACAGCAGTATCTCTGCTCATTCGAAGAGATTAATTTTTTTAAAACACAACACAAAAATCATTCGACAAAGCACAGCCTCTTGTGCAAACTACGGGCTCTCGGTGAACCGCGAAACTGCATCCCGAAACTCTAACACCAACCTAAGTTCGTGGCATGCGACCTTGGGGTCATCCCAATTCTCCACCTCCTCCAGTCTATCAAAGCATAGGATTCCCCATCCCCACCAGAGAGGAAGAAAAGCAACAAAGAAATCAGAATGAAGAAACACTTTATACATTAGCCATGACACCGATCATGCATCAATCAAGAAAGAACCGTAACCGGCAGACATACCGAATGGGGAGGTTCACAAGACCACTCCACCAAATCAACTGCCTGTCTCCCACGCCCAGGTGCTGGACCAAAATAAAGAGCACGACATCAATGCTCTCTCTCTCTCTCTCTCTCGTGCTTTCTATCATATACCCCCACACACTGAAAATGGGGGAAGAAGGAAGGAAGGGAGGGGACGGGGACGGGGGCGGGGGCGGAGGCAGCACTATCATAAGGTGAGAAGGGGAGGCGGAAGTGGTTGATGATATTGTTACGTAAGTATTCGAGCCATAAGTGCGGATGCGTGGGGCAGTACACACCTGTGGGTTCCAAGAAGACACAGACGCGCAGGGATGATGATGATGATGAGACGAGCAGGAGTTGGGGCTGCAACGGAGAATTCCGTTACCCACTCAGGTAGACTGTACTTTCTCCTCCTCCTCCACCTCCTCTCTCTCTGCCTGCTCCTCCTACAATTGGCCTTCCCCTTCCCTACCCACCTTGCTGACGCACAAGTCCTTCCTTGCAATCTTGCCGCTCTGACTACCTGCCTGCCTGCTTGTCTGACTCCCTTGACGTCGGGTGAATAGCCTTCCAAGCAGGCCCTACTAGTAATCTCTGCAGTCCCTCATCCCAATCTGTCAGGCAAAATGGAATGTTGCATGTCTAGGTCCAGAACTTGGCCCCTAGGCCCCATCCCATGCCCCGAGCCCCGCTTTGTCCTGTCTTGGCTCTCGCTGCTACGTTGGTAGCCTGCTGTGTCGATCTGCCAGGTACCGTAAAGTCTGTAGTGTGGTAGATACTAATGTATAGCTACGAATGGTGCTTTGGTGGGTGTAGGATTGAAGGGAGTAGTAAGTTACCACCTGCTGCTTTTTTTGCACACTTGTGTGATCTGACACTCTTCTCTGAGGTGTTTCGTTAGGGCTTCATGTGTGCATTTGGAAATAGGACCTTGAGATTTCTGTCTGAATGTTTGGAATGTCAGATGAGCAAGTCAGCTGTGTCGGAGAGTTGGATCTCGATGGATGACCCTGGATGCTGTTGTAGATGATGAGGTGGTTTTGTTTGTTTGTTGAGAAGGAGCGGCGGGTGGGTATCGGGTTTGGATTTATGAGATTGAATTTGGCCAGTAGGGTGGTGAGGTGTAGTAGGGTGGGGTGAATATACTCTTAAGCTGGTGCGGAAGGAGAAGATGAAGGGGAAGCAGAACAAAAGGAACAGTGCTATTTGTGGCCTCGGGGGAAAGTAAGGCTGCGGAAGTAAAGAAGTGAACCTGAGCGCGAGGTAGTTCCTTGCTCACTCGAGCGTTTCTCTGGGTTGATCGTGAATACGCTGCAGAGGCCTGTTTCGGAGGATGGCATTTCTAGAAACTGAACTGAACAATTGTCGGACTATCTTGACATTGTGTTGTCGTGGCGCTGTATGATATAATTTCAGAATCTGTTGGTATTGTACGAACCAGCTTTTGTCGATGAAGTTGATACGTATCACGCTCTTCCGTGTGTTCATCTTCTTAAGCTGTTGATCTTAATATTCTACCGAATTCAGTTTCATATTCTTCCTGGTAAAGTTTGCATTTGCAGAGCATGAAGTTTTTGGTGCTATGGTTCCTATCGACATAGGTCCTTGTCTTATTGCGATTGGAGTGATTCTTGATTTCGATTAAAGGTAATCTCATTGTTAAGAAGGGGGGAGAGTTTTAAAGACGAGGAAGATGGGCAGGATCTTGAGGAAAATATCAATTATGGCAAGGGATAGACCATTGTGAAGAAATTCAAATAGAAAATTTGATAAGGCACAAACTCTAATGTACTATTATAGGGGTGATTCTGAAACGGTTATTTTATTTTGTTGCTGTTTACTTTTCAGAACCAAGTTGAAATTTCCCTCCACTTGTTGTAGAGCACTGTGTAGTAGATTTCCTCTTGCTCTAGAGTGTCTATGCTGATAGACTTGGGTTGACTTGAAGGAAATAAACAAGCTGACAACATTCCGATGACTTTTGATGCGATGGTCCAACAGGATGATGTGCCAGTCTCTATCCTTCTGTCTCCATAAAGCATTGTTCTTTTCCGATCACGAAGCGAACCCTAAAGATATTCTCGACCAGTCGATGTATTTTGAATCAATGAAGGTGAAATAATTTGCAGGACCTGGCTGGGTACGAACTTAAGCTTCAGGAGAAGACGCATTTTTTTGATGTTTTAGATGACATGATGCTGTAACACAAAAGAAGACAAAGCCATTTGGGAAGCTTTGTATGGGAGGCCTACAGCATGAGTTGTTGTCCACCTAATTTACCGCACATGTTGGTGTTAATGCCCTTTCATTACGTTGAATTTTGAAGGTCAGAATGCAGTTGGATAGTTTGGTGGATTTTGAGAAACATTCTAGGAAATAAACGTACACGAGAGTTATTTTCAAGGCCAATGACGTGCTTCTTCGGCGTGTAAGTGTTAAATTCTATCCTCTTTGATTAGTATATTAAAAGTTACAATAAACCGTGCATGCTAGGCTCTTACTACTGTAGCGCGATCAGTCAATAGTACGTTTTCGAATGCCACATATCTTTTGGAGTATTACCTAGCATTAACATGCTTAACGGAGTTCAAATTGTTGCATGGGTTTTGCAGGCACTGGGCATTGACAAAAACATGAAGATGATTGTGAGACATAAGGTCATGGACCATGATTCGTCCTTTTATCCTTTGAATCCTGTAAATGTGATGTGCAGATAATGGATTCCGAATATGAACATAGGGTATGATATTTATCTGGCTGGAAGGATCACGGTCAGTTGACGGCTAGTATCCGTTGTGGGACGTCGAATCCGAGGGGGATAAGAATTGCGTGCTTTCCTCCAGCAGAACCCTATCTGCTAATTTTCAGTGTATCCTGGTAAATTTTGTACTTTTTAAAGGCAAAACGGAGAATGCAATTGTTAACTCATCATACAGAGTCTTTTGATACCTTGTTGGGTGGGAAATATTTGAGGTGGAGACAGAAGGCTACATCATGCCCTTGAAGTAGCACACATAACAGCGTATAGCTTTTAAAGGCTCTCAGGCAAAAGCGATATAATTTGAACCATAAAAGCAATAAATTCGCTGTATTTTTTGTAATATTTAGTTTGATCAATGGGAAGCTGTGTTGTTCAGAGAGGTGCTCATGCGCTGCAGATTTTACTTCAGCATAATGCAAGCAACAGAGTACAGGAAATCGCATCGATGAGCATAGTATGCACAGAGGCTCAATCAAACTGCAATAGTGGGCAGCTTTTCCAACAAGTCACAACCTGGTATATCATTCTTCAGGCTATTTGAATTATGCGACGCTCCCGCACGGTGAAGTTCCGACGAGGAACTTCCGTTTGGCTCAATTTGCTTCCCAATTAGCTGATAGGTGGTATCTGAACTGTTGCGGATTGAATAGCATCAGAATGGGAGCTTCTGAATGTCTACAAGGTCCGTGCCTCAACTCTCACCCAATTTCTAGAATGCCCCACATTGGTTTCTGTATCTCAAACTGATCAGATATGTCCCTAATTATCAGAGAGCCAACAACCATGCTTTCTGCAACCATGACACACGTTTCAGGCACCTGGTGTAATGAAGGACGCTTGACACAAGTTCATCTCAGCCCCTTAACAGCATTCAGTGCGCAAACCAAAAGCAAATCTCATGGAATTGTGACCTCCATGAAATTGTTAACAGTGTGATTGTCATGGTGACGTTGTTACGTAGCATGAACAAGTGTTTGACAGGATTGAAATCATGTGCTAAAAGTCTTCAAGGAATAGTCTTACCGAATAATCTTTACTAGTTTAACATTATATTCATGAGTGCTATGAGATTATTAACAATTCGTATTTGAATCCAGCTTATTCTCTATTGGTAAAATCTTATACAACAAAGAAAAACCTTTGTATTAGTTGATTTGGAAAATATTTTACTGTCTTTTGTTACAAGTATCTTGTTTGATAAGAATCATGTTTAACTGTTTTCATACCCACTCACCACCTATAATTGAAAATATTCTAAAAACAAATATATTTTTCTCTGGCCGTTTTTAAATTTAAACACTACTAACATGTTGAATTAAAAATAATTATATTTCACAATTTTTCTTACCAAGTCTTTTATAATGCAAATAAATAAAATTCTACAATGTCGTTTTCTATCCCTAACCAAGATAGTTTGAATATATTTTACAGTGAAGCCACAGGTTTTGAGTTGAATTGTTTAATCCTCAAAATTCTCATTTGCAATATTAGCAACATTTGAAGAAAGACAATTAGCATAACTTCTGTCTTTCAAAAAGCCAAATTTCAATATGTGTCATCATTATCAAAAAATTTACAACAAATTAAAGGTATTAAGTTATTTTTTTATATATTAAATAAATAACTTCTATAATATCTATTTTATAAAATATTTTATTTTATAAAATATAAATATATTTATATTTATTTTATATATTTATAATATCTATTTTATAAAATATAATAAATATATATTTATTATATTTTATAAAATTTATCTATTTTATAAATATATTTATAATATCTATTTTATAAAATATTTTATAAAATAAAATAATAATATTTTATAAAATAAAATTATAATTCTATTTTATAAAATATAAATATATTCTTATAATTTTATGGTTGATATAATTCTATAATAAAATTATTATAATTTAACTCTAAATAAAAAATAATAATACATAATTTTATTTTACAAATAAATATGATTTTTAAGCTCTCAATTTTAAAAATGACATAACCTTTTTGAGTTGACTTTGTTTAATTTACAGTTTTAAATTAACGACATATATTTATTGAAAAAGTATAGAATTGAAAAATAATTTGGCCATTTTTGAATATGAATGTAAATAAACATATTAAATATTTATAACAACTTCTAATTAGATGTTTTATGTATGCAATACATAATGATATTTTTTTTTGTAAATTATTTTAATGAAGAATTCATTAAAAAAAATCATTTCATTCAAAAAAATTCAAAACATATTTTAAAGTAATTTCTTTTTTAAATAATATTATTATAGTTTTTTTAGCACTATATATATATATATATATATATATATATATATATAATAGTATAATATTAATTTAAAAATAATAAAAATAAATAAACTTAAGAATTTTTGAATATATAATTTTTATAAATAAAATATATATTTTTATTTAAACTAAATATTTATATAATTAATTATATATGTGATAAATTAATTAAAGTAATATTAAAATCTAAGATTTTATTGAATTTAATTTAATTTTAAATAAAAGATTTTTAATTTATAATAATGTGTATTTGAAATTTAATCATGATCAATAAAAAAATATTTTTTATTTTTTATAAATAATATATAAATATAGCTATCTATTTATTAATTAATTTAAATAAAATATATAATTATAGTAATATAAATTAATTTTTCAGATTTAAAAATAATAATATTATTATTGAAAAAAATTATAATTGATAGTTAATAATAATAAAGACTAAATTAATATATTTAAATCTATTCTTAAAATTTAAAATTGGCTAAATTAAAATGCTTGAATTTTATAAATATATGTATAATATATTTACAGAAAAGTTAAAATTTAAATTATATATTCAAGAATTAATTTAGTTTAATTTTAATTTTAATTTATAACTAACCTAATAGTCAAATTATATAATCTATTAGAATATATTATTTAATATGTTATATTTTAGATTTTAGATTGATAGATTATATTCTATTATTTTAATATTATTTTTAATAAAAAATAATTATTATCTTAATAATATAATATTTTATTATTTAATAAATATTATAATAACATAATACTAAGACAAAAAGATTGGTAAAAAAATTTAAAATTAATTTTTATAACTACATGTTATTAGAGACATCCATATTTATTATTATATTTATTACATAGAAATAAGTAAAACTACGTAGAAATAAGTAAAAGTAGATTAAATTGATAATATCTTGTAGAGAAGCTTTTTAGAAGCTTTATAGACTTGACTTTGACTCTAGAAGTGTTTGTAGGTGATTGATAGGTTAAAAACTTGGCTAACAAGTTGGCTACTTGTATTACAAATTGGCCATGTGGCATACATGTCAAAAACTTGTCTTACAAGATAGACACATGTTCTACAAATTAAATGCATGTTATATGGCCTATAAGATATTACCACGTAGCTCCTTAGTTAGATAGTATATATAGAGACAAGAATAAGGCCTTCTTCACTCTTATCAATGCCTTTCTTATTTTTATTTTAATTTCAAGAGTCTTTACTCTTTTTATCTTTAGCATTAGTCATTCTAATTTCTTCTTGAAGATAAATATATATATATATATATATATATATATATATATATATTTATTTCTTTTTTATATATATCTTATTTTATTTATTTATATTCTTCAAGTTCTTATCTTTAATAGATTGATAAGAGTACACTTATAATATTAGAAAGTTTATCTTTCTTGATTAAAAATCAATTATCATTTTTTTTGATAAGATATAAGTATATTAGATATTAAAGATTATTTATTTTTAAACTAATATTATTTTTAGAATTTTATTTATTTATTTATTTATTATTGATCATTCTTTATTTCTTGTTATTAATTATATAAGTTTTTTTTTTTTTTTTTTTTTTTTTTTTTTTCTATTATATAATTATGAATGAGTTTGTAAAATAAAAGATGTGGTAATATAAATGTAAGAATAAATGAGAAAGTTAGTACTTTCAATGTATCAACTTTTTTTATTATTACAAGCAACATCAAGATTGGTTGAAAATAAAGATGTAGAGATGGTTAGAACTACTTTAATATCTACACTTATACAAACAACTTCTCTTATAGTAGTACATCTTGCAAGTATCACTACCATTATTAAAGAATCAAGAGTTACCTTACATGAGAAGTTTGATGGTACAAGGCTAACATTTTAAAGATTTATTAATCAAGTACAATTGATAATTGAACTTCAATTTCAAAGCTATCTATTTTTAAGATTATAAGTTAGGTTTGCTAAAACATTACTTTCAAATATTGTATTATCATAGTTTTAATTCTTTTTTGAATGACATGATCCAATATTAAAAAACTTGGAGGCTTTCTTAGCAAAATTTTAATCTATGTATGAAAAGCATAATGTAATTTATATTACAACTAATAAGATTTAGATCTTATATTTAAAAAAAAATTTAATATTATTATATACTTTATAATTTTGATAATCAAACATTGATATCAAATTCAATGATATTACACTTAATAACAAATTTTTCTATAGATTGTAATATAAAATAAAAAATTAATATTCAACTTATTTGATTTTTAAATATTAAATCAATGAATTATTTTGCTATAAAATATAATAATTGACTTTTTGAGTTTTGATATAGGAATTATACAAGTATGCCACAATATCTTTATAATTTTTTTGCTACACTAACACCTTCTTAATACATATATTTTAAAGTAGAGCATATATAAATTGATGTAATATGTTTCAAATCTCTTGCTAAATAAAAAAAATCTCAATGCTATAAAAAAAGATTATATTTATATTGTGGAAAATTTAAACTCATTGTTCAATATTATTCTAAAAAATAATACAATCACATAATGAAGAGTATGGTTGTTAAAAAAGATAATATATTAGAAATGTCAAAGATACAAGAATATAGAACAAAAAACTTGAATTAAAAAAAGGTTTTAAGAAGAAATTGATAAGGACTTGAATTATTTAAATGAGTATATAAACAATACCAAGAAATATAAACTAAAACTCCAAGAGATGCATTGTCAAGATTGAAGAACTCTTCAATTTCAATTTCAATATATATTCTTATGTAGGAAGCTTCTTCAGCAACTTCTACCAACTTAGAAGCTTCTTGAGCTCTTTTTATGAACTTAGAAGCTTCTTAGGCTCTTTCTATTAACTATGAAGCTTCTCGAGCTACTTCTACTAATTAGAAAGCTTCTCAAGTGACTTCTGTTGGCTTAAAAGCTTTTTGAGCTACTTCTACTATTTAAGAAGCTTTTCAAGCGACTTCCATTAACTTGGAAGTTTTAAAATATTTTAGAAGGTTTTGTGAACTTTCAATATATATGTTCTTAATATCACTCATTTTTCTAACAATAAGTTTTAAGATGAGCTCATATCTTCGGAAATCTTTGTATATATATAAAAAATTGAGAATATGTTGTACTAATAAAAGTATACATTTTGTTGTTTGTTCTTGGACAATATTTTGTTCTCTGTTTTGAAGAAATCACCTATGGCCTTGAGTTAGTATCTCCATTGTTGAAACATTCCATCTAAGGATCTGATCTTCATTAAGGCCTTCAAAACATCCTCCAAATAAGATCTCAAGCTTAAGAGGATTTATCTTTTCAAGCTAAAGTAATATCATTAAAGCTTGAATATTAGAATTGAGATTTATATGGTTGGATATTATTCCTAATGGCTCCAATTGTGATTGTACTTGGCACTAAAATATATCATCTTTACTTTGTTTAATTAAAGGCTATAAAAATTTTATTAATTTGTTCAAAGCTTAAATAGCAAGTAAATCTTTTGAATCTTGTTCTGCTAAATTTTTCAATACTCGAAGATTTGACACAATGACTCACTTATTTCTATAACTTTATTCTATTTTAGAACAGATGATTGCATACTAATGAAGGCTTTAGTTTAATTCTTTCCTTTTTATAGATATTTCTTGAATCCAATCTTCACTAAAAAATTATCATTAAATACATTTGGATTTGTGGAAATAGAATCAATGAAATTCTTGTATCTTTTGAGGTGCATTGGCAAGACTTTTGGCTAATTTTTAAGCTCATTTATTGATATCATAGCCGTACCAATGAAAAAGATATTTCAATTTGTCCTACCTTTGTTTTGAATCTAACACCTTTTCAATCTTGTATTCTTTATGATTTTTGATTTCGATATTAAATGACAATTGTTATACTCTTATTAGAATATGCCACTCTGTATAAGGTTCCAAAAGAGAGATATGAAAAATTGGATGTACCTTTATAAAAGATGGTAGTTCCAAGCAATACGCCATTGGATTAATGTACTTTTAGATAGAAAATGGTCTTAACCTCCAATAGTATAACTTATTATATAGCCACTTGGTCTTGACGTTCCATTAAAGAAGCCATATTTTATTTTTAATATAAAAAGTAGGTGATTGATTTTTAAATTTATCTATAATTGCCTTGTAAACATCTTGAGTTGATTACAATTGAAGCTTCAAGTTTGTTTGGTGTTACAATAGATGCTTTGTAAATCCTTCAACTGCTAGATTATTCTTTTGTAATATATTTTATAGATCAAGCTTTTGATAATATCTATAGTTGGAATAAAACAATGTTTGTTCAATTGAGGTATAAATAATATTATTATATACAAATTGTGCTATTGATAGATACAAGATCGAATTGGCTTGTTGATAGTTGATGTTATATCATAAATATTGTTCTAAAACTTGATTAACTTATTCTGTTTGGTCATTAATTTGAAGATAGAAAGTTGAAGAAAATTTAATATCCACCTTCAATATTTCAAAATGCATCCCTAAAACTTAGATACAAACTAGGATCCTCAATTGAATATGATATTATTTGATAGGCCATGATATTGATATATATTGTCAAGAAAGAGCCTTATTGTTTCTTTACTAGAAGTAGTCTTCTTATAAAAAATAAAATAAGCCATCTTTGTGAGTCAATCAACCACCACAAGGATATTGTCCAATGAATTGGATGATGGTAGATCCATAATGAAATCCATTGAGATAAAAGACCATAACCATTTTAGAACAAATAAGAGTTATAAGGATCTATAAGAGCAATGTCAAGGATTCTTGGATCTTAAATAGATATCACAAGAAAGTACAAAGTCCTTCATAGCCTTCCACATTTGAGGCCACCAAAAATCTTAGGAAATAAGTTCCAAGGTCTTCTTAAATCCAAAGTGACGTGCCATTGAAAAGTTATGATAAGATTGAAGAATGCACAATTATGCTGGTCATTCTAGGATATATAAATGTTCTTTAAAATATAGAAGGTCTTCTTCAAGTTGAACTTGTCAGCATTTTTATTGAGATGGTGCTTGATATCAAGGACTAAAGTATCATTAGTGGTTATAGCATACACCTCATTGAAGAAACTAGAAACAATAGGTGCCAATGTAATAGCGGTGTAAAAATAAAATTACTGTGATTTCAACAAAATTATATATTATTAATCAAATATTGTCTCTTTTGTTTTTAGTACAAGATATGATCTCTTTGATAAAGCATCAAATAATCCTTATTACTTCTTAAGTTGATAAGTGATAACAAAGTTAAATCGAGATAATAACATATTTTGCTGAGTTTGAAGATGATTAAGAATCTAAGCTAATATAAAATATTCTAAATTCTTAAAAATTGTGTATACAATTACAAGATATATTTTTCCTTTGAAAAAATGATGCCATTTTTAAAAAGAATCCATAATAATAAGAACCTCTTTATTGTAGATTTTATAATTAATTTTAGTAGCAAATTTTTTTGGGAATAAAATATAATAAGATGGAATTTATCATCTATATCCATTTGTAAAAGTATGATCCCTAATACAAAATCCAAAGCATTGGTCTCTATATATAATATTTTTATAAAGTCTAAATTCATCAAGATAAATCATGACAAACTTGTCTGGATGTTCTTGAAAGATGTCATTCATTAATTGTTCAAAGATAGCATATGCATTTTTTAATCCAAAAAGTATGATATTGTATTTAAAATGTCCATACTTTGTCCAAAATGCGGTCTTTCATTTGTCTCCCTTTTTAATTCGTATCAAGTTGTATGCTCCACAAAGATTTATCTTAGTATAAATCTTAGATTAGTTGAGTTGTTTTAAAAATCTTAAGGTTAACAATAGTGGATAATGATTTTTTTATTGTTATCTTATTCAATCTCCAATAATCAATGCACATAAGCAAAGAACCATCATTTTTCTTTACAAAGAATATAAATACACTTGTTGAAGATTTTGAATATTTAATGAAGTTCTTTGAAAGATTTTCATCAATATAATCTTTCAATACTGAAAGCTCATTTTGAAAAAGATTAAAATTAGACCAAAAGATGGATACATTCTTTCTTAAAGATCTATGGCACAATTGTATAATTGGTGCTCTAGTAATATATCAACATTCTTTTTTTTGAAAACATCTTAAAATTTATAATACTGCTCTAGAATATTTGCCAATGAAGTCATATCTTTTTTAATTGAATTGCATAAATAACAAATAGTATACCTTCTTTGGTTAATCTTATGAAAGCTCTTATTCCAACAAATAAAGGCTTACTAACTTGTGACTTTTTACAAAATTTTCTTGTAAGGATTTCTATTAGAAATATTATTTTTTGTGACTTCTAATCTATAGATGAATTATACTTTTTCAATCAAGAAAGTCTAAGAATAACAAGATTTGAAGGAGTTCTAATAACATTAAACATAATTTAATTATTATAATCTTCAAATGATACTTTTATAGGTATTGTTTCATGGATGATACTACCAAAAGATAAGAACTTTCTATCTATTACTTCTACATGAACAAGTTTGGATTTTTGTACCAGAAGAATTTTATGAAGCTTAGCAATTGCTTCATTTAAGAAACAAATAGACGCCTTTGAATCCAACAAGGTAAGTGCCTGAAGCTTTTAAGAGTCAAAACACAAAAGAATTATAAAGCAACAAGCAAGCTGAGTAGAAAGAGAGGAATTTAAATAGTTTTGTGATGTTGAATTATCTAGCCACATGGTTACTATTGTGGCTGAATCTTTTTTTTTCTAAATGATTGCACTTTTGATTTTGAAAATATATTGATTTTGTTTCTTCAGACAATTATCAATCTCGTGGCCTTCCTTGCGACAATATAAGTATAAACCTTCCATCTGATATTTATTTTTTTATAGATTAGGAGGTTTAAAATATATTGTATTAAGTTGCATATCTTCTACTTTTGAATATAAATTCAAAATGCTTATCAATGTAGCAAGAATATACTAGATTGCATATTGTCTTATTGAAGTCTATGAATAATAATCTTGTTGATGTTGGAATAGTCAATTATTACATTTCATGGCTTAGCTAATAGCTTCATTGAGCAACTATGGATCCGGAAGTCATAATAATAAATTTTTTATATCATTTTTTAATTTCCAATAGAATTGATTTATTAAGATTTTTTTATTTCAATTGATATCGCATGTTAGTTGCGTAAAATTAGATATATAAATTGATGTAGAGTGCATCTTTTATTACAATGCTTGGATCTTGGTTGTTACCTAATGAACCTTCTCATATTTTCTAAATACTTCTATGAAAACTTCAAAATTACTTAAAATTAGTGATTTCTTTTCAATTAAGAGAGCAAACTATGATAATGCTTACTTTATAAGCAAGGTGCCAACCAATCCAATCCCTAATTCTTTTATCAGATATGTATCAAGTTGTAGAACTATTATCAATCAAATTTGGTTAACAAACCGTTGGAACTTTGAATGTATATTATCATATTTCTTTAGAAGATTAACTTGAGGCTCCTTATATTACTAAACATGTGGATTTTTTTGGCATAGCATAGGTAGTATTGCATCTTCAAGCACTAAAGTTGGAGGTAGATGCACTCTACTTTGTAATATTCTAGATGTTGTGTCATTATGAAATTTTGCAATAATCCCTTTAATCTTTGCAATCCTAGCAGATAAAGTAATAAGAATACTTATAATGGTATCTAACTTGGACTCAAAGATTTAGTCATACTAATGTCTTGATCTCTAGTCATTTTAAGAAAAAAAATAAAATAATAATAATATCAATTTAGAGGAGGATAATTTGCAACCTCTAAAATGCTTAAGACTTTCAAAGAGATATAAGATCCATTTTCTTGCAAGAAAGATAAAGTTCTAATATTGTGATGAAAAAAAAATTAGTTTAGAAGAAGATAATCTGCAACTTCTAAAATACTAGTATACTTTCAAGAGGAGAAATAATCTACTTTCTAATAAGAAGGATCCAGCTCTAATATTTAAAATGAGGGTAGTGTCAACAAACTGTCAAGAACACAAGAATACAAAATAAGTGATTTAAATTAGAAAAATGTTTCAAGAAGAAATCAATAAAGACTTGAATTATCTAGTTGAGTACACAAATAATATCAAGAAAGATGAGCTAAAACTTTAAGAGATGCATTGTAAAGACTAAAGAACTCTTTAGCCTTGATTCTAATATATATCCTTATCTAGGAAGCTTTTTGAGCAGCATCTACTAACTTGGAAGCTTCTTAGGCTCCTTCTACTAAAGATAATAAAATTATTTTATATTAATATTATTTATTTATGAAAAGAACTTTTACTTATCTTATAGGATCATAAATAAGATAAAATAAGATAGATTAATAAAACTAATACTATAAGTATCTTTAAATAAAAAAAAAAAATGATAGTTTTTAATAAAATTTATTTTAAAAAACCTTAGAATGATATCTAAAGAAGATTGATTGTGAACCAAGATCAAAACCAGATCTCAAGGCACAAAATTATGCACTTACGATAGATAGGGGGTTCTTTTGTTGATCAAAGAATAAGGTCGGATAGTATACTTGATAAGATTTTTTTGAGCATTGGTTTCAAGCTTTTTGAATTTATAATGACTTTGTAAGAGTTATATAAAATTAAAGTTATATTTAGATAACTTTGATTGTTGAAAAATAAAGTGGATTCACATTTTAAACTTTTTTATAAATTTTGTAGCAAATCTATAAGTAAAACTTTGTAGATTTTTGAAAATAGTTGTGTTAAATGTATATTGTAAATTATAGCTTACATAAATGATTAAATCAAATATTATTAGAATTTAAGTAGACTAGGATTTTAAAATTTGGATTTTAAGGATTATTGAGGATTTTAGTAATTTTGAGCAATTTACTAGTTAGATTAAGATGGTTCTTTTTTAAGCTGGTAGTTAATTTAGTTTTCAACATTTGTGAGACCTACTAGTAAAATTTAATTAGTGAATTAATTAAAATTATAGTTTTAAATTATTTAAATATCAAAATATTAAGATTAGAGATTCTATTTGATTATTTAAGTATTCATTAGAATTTAGAAGAGTTTATAAGTTACAAGAGTCTTATTAGAAAATAGTCATAAAAATAAAATCTTAGTAAGTCTTAGATGTAATTATCTTAGCTGGTTTAGTATTTTTTTTTTTAATTGTAAGAATTAGTATTTAGTTATTGAGACTAATATTTATATTGGCATTCTATCTACATGTATTATTTATAAAAAACATATAAATGTTACTTAGTAGATAAAAGAAGTATGAAAAAAAAACCTCATGTCTTTTTAATTATTTATATAAAAATTAAGATTTTTAGTTGATTTAAATTTATTTTATTATTATAAAAAATCACCAAGATAGAATAAAATAGTTTCAAATTGATATTATTATTTTAAAAATATTATAGATATTTTTAGAATTTTTTTATAATTTATTTAGAATTTTTAAAGAATTTTTAGAATAATTTTGAAGACTTTGATAAAAATGAGTTTTACCACCTTGGGAGCCATTATAAAGAAATGGAGCAAAATTTGAAAGCCATACAAGATTCTTAGGCTAATTGGGTGTTTTTAAATACCATGGTGAAGTTAAAAATGCAAAAATATTAGTTCTACCAATAAAAAATAAGAGGACCAATAGCTAATGTAGTCCTTGTAGGAAAGGAGGTGCATAAGTCCCATATTGGATATAGGTAGGAAGATAAGACTAAGGCCTTGTGGCCTCTCTAGGACACCCTTATATACTACTTGTGAGTCTTGGTGAGATTTGAACTCTTGATCTCTTAAACAAGTTATCCTTGAGGTAAAAATTATTTATTTAGTTTTTTTTATTATTTATCTTTATTTTTAAATTATCATAATTTATTCATAGAAACTTGGATTTATATGTTTTTTATATCATTAGAAAGATAAAAAAAAGTTACTTACTTAAAAATATAGCTTTTATTTTTTACTAGGTAAAAATCTAGTAAACAAATTGCGGCTAGTTTTATAGTGTGTAATTAAACAATTGCACATATTTTACTTATTTTGTGTTGTTCTTCTCTTTTGTTGTTGTTTATTGCTCTATATACTTTATAACAAAATTTGCAAGTAACTCTTAATTGAGACCATCTTGTAATTTGGATTAAAGAATAAATTTTATCTTCATAGCTTTTTTGTAAAATTTTAAAACATCTGAATTGTATAAAAAAGAACTATTGATGGTGGAAGATTAACATTAAGGTTGGAGAAGAAGGATAGTCAACATCAAAGCAATGTCATATTATATGTTGTTTGATTTGGGAATGCACCAAGTACTTGGCTGTAGAGGGTGAAATTGTGGTTAACAAATATTCAAGAAATCTTAATAGGTTTCATCCATATAAGAAGAATATGGTTTGAATTTCAATATATTAGTACTTTAGTCAATACAAAGTGCTTAAAAACACTCTTCTTAATAACTTCAATTATATATAAAATCCAATTATTTTGTTACTTGTTACAATTAAGTAACTAAGATTTCTCTTTGTAAGTCCTAATCTTAGTTAGTGAGCTTTCGCAAAATATAACTCTTAATTTGACCATCAACTTGGTGTAAACTTTTATATAAAAATGCTGATATAAGTCTTCTACATATTCAAAAGATTTCAGCCCAATCCAACTTACAGATTGTGAAAAATCAACCAATAACTACACTAATGTCACTTGGCTGCCATCTCAAAAGTTGATGTAGATGTTCCAATAGCAATTTCTCCTTCTCCAACTATTAACTTCAGCTTAAAATTGATACATAGCTTGATCTTTAAGTCTTTTAGTATTGTGCCAAATTTTATCTTGTTTTGATTGATAGATCTATAGATATTGTAAAAATCCTAAACAATCTTAAACTGCCAATCGTTTGTATCTTCTTGTACTAAAGATCAACTAAATTCCAATTGTATCATTAGATTATTACAAATTTTACATAGTCTTAGTACATAAAATCATCCACTTATTGTCAAATTTTCAACTATAGATATTATCTCAATTGTACAAAATAGTTGAGGGTGCTAGCCCTAACTTTATTGCATAAAAATCTAATTCTCAACATAAACCTTGACTTTAGATAATGATTGCTAAGTCATTCTAATTCCTATAGAAATAAGTCTTATGCTTCTAAAATAAGCTTGAAGCTAGCTCTCCAATCTTAGACGCCAATCTCCAAATGACTTGATATCTTATCCTTGGTGGCCATTTTTGTGGCTAGAGGCTTGATTTCAACCCTGTCCCATATATGGTCAATCCTCAGGTATCAATCCTACCTATCTTAAGGATTTTTAAGCTTGATCCTATCCTTAGATTTATCTTAATATCAACCATATTAATTATTTATCTCCTCTATTCTATTTTTATTAATTTATGACTTTTTAAAGGTAGTAAAAAAATTCTTACAACCTAGAAGGAAAAATTAATAACTAACTTTTATCTATTAGCAATTAAAATAAGAAAATAATCTAAGATGCTTTTATAAAATCTTTTTTAAGTATCTTGAATTTCTATTGAACAAAGATAATTGAATATTAGATAGAAATCATTCTTGTTTATATTTTTCACCACATAAATATGTTATAACACGATAGCAAATGTAAAGCATTTTTTCCTATTTTTGAATTCAAATCTCTTCAAATTTTGTATACTTATTTTTAACTAGGAAATAAAAAAATATACAAATTTTGAATGATGATTAATGGCTAATTTAATAATTATTGAGATTTTAAATTTACTATAAGATATAATTAAGATTTCATTAGGATTTGATTAGGACTTTGATTAAGATTTACTTAAGATTGTATTAGAATTTTTTTAGAATTGGCTACGATTTGGTTAGAAATTTTTTAAGATATCTTTATGATTTCTTTATAATTTCTTTATGATTTCTATAAAATATCTTTAGGATGTTTTATGAATTTTTTAGAATTTCTTTAATATTTCTTTATGATTTGTTTAAGATTTTTTAATGGTTTTTTTAGAGATTCTTTAGAATGTTTTAAAATTTCTTTGTGATTTCCTTAGGATTTCTTTGAAATTTATTTAAGGTTCTTTATGATTTCTGTAAAATTTCTTTAGAATTTTTTGAAGATTTTTTTTATGATTTCATTAAGATTTTATTAGAATTATTAATAATTTGATTGGGATTTATTTATATTTTTATTAGGATTATTAGATTCTTAGTTAATTACAAACTATAAATTTACTTTCCACAACTAAGTGCTTGGTGTATTGTCAAACAAGATAACACGTAATATGATACTAATATTGTGTTGGAATACAATTATACAATAAAAGAGAAAATAAAGATGTTTATTATAGAATAGCTTAATTGAAAACTAAATTAAAAAATTATTTAAGAAAATATAGTAAAAAATAAAAATAAAAATAAAAATAAAAAGATAATAAAAATATTTAGTATTAATATTATTTTTTTATAAAAAAAAAGCTTCTATTTATTTTATAGGACTATAAACAATACAAAACAAGGTAGATTAATAAAAATACTACTATAGGCATCTTAAGATTAAAGTAAAGGATCGTTTCTTATAAATATTATTTAAAAAAACCTTGGATTGATACTCAAAGAAGGCCAGTTATGAATCAAGATCAAAATTAGACTCCAAGGTACAAAATCATGCACCCATGGCAAATATAGTCTTCTTTTGTTGATCAAAAAGTGGGATTTGAGAGAAAACTTAATAAAAATTCCTTGAGCACTAGTTTTAAGATTTTTAGGCTTGTAATGACATTGTAGAAGCTTTGCAAAGTCAAGGTTTTATTTAGATGACTTTGAATAATCAGAAATAAAGTAGGTTTGTATTTTTGAGCATATTGAGAGTCATATAGTATATCTTTAAGCAAAAATTTGTGGATTTGTAAATATAATTGTATTAAAAGTTTATTATGAATTTGAGCTTAATCTAATAGTTAGATCAAAGGTTATTGGAGTTTAAGTGAGCTAGGATCTCAGAAATTGGATTTTGAGGATTAGTAAAGATTTTTGTGATTTTCAGCAATCTGCCAATTAGATTGGAATGATTTTTTAAAAAAATTAATAATTAATTTAATTTTAATATTTTTATAAGATTTTAGAACATATAAATGGTAAAAAAAAGGAGATAGTGATATTCAAAGATTGACATCAAGGTTGGAAAAGGAGAGCTATCAATATCCAAGAAGATTAGGAGATTTTTCTCTCAATTAATAAGTTCAATTCTCTTCAAATTTTATATGCTTGTTTTTAATTTAAATACCAAGAAATGTGCAAATTTTAAATAAAGATCAATAGTTAATTAGATAATTATTGAGATTTTAAATTTTCTATTGAAATTGATTAGGGCTTGATTAAAATTTATTAAGATATTAAGATTTTATTAGGATTTTATTAACATATTAGAATTTTATTAGGATTTTATTAGAATATTAAAATTTTATTAGAATTTCATTAGGATTTGACTAAGGTTTGATTTAAGATTTGACTAAGATTTGAATTAAGATTTGACTAAGATTTAAATTAAGGTTTGAGTAAGATTTGACTTAAGATTTGATTTAGAAATTGATTAAGATTTGAATTAAGATTTAATTAAGATTTGATTTAGGATTTGAATAAGATTTGATTTAAAATTTGATTTAAAATTTGATTTAGGATTTGACTTATAATTATATTAGAATTTTATTAAGATATGATGAAGATTTGATTAAGGTTTTGTTAGGATTTATTTAAGATTTGATTAAAATTCAATTAAAATTTATTTAGGATTATATTAAAATTATTAGATTCTTGATTAGTTGCAATACATAAATGCACCTTCTACAGTCAGTTGCTTGATGTATTTTCAAACAAGACTACACGTAATACGACATTGGTATCGTGTGGCGTGATTTTCTATCTAGGAAAATACAAGATACATAGTTATAGAAAGTTTACTTGAAACATATTGACAAGAGTCTAATAAGTGATTTGTCTTTAATAAAAAAAGATAAATAATATATGGATATTATAAAAAATAATTTTTATTGATAAATATTTTTATGTTTAAAGGCTAAAATTGCCACAAAACCTTTCAAAACCTTATTCATGCGCAAGGACTTATTTCTTCTCGAACTTTAGAATTTAATAGCTCTTGATCCAACTATTCAATTTCTATAAAATTTTATTCAAAGTGTAGATAATCTTCTTAAATTTTATTATAAGAAAGAATCAATTATAAATTTGCTTTCAATCATATGATATCTTATAAATCCTAGTAGATAATTAAAATCCTAGCTCAGAGACATTAGAGCACTATTTTCCTCATATCTCACAAATCCAAAATCTTAATGCTATAAAATTATAGCACATAGTCTTGTGATATAAATGTATACTCTTAAAAATTTTGAGCCAAAAATTTATCAAATTGTCTAAGATATAGCTCAAAACATAACCACTAGTTAAGCAAGGTCACTTACTGCCCTTAGCTTACAAGCACTAACTTAAACTCCCAATATCTCCTTTCAACTAGCTTAGATTTTATCAAGCTGCATATATAAAATATAGTAAAAAAAAAGTACTTTCCAACTCCAGTTGCCGATCTTCTATTGCTCTTTGTATGCGCAAGTTATGTCCAAAAGAGTGACAGTAGGTACAATTTTGACACCTTAACTTTGAGCGCCTATATCTCCTTCATAAAAAGACCAAATCATTGAAAATTTCACCAAAACCATATCCAAAAAATCAAACTTGCTGATTTTAGCCTCTAATGTTCAACTCCCAAAAAATAAACCCTAATTTTTAATAAGCCCTCTAGCAACCTTATTGAAGCGCATTGGACATGATTTTTGGGCAATAGGAATAGAGACTTCTATCATCCATCTCCATTCATTCACATGGATGGCCCAACTACCCGCTTTTACACTAAAAATCCTTTTCCAAATCCTTTTTCTTATAAGATTTATATAATATGTATTCTAAACATCAAATAAAAGAAGCAAACAAGATCTTAAGGATTACCAATGTTTAATAAAGGTAACTTAAGATATATAAAAGTTATTATCAATATAAAATCAACTTCAAAAGTCACTACAAAAAAAAAAAAAAAAATTGTATAAACCTCAATAATAGCCTTTTTAAATAGATTCTTTCTAAACTAACAACCTAATGACATCTTATAACTAATAAAATCCACTGTTATGGCTTTCACTTAATTGTATAATAAATTATACATTAGATATATATATATATATATATATATATATATATATATAATTTTTTCACATGGTAGTCAAACCACAATATGATACTGGTATGTATAGAAGTTATAGATGGTTGACCTTTGTCTTTTAAAGATATTGTTTATAACATCATTTTTATAGATATAGCAACAAATGATCATAATAATTTAATAATATTTAATACATTAGATCTTCTACTAATCTAGTTATTTTGAATCTATTATGATTAAAAAATATAATTCTTAAATAAATTAGATCTCTTGTAATCTTAAATTTTTTCATAATATTTTTTAAAAATATCTCTAATCAAATAATAAGTTATAAGTCTAAAACAACCAAATCCTTATCAGTGGGAACAAGAAAATTTATACACATCACAAAAAAAAGATTTTTGTTTTTTATTTATACAACACCTATTTCTAATAGCAAAAAGACTTCAAGTACCTTCCAACACAATATAAAGAATATTAAGACGTATTTGAAAAAAATATATAGATATTCTATTAGAGTATTTTCTTTATGATTATTTAATTGATCTTCAATAAGAGACTTAATTGTCATTTGGACCAATCTATAATTTATCACAAAATGAATTGGCTTTGCTCAAAGAATAAATTGATAAGAACATAGCAAAAACCTTCATACACCATTCAAATTCTCTAACAAGATCTCTATTTTTATTTATGAAGAAAAAAGATATTATTACAAATGTGTGTAGATTATTAAATACTGAATAAAATAACTATCAAAAATAAATATCATTTATATTTGATAATTATATTTTTTGATTAAGTAAATTAAATTAAAATATATATAAAAATAAATAAAAAAGGAGCATATAACTTAATATATATTCAAGAAGGAAATAAATAGAAGATTGCTTTTTGAACAAAGTATGGATATTTTGAATATAATATCATATCTTTTAGACTTATAAATATTCTAGCTACTTTTCAGCATCTAGTAAATGATATTTTTTTAAAAATTTCTATATGATTTTTTTATTTGTTATTTAGATAATATTTTGATTTATTTTAAGAATACAAAAGAATATAAGTAATATGTTTGTTATATATTATAAAAATTAAAAGATAAAAGATTATATTTTAAGATAAAAAATATATATTTTATACAATTTAAGTAAGTTTTTTAAAATATATTATTTTAAATAATGGTCTTATGATGGATCTAAAAAAAATTCAAGCTATTATAAATTTAAAAATTCTAATAATAATAAGAGATGTTTAATATTTATTAGAATTTATCAATTATTATTAAATTTTTATTAAGAATTTTTTTCAAATTATAGGTCTATTTATATATTTGACTTATAAAGACAAATTTGAATAGAAGAAAGAGGCCAAAGTAGTATTTTAAGCTTTAAAGACAACTTTTATTATAATACCAATTTTATATCAATTTGACTTTTTTAAGGTATTTTTTTATAGAAATAGATACATCAAACTTTGTTTTAGGTGTAGTGTTGTCACAAATGAGAGAAAAAGATAAACTTCTTTTATTAGCTTTTTATTTTAAAAAAATTTCAACAATTAAGATTATCAAACAAATATTTTATCAAACATAGATAATATTGATCCATGATAAAGAATTTATTGTTATAGTAGATTCATTTCAAGAATGGCGTCATTATTTAGAAGATGCTTTTAGTCTAGTAATAACTTATATCAATGACAAGAATTTCAAGTATTTTATATAAACACATATTTTAAACCGTCATTAAATCCATTAGAATATGATCTTGTTAAGATTTTTATTTAATATTATTTATTAGCTAAAAAAACAATAGGATTTATCAAATGCCTTATCTAAATACTTATATCTTATACCAAATGAAAGAAAAGTAGCTTATATTTAATATCATATAATTCTTTTGAAATCAAAGCAATTTCATATTTGAGCTATGAAACCAAGAATGCTAGTTGATTCAATATTTTTCAATTAAGATTATTCAAATGAATTCTTAGACCCTCTTGTACATGATATTAAAAAAAATTCTTCTAAGTCTCATAATATTATTATAAATATACCATTCAAGTAAAACAAAATTTCAAAAGTTCAAAGAATTAAAACATAAGAGGTTCACCTTATATTACAAGCAAAGAACTACAATAAGGTACAAAAATAAGATTAAAAGGCCAAAGCTGAGCCATAAGGATTACATTGTTGAAACTAAGGATCTTCTTAGCCTTGATTCCTATATAAATTAAATGTAAGATATTTTGGATTAAATCCAAGAACTTATATAAGAATATAACAAGATAATAGGATTCATGAATCTTATTACAAAGTAATTCAATATAAAAATAAAAATAAGACTAAAAGATCCAAATTAGACTATAAGATATATATTATCTAGACTAGAAAATCTTTCAGCCTTGACACTTATATACAATAAGAATTAGCAAGCTTCTAGGTAATTTTTTGTGGAAGGCTTTCCTCCCAAGTCATTTTAAGATACTTTTTAAATAATTTCTTTGTGATGAAACCTTAAAAATCTTTTCTTGTGACTTCTTACATTGCTTAAGAATCAAGCAACCTAAAAAACCTCCTCTAATAACTTCTTGAAATCTTCTACAACCTTCTAGGATCTTCTAAATTCTTCTAAGATTTTTTAAAAAATTTTAGGGTCTTCTAAAATCTTCTATTATCTTCTAATATCTTCTAAGATTTTTTAAATTCTTCTAAAATCTTCTAAGAAGTTTCAAGATCTTCTAAAATATTTTAAAACTTTATTTAGATGAATATTCATGATATCACCTCTTCTTCTAGTACCAAGTTTTCCAAAGAGTGATAAAGCCAAAATTATTCAAAAGTATAGAAAATAAAAAATATGCCTTATTATTTGTACAATATATTTGAGTTGTTTTTCATAGATAAAAAATGTCATTGGTCATTATAATCAATGATAATAACCAACACCCTCTATTTGAGACTAAACTTGTACTTTTGTATTGTCATTTTAAAAACATTCTTTAAATATTACTTTTGAACAATCTTCATAAGCATATTTTATTTCAATGATGACTACCACCAATTGGCTATCAGATATTCTTCAACGTCTTTGTGGTTTAGACAATTCTTCTTTTTGAGGTCAATGATGTGAACTACTTAATTGACATAGTCTAACTTACAAGGTATCATCCTTTTGACTATCTATTGTTGAACTACTAAGCTAAAATAAGATAGATTATTAAACTTAAGGTGAAATAAAATGGATTTGGATTTGGATTTGCTATTTACATTGTAATTCTATAACTTTTAGAATTCTTTCTTCTTTTTTTATAAAGAAATTCAAAAAACTTTAAAAACATTGTAATCATATTTTTAGAATAGATGTCATAGCAAATATTATTTGGTAGTAGATACATATTATTGTATTGTACAATAACTATACCATAAAAGAGAAAAAGAAGATATATATTATAGAAGAACTTACTTGAAGACTTAGTAATAAAATTATTTTAAAAAATATAAATAAAAGATAGGAAGGTAGTAAAAATATGTAATATTAATATCGTCCATTCATGAAAAGAGCTTCTACTTATCTTATAAGATCATAAATAAGACAAAATAAGATAGATTCATAAAAATAATACTATAAATATCTTTAGATAAAAAATAATAATTATTTTTAATAAAACTTACTTAAAAAAATCTTAGATTGATACATTGAGAAGACTAATTATAAACTAGGATAAAAACCAAATCTCAAGGCACAAAACTATGTGCCTATAGCAAATAGAAGATTCTTTTATTGATCAAAAAATAAAATTGGAAAATAAATTTGATAAGATTTCTTTAAGTATTAATTTTAAAATTTTTGAATTTGTAATGACTTTATGAGAACTATGCAAAGTTAAGGTTCTCTTTGGATGACTCTAATTATTGAAAAATAAAGTGGATTCATATTTTGGAGAATTTTATAAGTTTTATAGTAGATCTGTAGGTGAAAATTTATAGACTTATAAATATAATTATGTTGAATGTATATTATGAATTGTAACTTAATTAAATAGTTAAGTCAAAGGTTATTAAAATTTAAGTAGGTTAGAATCTTTAAAATTGAATTTTGAGGATTAGTAAGGATTTCTATGATTTTGAGCAATTTGCTAATTAGATTGAAATGGTTTTCTTTGAAGTTGATAGTTGACTTACACTAGAACAGAGCTGCATTATAAATGACGGAATTTAATGCGGATTTTAATATGGTTTAACAAGAATTTTAAAGTATCAAAAAAATAACATCGTGTCACCTTAGTTATCAACTTTGAGAAGGGCTGAATGGTTTTGCTATAACCATTTAACAGACATGTTAAATTCTATTTCTTCATATTAACCTCTCCATCTTCTATTGTCCACGTGGAATGTTTTTTATCCATGCTCTTTCCAGCACAGCAAATGACCTGGAAAGGGAAGTCCACGCTGGCGCGCCGACGTGTCTTCTATGTAGAGTATTCCATGTCACCTTTGACTTTTGACTCACGTAGCCATGTCAGATGTCCACCTCATTATTTATGCTGATTTGGCAAAGGGTGATGTGTTAAATTGTGTTAAAATTTTGTATTAAATTGTATTAAAATTTTGTATTAAATTGTGTTAAAAATTTATGTTAAATTGTGTTAAAAATTTATATTAAACTATATTAAAAAATTATGTTAAACTGTGTTAAAGATTTGTGTTAAATTGTATTAAAATTTATATTAAATTATATTAAAAATATGTGTTAAATTTTGTTAAAAATTTGTGTCAAACTATGTTAAAAATTTATATTAAACATAATGATTTCTATTAAAATATTATTTCAACATGGTAATCAAGTTATTTATATTTAATATAATTTTAACATATAATAACTATTATTCTAACAGAATAATTAACTGAATTTGAAATTGTAACGCACTTATTTAACAGATACTTTCAAATGCTTAAACATCAAAATTAACAAGAGCTTGCAACTTTAACGCCAACAGTTGTATTTATGACAAAACTTGTTTTAACATCGACTGTTGTTTTAGTAACAGCCATGTCCGTTGCAGATTCTAATCCGTATGATATTAAGTAAACAAAAAATTGTAATAACTATATATGCTAGTATCCTGCATATATCTACTCTATGTGCATCTTCCAGAACACTCGACTTCTCTGTGTGGCGCCAATTCTTCCAAAAACTGCCCAGCCTCCCCTTGTGCTTAATTCCCCTTTTGAAACTTGGACCTTATTTTTTTACCCTGTAAGAACCAATATTCCATTGTTAAATGTAATAAGTGCCTATTTCTCTTTACTAACATGTATAAAAATTTGAAAACTAATTATAACTTGAGATACATACCTTTGGTAGGTCTAATGTTGTATCCTTCTTTGAATTTGCTTTTTCTCAAGTTGCACATTTTTGTCATAAAAAATAAAAAAACACCCAGAAAGAAGATGAGACAAGTTGCACAATATACTATATAAAATTTGGGCTACTACAAGCCTTCCAAAAAACTATGAAGTACAAATTAACAATTACCAATCAAATATAAACATTGCAGAAGCCTTACTAGATTTTTAGTCTCATCTATTATAGCGTCATCCTCTGTTGTAGAAATGGCCACAAGTTTAGGATCCTAATCACGCACAACCACCAATATCAAATACACACCATAAACACATAGAGTTTGTAACACTTTTCTATCAAAAAAATAACATAAAATAATATAATATAACATAAGACAATATAAATTAACATAATATATAACATAAAATAATATAATATAACATAAGACAATATAAATTAACATAATATATAACATAAAATAATAAAACTTAACGTAACACAATGTAATATAATATAACATAACATGACATAAAATAACATAAATAAACATCAAATAACATAACATGTAAGTTAAAAAGACACATGTTTACCTCATACTTATGAATCAAATACTCTGGCCAAATAAGAAAATGCCCCACAACATCCTTCAAGTTGGTGATTGGCTTCAAGTCATGTTCCAAAGGAAATGGCAACACCTCAAAATCATGAATTATACTCTTGATCTCCACACCGATATTGCCAATACTCACGGGCTTGTAATACATTTTCTTTCCTGCGACTTGGTGCACTTGCCCCCTTGCAACTACAAGATAAGGATTCTTATTAGTAGGAGATCCCAACAGATTCACTCTATCGCCAATGGTGAAAGAACTCACTGGAAGTGATGGAGGTACCTCATTAATCAACAAGTTCTTTTGAGGTTGAAGCACCTCACGTGCCACCTGCACCTGAGGCAATGCAGACACCTCACGAGTCTTTGATGCCTCAGGTAGCAATGGCACCTCTAGCATTTGAGGCACCTCAGGTATTGGAGGGACCGCAGGCATTGGAGGCACCTCAAGCGCCAACATCACCTGAGATGGCACAGGCACCTCACAATTTAAAGGCAAGTTTGATGGCAGTACTTGCTCATCACATCCAACTAGTGTCATGTCACCAACACACATTGGTGTAATGTCATCGCTCTTCTCATGCTCCAAAACTAATACTAGAGCCTCTCTAGTCACATCTATGCCTCCTGAAGCAGAATTCACTGCTTCATTTCCACCACCCACTAACGAACTGCTGCCAAAACATGCTGAGTGGAGATCTTTCATCATCGCTTGCATCGCCTCCAATGTGCGTAGTTGTGACTCTTGGGCTTATTTCAGCCTATCCAATCACTCATTTCTTTTGTCAGCCTCCTCGTGCTCAAGTTTCTTCTTTTGTAATAATTGGGCTTGTCGTTCTTGTTCCTTTATGGCTGCTATCTCTTTGCTAATCTCAGATTCAGTTGGCTCCCGTCCCAAGCAGATGCTCTAAAATCAATATCAATTGCAAAGGGCTTGTTATAAAGAAGTTTTTTTTATAGCCGACAACAAATCCAAGAAGCACATTATTTAAGCTATAGAACTGACTACAACAAATACAATGTGAGAAGCATCAAACCTCCCACCAAGCTTGTAAGGAAAAAATAATTTTATAACATGTAAAATAGTACAAGCAGACTGGCTACAACATCAACAAGATAAATACAATTGCATAGCATTGAAAGAAAATAAAATCCTAAGCAGCTTCAACTTCCAACCGGAGTTGACAATTTAAATTATTTTTTTACTACAAATATAAGCAAATTGTACATAGCAGCATAGCAATTCAGTAATTGGAACAACATCAATATTAATTGTATACAAGTGGAATGATAAATTTTACTGGTGGTGGATATAACACTTATAATAAGATGTGCCAATTTTAATGCACTGTTTTAACATAAGTATGAAATTTTAATAGTTTTGTTTAACATGACTATTAAAATCATATTAAAAACTATTAAAATTTCATATTTTTGTTAAAATAGTGTATTAAAACATAACAATTTAATAGATACTCATAAATTTTAACGGTTCTAGGATAACGGAGATAGAAATTTTTTCAAAAACAATCCGACTAGACACAACATCAACAAGCAAAATGACACAATGTGTACAGCAGTAAAAGAAAGCCACATACTACATAGCTTGTGGCAATGAAACAACTCAAAAAAATTGAAAAAAAAAATTAAAAAAAATCCAAATTGGAAAAAATAGATAAGACAATCGGTCCAGGTCTCAGGAAGACTTGAAAATTGTAGGAGCATGCCTTCACATGCTAAAAAAATTAATCATTGTCAATTCGACTGAAACAAAAAAAAAAAAAAAAATCTTATCTTCAAAAAGTATCCAATCCTCATAGAAAAACGTGAATCAAGGGCTGAATCGCTACCTTACCTAAAAATTCACACGAAACTAATGAAACCATAAATCATGCACGACCATCACCATATCAACCACGATCGTCTTCCCTGAACTATGGTTGCAGCAATGATTCCGACCTAGGACCACCACTACTGGAATTGAAATTAAGGGAGATTAGTGCAATAAGTAGTGCGAGTGAGCTCAGAGCTTGTGAAAAAAAAATCACACAAAAAATCCTATACCACAAGTCTTCGAAAATCCTTAGAGCTTGACGTACATTTCAAAAATCTCTAAAAATCAGATGCAATTTGTCAAGAGCTAGGGTGGGTCAAAGAAACTTACCAACACCGACACAACAAACGTGTGTTGTTTCCAAGATGAGCCCTTTCTAGACGGCCTTCCAAGCGTGATGCTCGCCATGTGATTTGATTTTTTCAGAACAGTGGGATCCTCTTGTAATTCTTGCAGCTTCTTCCAAACGCGTTTGTCAATATCAATTGGCCTTGGCAAGCCAGTGTAAATTTTTTTGTTGAGCTGGTACTTAATCTTAGACATAGCTACCGACATCTTATTGTTCAATCAGGTCCTTGATAATTCATCGCAAGCTCCATAGAAATCATACTCATGATGAATTCGTTGGAGTAAAATCTTCTTTGCAATAAGTGTCTGCCCATGCCGCCCAGGTGAGCATATTGGATCGAGCTGTCTCGCAAAGGCGTGGAGATCTTTTGTTAGATGCGATTCCATCGTCCTTAAAGATGTGTCGTTTCTTTTCTAAATCAACGTTGAAATTGTCCATAGGGAACCATCTCCTATCGTGGCGTGAACGTGTCTGCGATGGCGATTTCAAAAGTAACCTTCGACCATGAACATGATGAGTGCCATCCACACCCTCGAAGCTGCCTCCTCCACCAACATCGTTGGAGCCTTCAAGAGTACCTAGGCCTTGCAAAGAATGACTATGGTGCATGCTCCTTTGACCATTGTGTTGAACATTGTGGGACGTCAGTGCTGTGAGAATTTTGTCCTTCTTTGCCTGGTTGCAATGAGTTGCATCTCCTTCTCCACCCGTTGTAGGCTGTAATCAACGCCGTTAATTCTTTGGTGCAGCACTCCACAACGGTTGGGGCTCCGGTGAAATCCTATGCTCATGCACCATTACTCTTGTACTTCCCGCTTTAGGCCCGTATCCAAGGCTTCTTAATCTATACGTTGGTGACGCACAGGTGTGGTTGTGACTCGAGTTTGTCCAGTGAACTGAAGTAAAGTTTTTAGCTGAGTGTGGTATAAAAGCTTCACGGAAACTATGTCCCTCACGAGCGCCTTGTGCCCGTAAACTAGTTTTTGATTTGGACATTCTCCTATGCCTCCTTCTTGCCGGCTTTGAGATCAGCAGAAGAACCCACTTACAAAATAATTCTTGTGTTGCTCCACGGCCCTACAAAGTCATATATCTTACAGTGTGACCAAGCAATTGAACGAGAATTCAACAAGAGCCTTCCAAACGCGGGCATGAAGCTTAAAATCCTACTATAGCTATATCCTAGGTTGTTAAAAAATCAATGGCTGCTTGCTATTTTTTGCTAGATCCGTCTCCTATTTGTGAATATTGATTTTCAGTAGCCATACTTTTTCATTAATTTATAGGATCCACGTGCATTGGAGGCAAGGAATAGAGAGGAAAGGTGAAAAAAAGGAGCTTGCCTTCAGAGAAATGGGATACACATAGCTAGATTGGTTGGCAATTTTCTTCAATCTTTTGCTGCAACACAAGGTGGCTGATAACATAAGGGACATTGCATTTCTCTTTGTCTTTGTATCTCCTTGCAGTGGACGTTGGCTGTGATGTTTCAAAGTGTGGCTTGAATCCTTATCCACGCCCTGTCCTAAGAGTCTACAAATACTCCGACTTGGAGCACTATCTCCGAAGCTCTCTTTCTCGAGGTGCGTAGCCACCTCTACTAGGTTTTTTCGAATATTTTGATTTCTCTGATGCTCTTATTCTAAAATTTCTTCCATGACTATATCTCTTATGATTTTTCAAGTACTATTGTCCAGAAATCTAAAGAGGCAAGGTATGGGCACTTGGTAGAGATTTTGCACTAAGTAGTGCAATTAGGACTTAAGATTTAGCACATATATTTTGTGAAGTGATGTTAGTTTTAATACATTTGCATTAAAAATTATCTTAAAAACTATTTTTTATAATGCTATTATGTTATTGTTAACATAATATCTTGTTAAAAGTAATTATCTATAACACTCTCACATCAAATTTAATATAAATGTCTATTAGAAGTTGTTTCATGTTTAATGTTAATTTTTGAACTTTGAGAATTTTTATACTTTTGTTATTTATAAGTGCTATTATTTTTAAATTGATCCCATCTTAATTCTCTTATGAAATTTCAACACATGTGAATGAGCTGAGGTCCTTATTATGGCCTACTTGGAAAGGAGGCTTTGATGGACCAGTAGAGAGGAGCTTATTTTTCAGAGAGAATTGGAGGTTGCAGGTTGTAATAAAGTTCCCATTGCAGGTTGGAGTCGCCCGTGCAAATACTGCCACAGTGGTCGATGCTTATCAATATTAGCAATTATAGAGCATTTGACAAATTATGGGCAGGATTCTTTTCTCATGAGGTCCATGATCGGAGGTGATCTAAACGCAGGTTATCCTGAGGCTGGGAGATGGTGTGTAGCAACAGACGGTGACTTTCATGCATATATACCTGGAGAATTAAATATGCACTCAAATTCTCTAATAAGTGAGGCATGGCTTGATAGGGATTATTACATTTGGCAGCAATTTCTAGATGGAATCCAATTGGTTGAAGAATTGCGAGATATAAATATATGTGACGAAGAAATATTCGGACACTCACTTGATGATAATTGGGAGAGTGATGTCCTCTTAGCAAGGAATTTAGACGAGTTGTATGACCATGCATCACAGCTTATTTATCCAAGAAGTTTAATAAGTATGGTTTCATCTGTGGTGGTCTTAATGACCATGTGCAATACACACGGGGTAAGCAACGCTTTCACCAATGAACTCTTTTATTACTTGCACAAAGGGCTGTTGCCAAAAGAGAATTTATTACCTAGTAATCACTATGAAGTCAAAAAAATGATAGGCATGCTTGGGTTGGGATATAACTTAATCCATGAATGTCCACAAGGTTGTGTGTTATTTAGAGGGGATCTTTTGAACTTGGAGAATTGCCCTCTTTGTGGAAAGAGTAGATACTTGGCTAGATCCAAAATATACCCTAACAAAGTGATTCGTCACTTTTCATTGATTCCTAAGATTCTGAAGATGTACGGGTCACTAACATTATCAAAGTTAATAAAATGGTATTTAAAGAGTAGCCCAGCAACTCCCTTGGAAGAAAATCAGCAAATGAAATCCATTGTGGATTTTCCAGCTTGGAATCACATTTCAAACATTGACGCAGATTTCACATCCGAATAGCGCAATGTGCACTTGAGACTCTTATTTGACAAAATGAACCCATTCTCAATGAAAAGTTTAGCTCATTCGACACGGCCAATTCTGATTATCATTTACAACTTGCCTCCATGGCTTATCACAAAGAAGTTTTTTATTTCTTTGGCCATTCTCATTTCTGGTAAGGATTCGCCCACTGAGAAGAATATTGACGTATTTCTTGAGCCTTTACTTGAGGAATTGCTCCAATTATGGGCAGGTATACCTGCATTTGATGTTATGCTGGAGGATGAATCAGCGCACTTCATGTTACGTGGATTACTTTTGTTGACAGTTTCAGATTTTCCAGCATATGGATTAATTTCAAGTCAGCAAATAAAGGGTTATAGGGCATGTCCAGTATATGGATCTAATATAGTTTTTAAGTTAGCACGAGGTCTAAAAAATATTAAAATTATATATGAAGGCTCAAGACGTAGGTTGCACATGCATCATCCTTATCGACAAGACTTGCAGTTTGATGGAGAGATGGAAATGTGCTCTGGACCGCTAAGACTTATTGGAACTCAGGTGAGGATGTTCGTGGAGGCGCATGAGCAATATCTAGCTAATAGAGGGGTTCTAGATGGACTTGATGATCCAATGAAGGTACACAGTGTGAAGCGAAAGTCGGCATTCATTTGACTATTATACTGGGAGATACACATTAGCTATTTAGCTTTCACATTATTAATCTTTTTTTTTATTTAGTCTACTATAACTTTGTAATTTCTCTAGAAGAGAAGAGCGTCACGAGTGATAACCAAGGTGACGTAAAAATATGTTAAAATGTGTTAAATTGTATTAAATCAAAAAAGTTTGGAACAAGATTTAACACATTATAATTTAATACTAAAGCTTGCACCAGAAGTGGCCCACGGTAAACACAACAGTGGTTAACCTAGCATTTAACAAATTCTAACAGATTTTAATGCTTTTTAATAATTTCTAACATGATTTAAGAAGTGGCTGTTAAATTTTAGCATTTTTGAGTTATATCATAATGCTGTTGTGTTAAATTATAACGCTGTTGTGTTAAATTATAATGCTATTGTGTTAAATTGGCATAATGTTGTTGTGTTAAATTATAACGCTGTTGTGTTAAATTGACATATGCTATTGTGTTAAATTGACATATGCTGTTGTGTTAAATTTTAATACTTTTGTATTAAATTTTAACACTTTTACGTTAAATTGGACATTGTAATGGCTTGATTTCCTAGAATTTTGGTGATATCACAATTTCTAACAGAGTTTAATTTTTGATCAAATATAGGTGAGATTAATGATTATCTTTTCTGCAGAAGATGATTTAATGATTATATGCATGGTTTAACAATTCTGTTTAGCAAATGCAGGCATTGTTCATTAAGCACACATTTGATGTTATGCATTGTGAAAAAAATCTATGTGAAAATATTATCAATACTCTTTGTAGAATGATCGACTATCCACGTGCGCATTTGGACTTCATGGACATGAGAATTCGGCCAGACTTGTGGTTTCAACCAGATCCTCGTGATGCATCAAAGACAATGATGCCTCTAGCAACCTACACGTTGTCGCGGTAGAGAGAGTTTGCTTCAAGAAAGCGTTGGGCTTCTGGTTGCCACTAATTACTCAAGCAAGATTCAAGTATAACAAAACCCCCAAATTTACATAAAGTCTCCTCTATAGGGCTATTACACCCAATACATGAGTTTTATTTCACAAGACACCCAACATATAACAAAATACTCTAAACCCTCATTCTCCCGTAAGAAGGGCATTTTTTCTGAACTTCAATAATCCATACATTTTAATCCAATTGTCCAAATCCACTCCAAATTTACATGAAGTACTAATGTATTCTTTACAACTACCACCACAAATTTCAACCATTGATTCATCATCAATCAATAGATTTTGCCAAAATCCTAACAGTAGCTTCAAACCCTTGTTTACAAACACCTATGTACTAAATTCTTCATATCTCACAATGTAAAATTCCAAGTGCTATAAAACTTTGATTTATATTTTTTTAGTATAATTATACACCTTCTTGGAAAGTTTGAAACAAAAATTCATCTAGAAACTCAAGATATGGCAAACCCCAACACTATCAACAAAATAGTCTACTTACTGCCTTGGAATTCGATCTACTATCTTTGACTCCTAATATCTCCTTCTTCAGAATTCCAATTGTAGTAATTCTTCTACATCAAATGTAGAACTTGAAATCACCTCTCTAGCTACACCTTCCGATTTCCAAAAGTTCTCATAGAACTCCTTCAATCTTCAAAAGAGTGACATTAGATACAATTTATATACCCTAATTTCAAGCGCCTACTCCTCCCTCATTAAAATCCCAAATCCGTCGATTTTTACACCAAAATTGTAGCCCAAAAAACAAGCTTTCTAATCCTAGTCTTTGATTTTCTAATGGCTTCCTTGAAGTTTCCAAAACCCTTGTTAAGGTTGTAGGCAGCCTCCTTAAAGCCCATTGGGCATGGTATTCAACCAATAGGGATGAAGTTCCCCATTCCTTGCCTTCATCCAACCATGCCTTGATTTCATCCCTCCCAATTAGCCTCTTACTAGCTTAAATTTTCATCCTTAGGCTCTCACCTTCTCTCAAGGCTTCATACTAAACATTTAGATCTATGTAATTTAATTCCCATAACCAAACTAAGTAAAAATCTAAAATAAATTTTCTTACACCAACCCTCTTTAATTTACTTTAATAACTATTCTAACACATATCTAAACCTATAAACACATTATGTATTTTAAGTGGATTTTACATACTGTAAATAATTATAGTACGACAACGCTATCTCCACAAAAAAGGAAAGACATGCTTCACATTATTGGTAATTTGAAAACTCCTACAGGATATGTAAGTCCTATTCAAAAGAATGTTTCAAATAGAAGGCTGAGATTTCTATAGTCTCATGACTACCATATACTTATGCAATAGGTATTTTTGTTTATTGACTAAATTTGTAGTTCTGTGACTTGAAACCCATGTTTTTTAGAGAATGATATCCAAGATATAAGAAATATCGTCCATGAGCTGAGGAGTCAAGGACAATAAAGTAAGTATGTAGAAAATGCAAGTTTGTGATAAGTATGGAGAAATCAAAGGTTGGTGGTGGTTTTATCAAAATTGCATGATAAAACATAGATGTCTAGTGAACAGGGTGTAACACACATGTGTAGGTGCTTCCAGTTGTCATACATGGGCTGGACATGATGGAAAATGTGTGATAAGCTGTAATTAAAGTAAGCCGCCTATTCTAGAGGCTATGTAGGAGGAGTGTTTGTCTTTCAAAAGAGGAGGGGATGCTAGAGGATGCAAGCACAATACTATACATGTTGGAGAGACAGTTTCCATTAAGTTTTTGCGTGATCATGATCCATTTGTTATCCCACCTTATTGAAGAATTATTTCTTTGTCGCCCTAAACACTGCTGTTGGATGTACGCCATGGAGAAGTACATGAAGACGTTAAAAGACTACGTTAGGTCTAGTCCAAAGCCAGAGGGTTGTATTACAGAAGCATATTAAATAGAGGAAACGTTTGATTTTTGCACTGAATATATGTATAGTTTTAGAAGAATATCTAGACGAGTATGAGATGCAGAAGAAGAACAGCACATGTATGATGAGATGCTGGAGGATAAAAGAATTTGCAGGCCTCTAACAGACAGGCTGCGGAAATAGCTCTACAATTTTGTAATCACCAATGCTGGAGATTTGGCTACTTTGAGGAGGTGAGTGAATTGAGTTGCATTGCCTATACACAAGTTAGCCAACACCATAAAGGGCGGTGGTTGTTACCCTGTCAATTGGCCTGTTTGTTGTTTCTTGATTTTGTGGCAAACTAACAGATTTTCTTTTTGCGAGTGAATATTCCTAGGCGGTGACTGAACCAAGTGAGGCCAGGCATTTATGGAGAGTCTCAAGGAGGAATCCTAGACTCCGCAGGGTAATTCATTTTCCACTTGAGCTGGGGGAGCTTCCACACTATGGCACATGATTGCGGAGTAGAGTTGCTGAATTTGAAGAAAACAAGCCTGGGAATATTTCTAGCACAGTAGTAAATTTGTCTAGGCTTCCTGCAACCAACGCCACTAGCTATTGCTCCATGAAGGCATATGGCATGCACCTTCAATGTTGCACAGTGGAGCGCAACAACACTATAGTAGACTCTGGCGTTGCAATATCTTTTCAAAGCGATGAAGACCAAAGCAAAAATGAGTACATTGGGTGCATTGAGGAAATAATGGAGTTGAAATACAAGAGGACATGCGTGGTAGTATTAATGTGTTCATGAATGAAAATGAAATGGGGAGGCTTGCATCCGACAATAAAACGTGACCACTATGGATTCACGCTTGTAAATTTATCTCTATGTTCTATGATGCCCCTAGGGCCAAATTCATTTGCTTTTCTTATACATGTGCAGCAAGTATTTTTTTTTAAAGATGAAGGGAATTGGAATGTTGTAAACAAAGTGGACGTTAGAAGGAGACGAGGGGGGAGGGTGTATGCGTTGGAGGAGGGAAGAGGTGCACTTTTAATAGACCGTGACAAAGACTATGAAGGATTTGGATTAAACTCAGAGGCATCGATGCTGCCTGTTCAAGAGAATCATGAGGTCAACATCTCAAAATTTTAAGATAATCCAGTGGAGGTAGGAGATGATGATGATTGTGACGATAGACAACTAGGAGAGTCTTTAGAGGAGGAGTAATGATGAAGGTAAGTATCATTGGCATTGATTGCATTTCTGCAGAAGATATTGTGTGTGTGATACATTCTAGTCGCATTGTGCATATACTGCTCCTGCAAGTTTTGTGGAAGTAGTCGATTATTTTTTTTTATTTGCACATTCATCTTTCCATTTTATGTCTTAGATAGCTTCATGCTTATGCACGTGATATTGTTGTTACAAATTTAGGAGAAGACATGGCTTGGTTGGTTTTTTTTATTATTTTGTTCTTATTTTTTGTGATTGACACTTGCATCGCTGTATACAAGGTGTTGCTGCAAGTTTAGATAGGATGAAAGGTTGGCTTTGGTGTTATAGATTTGTTATGTTTTTGCTTTTCAATAACTAAATTGTTGTGCAGAGGTTCTTGGTACAACATTAGAGGACAAGAGAGACTAGCGTTCGCATTTTTTTTTTTTTTTTTTTTTTTTTTCATCTTCAATTTCAGTGGTTGATACTTGTATGACTATACACCTGCTATTGCTAGAAAGTTCTAGGAGACGAGAGGTTGGCTATGATGTTCAAAATTTTTAATTGTTAATTTTTAATTTTTAGATACATTGAGAAGTAGATGGCTATTATATATAATAGCTACGCTATTATGATTGTATACATTATTTTCAATTTAATAAAAGCATTGGGCTGTAATTTATTCACGTTTGCAATGGAGCAGGCTGATGTGGATTTAACTTTAATTTTTGAGGAAAATGTGAGCTGAGGTAGAAATACCACATCAGAATTATCATCTAAAGTAGGAACATAGTATTGAAATTCATCCACTAGAGCACTACAAAGCCCTCTGAAAACGTATTATATCATAATCAAAATAATACGCATGTTAAAATAACAGCTAAATATAATACAATAATGATATTATAATAAAGGCATTTGATGTATATGTTAAATTTAACGCATTTCTATTAAAGTCGTTTTTTTAAATGTCAAAAGCGACACGAATTTGGATAGTTTTTTTAGTGCTATAGTTATCTCCTGATTTTTAACGCAAATTTCTATCACTTTAACGCATGTCTGTTCTAGTGTTAGCTTTTAATATTTTTGTAAAATTTTAAAACATATAAATGGTATAAAAAAGAGCTATTGACATTAGAAGATTGAAATCAAAGTTGGAAAAGAAAAAAGACCAATATTTAAGCAAATTTAAGAGCTTTTCTTCTTAATTTGTAAGTTCAAATTTCTTTAAATTTTTTATATTTTTTTCAATTAACAGATCAAAAAATATATAAATTTTGAATAAAGATTGATAGTTAATTTAATAATGATTGAGGTTTTAAATTTGCTATAGGATATAATTAAGACTTTATTAGGATTTATTTAAGATTTATTTAGAATTTTATTAAAATTGAATAGAATTTAATTAGGATTTAATTAAGATATTTTTAGGATATTATTAGGATTTAATTAGAATTTGATTAGAATTTGATTAAAATTTGATTAAAATTTTGTCAAAATTTATTTAAGATTTGATTAAAGTTTAATTAAGATATATTTAGGATTTCTTTAGGATCACCTAAGATTTGTTTAGAATTTCTTTAAGATATCTTTATGATTTTTTTATGATTTCTTTAATAATTCTTTAGTATTTCTTTATGATTTCTTTGAAGCTTCTTTATGATTTATTTAAAAATTCTTTAGAGAATTCTTTAAGATTTCTTTAGGATTTTTTTAGGATTTCTTTAGAATTTTTTTGTTTAAAGTTTTTTTAGGATTTCTTTAAGATTTTTTTATAATTTCATTAGGATTTCTTTAGAATTTTTTTATGATTATTTTAAGATTTGATTAGGATTAAGAATTCAATTGGAATTTATTTAGAATTTTATTAGAATTATATTCTTGATTAGTTATAAAATACAAGTTTACCTTCTACAACCAAGTACTTGATGCATTCTCAAACAAGATGACATATAATACAATATAAGTGGTGAACTCATTATGAAAGTTTGAGGTAGGAGATATTGGATTTTGTTCATTCTTATTTGAATTTGATGAAAAAAGAAGATAAGAAGGTTGAATTTGGAACTTCAATAGGAGATTCAATTGATTATTCAAGTAGAGCTTTTAGTAGAATTTCTGCTAAAGAACAAGATATGTACATGAATCCAAATATTATAAGTATATTTTAAGTATTTATATTATTTATAAAATAATAACAATGCAATAATTGCAAGGAGGCTTTGGCAATCAAATCATTGCAAGCAATGGTTCACAAGATTGACTAGTTTGATAGAAAAGATATTTTAAAATATTTGAGATGTAATGTGCGGAAAATAGAATTGAATTGTGTTTCCAAAATGATTAAATTATTTGAATTTACAACAGTATCAAAGATAAGAGAATATGTGAAGTCAATTATGGAGTATTTTAGGAGTTAATGGGAGATATTTTTACATGCATTAAAAGATGAATACTTCTTTAAAGATATTAATTAAGTTACTAATAAATTATTCTTAGAATAGGTTGAACAACCTAATAAAATTTTACAAGCTATGGAGCTATTAAGAAAAATTAAGAGACAATATTCTTAATTATCAAAGGTAGAGAAGTTAACATTGGAGCCAAATAAGATTGAATTATTTCTTTAAGCTGTTAATAGAAAATTACAAAAAAAAAATTGAGATTCTTTTTGAAGACAAAGAAGAAGATGAAGGATTGACAACAAAATAGAAGAATATTGAAGCTTCTATGGAATTGTTTGTAAAATGAGAAGAGAGAAAGGATAAGATTAGTATTTAATGAATAATACAAGCATCTACAATTCAAGTACGTACTATACAATTAACGATGCCTATTGTCCAAACTCCAATGGTTATATCAAAAAAAGAAGATATAGAATTTGTGAAGATTATATATAGAATACAAGATCTTCAATTTAAACTTACAAGGCTTGAAGAAGAAACTTCTACAAATAATTCAAAGGCTACTTCTAAACAAGAGTATGTGCAAAGATGTATATGGTGTGATAATATTTTTTATTTTAAAAAAAATTGTGATGATTTCAATGATATGGTGCAACAAGGAGTTATTTTTTGAAAGGATAAAAAAGTGGCATTGAAGAATACTAGAGATCTTCTTCAAATCAACTTTGATAAAAAAGGTATAAAAACATTGGTTCAAAATTATTTGATAATATATAGAATTTTAGCACAAGAAGCTACAAGTTATGGTACTAAGATAAATGATGACTTCAACAAAAATATAGAAACAAGGGAATTTTGATCTTCTACTATTTCTACAATATAAAAGCAAAAGATACCATGGGAAGTATTATTGAGGATTAATGCTATAATTTGTGATGTGATAGATTAAAAAGATCTTATAGAAACTCTTTTAGTCCATGCATATATTGTTGAGAATCAATATGAAGCCTTGATGGAAGAAAAGAGGAAGAGAGATTTTGATGATATAAGATAAGAATTTTTTTTTAAGAGGCAAATTTAAGGAGACAAGGCTTGTGAGATGACCTTATAATAATTACTCATAGAAGATACTTTAATAACATTGAAAGAAGAAAAAAACACACACACACACACACACACACACACACACACACACACATACACACATATAACACAAAAGAAAAAGATGAATTAATAGCTTACAAATTATTCTTTGATATTGAAGCAACAATAGAATTAAAAGAGATGCTTGATGAACATGTATTCAATACTAAGATTGAATTCACATTCAAGAAGATTCTAGGAATTACAAAGAAGAAATTTTATAATATTATTATTCACAATATGAAATAAAAGAAGCAATTAACAAGTGAAATTGGATTGAATCATGCTATTGATGCAAGGATATATAAGAATGAAGAAGAGTTTGATAAATATTTTAAGAAATTAATTAGTAAAGAAAAAAGTCATAATTAATGAATGCATTTTGAGGATTGGAATGAAAAAGAAATAAAAACTTCAAGTCATTATATTTAAAAATATTAGATAAGGACAACTACAAAAATATTATTGAAGGTTGGAAATGTAGAAGAACCAATTGTTGCTCTAATTGGCTACAATTTAGAAATAAATCTTATATCAAAAGATCTTTATAAGAAATAAAGATGGCCAATTGATATAGAGTATGGATGGACAATACAAGCAGCTAATAATACATAAAATGAATTATATAGAGTTTATTTAGATATTTACATCTAGATTGGTGATGTTGCAATAAAACAAAAAAAATTACTTAAAATACAACATCTTATCCGCTTATTTTGGGACAATCATATATTATAGCAACATAAATGAAAATAAAGATGTTTGATAATGGTTTTGTTTATATACGGATATAAAGTGAGGATGGAAAAAAAGCAATGTAATTTCTAACTATGCCTTCTAATCATGAGCAAAATCAAAATAAATTCAAGGAGAATCCATTACCAAGAATTGTTGAAGAAATTAAAGATTTTGGAGGAGTACTATTTTAAAGTAGGATTATAGAAGTATAGAAAAAAAAAAAAAAAAAAAAAAAAAAAAAAAAAAAAAAACTTATAAAATGTAGATACCTTTAATACAAGCTTAGTTAGCATTTTTAAAATGGAAGTATTATAAATAAGAAAATTAAAGATTTAAAATTTAAAATTTAAAAAAAAAAAAAAAAAAAAAAAAAAAAAAAAAAACTATATAATGTTGAAAAATATTTATGTGAATTGAAAACATTAAAAAATGATGAAAAGATTTTTGATGCTTATAGGAAAAAATATATTAGAAAATTATTTGAAATTAATTACATCAATTGAATTAAAAGATAATGATAAGGTTGTACAAATTCATTCTAAAGAGATTTGTTTTATACTTGAATCTTTTCAAGTACTAGAGATTATTGTGGAAACAAAATATAAGATAGTAGATAAGAAGATAAAATCCGTTATAGGACCTTTGCTTAAAGATTTTGATGCATAGATGGAAGAAGCATGAAGAAAGAAAAGTTTAAGAGATCAAAGGAGTGTTGAACATTAACTTATCAAAAAGACTTTTGAAGAATTGAAGATAAGATTTGATAGTTCTTTGTTGTTGGAAGAAATTGTATATTTTAAAGAGATGCTTATAAAATGAGGTAAATCATTTGCTTTTGAACTTCATGAGATAGAATGTATGGATTCTAATATTGTAGCTAATATGGTTATCTTCATAGTATTATATGTGCCTTGAAACTTGAGGCTAATTCTAGTATCAAGGACACACTTGCCTAAATTGGTAGATTTATTGAAAGAAAAAATATATATTCTTCTACAAGGTGTTACTAATTTAATTGTACATATGATAAATAGAATGAATAAAGTATTAAGAGACTTCATTTTTAAGAAAACTATGTCTTTTTTAAATGATATTGCTATCAAAAGATGTAAAGAAAAAGAAAAAGTTGGAATTTTAGATAAGAGGGGATATTGCAAGTATATTATTGATTATATATAAGATTGCAAAAAGATCTTAATTCAAGTTGAAGAAATATATTTTATATTATCTGATTTGAAATCTACATTTAAAATATAAGAAATTATAATTATTAGATATTTATATAGATTTTATGGAAGAAAATCAAATCTAAGCAAAATTGATGCAATAAGAAGGATGAAAGAGATATGTAACTGTTTAACAAAAGTACATAGGTTTTTGGATTTATATATATTTTATTATATATAGATTCTTCATTATATTGTCATATTGTGTGATTTTCAATTTAAAAATATACTAGGTACCTAATAATAGAGAATTTACTTATAATTTATTGGCCAAACTCTAATAAGTTATTTGTCCTTAATAAAAAAAAAAAAAAAAAAAAAAAGACAAATAATCATAATAATATTAAAAAAATATTATACTAATAAAACCTCTTATATTTAAGTGATTTTTATATAAAGTTTTTTTATGATATCTAAAAAAATCTTTAACACCCTTTTTTATATCAAATCATAACTAATTAATTTTTGATAAGTTAGATTTTTAATAACTTCTAAAAAAATCCATAATTTCCTTTTATAAACTTGTCTTTATATCAAAAATATTATTATATCTCTATATATTCATCTTTTTACCTAAATAAATTCGTGGCTTCTAAAAAAAAATTTAGTTTGGACAAAATGCTCAAATTATAATAAAATCCTTCAATACATTATTCACTTGCAAATGATTGATTTCTTTCTAAACTTTAGAATCCAATAACTTTTGATCCAATTACTTAGTTTTTATCAATTTTTTTTTAAAGTATAGCTTATATTCTTAAGCTTCATCTCAAAAAAATTCAATTATATATATTTTTTTTATAGTCTAATATCTCAAATTCTAACAGGTGCTTAAAATTCTAATTTATAGACAATTGAGTACTATTTTTTTCATATTTAAAAAATTCAAAATTTTAGTGCTACAAAATTTTTGTATATAATTTTGCAATATGAAAATATATACTCTTGAAAATTTTGAGGCAAAATCTTATCAAATTACTCAAAATACAACTACTAATTAAACAAGTCACTCACTATTCTTAAATTACAAGTATTGACTTCAACTCCTAATATCTCTTTCATCTTAACTTAGAATTCATCTTTCATCTTTCATCTTAACAAAGAATATTAAGTTTCAAAACTTGGACTTGCTAATTTCAATCTTTAATGATCAAATGAATTTAAAAAAAAAAAAAAAAAAAAAAAAATCCGTAATTACTAATAAGGCCTCAGATAGTCTGCTTAAAGTCCATTGGACATGACTTTTGGCCAATAGAAATAGAGATTTCTATCATCTATCTATATAGATGGCCTAATTATTATTTTTTATACTAAAAATTATTTTTTAATACTTTTTTTAATAAAATTTAAATAATATGTGTTCTAAATATAAAATAAAATAAATAAATAAGATTTCAAGGATCTCCAATGTCTAACAAAGATAACTCAAATTACATAAAAATTATTATGAATATAAAATCAACCTCAAAAGTTATTATTAAATTAAAAAAATAAAATTATACAAACCTCAATAGTAATCTTATCATATTTTATAATCAATAAAAATCTATTAATATTATTTTTATTTATCTATATAATAAAGTATATATTAAATATTAATATATATTAATTTTATATAGTAGCCAAATTATAATAAGACACCATTGTTTAAAATGGTTACTAATTATACAATACTAAATTTTACAATACTAAGATGGATTGCTTATATCAAGTTATTAAATCTAAAATTTAGGTATGTTGCTAGAAAAGTTAATTTAGTAATAGACATGCTATCTTGAGTAAGATATGATAATAAAGACAAAATGATTGAAAACATTGATGATGTTGGAATAAAATTTTATTTGATTTTAAATCTTAATAAAGAAGATAAGTTATTTTTTAAAGAGCTTTATGAAAGAAAATTGTTGAATATTGGTTATTACTTGAATACCTTAACTAAACAAGCAAATTGGTCTATAAATTTTTTTAAACAAATTAGAAAAAAATTATATTGATTTTTTTTTAAAAAGGGTTTTTATAGAAGAGACTAAAAAAAATTCGGATGCCACAACAAGTGATAGGCAATAAGGAAGACCAACAAAAATTAGAAGAGTTTTAAAATAATTTATTGGCAGGACATAGGGAGATTTGGGCCACGTTTGCTAAACTTAAAGAGCCATATTGGTGGAAAAATATGTATAAAAATATACTTTTATTTGTAGAATTGTGTATAACTTGTCAAATTTATTCTAATATATAAGATCAAGATGATTTACATCCAACATATTCTTTGGCTATTTATTTTAAATGGATTATTGATTTAATTATTATACTAGTTGGATTATGGCAAATGAGATATTTAGCCTTGGCTTGTAAGAATTTATCAAACCCAATTAAAAGGAGAGCATTAAAAACAAAGTCTACTAAAGAAATTTGTAGATTTTTGCTTAAAGATGTTATTTGTTGCTATGGATGTATAAAAAAGGTTATAATAGATTATAGAAAATTAGATGCATAAGAAGCTTGTGATATCTTTGAAAAGTGTGGAATTAAACTATTATTGATTATTACTTACAATCTAAAAGGAAATGCAAAAAATGAATGTAGTCATCCACCAATTGTAAAAGCGTTAATTAAAACTTATAATAAGAAGATGAAAGAATGGCCTTAATTTTTATCATTTGCATTGTGGGTTGATCAAATAACTCATAATTCAATAAAAAGATACATACCTATTAAGCTTATGATAGGTCAAAAATTTATTATATTGATTGAAAAAATATATATTAACTTAAAATATATTATTATAGAAAGATGGATTGATTTAAAAAAAAAAAAAAAAAAAAAAAAAAAAAAAAACTTTTAGCTATTCGGATTCAATAACTTGAATAAAGACAAAAAGATATGCAAATAGTATTAGAAAGGTTGAAAAGAACAAGATTATAAAATAAAGCTTGATTTGCTAAATAACATCGATTAAGGCCTAAAACAATTGAAAAAGGTGATTGGATTTTGGTTCATGATAGTAGCTTGGATAATCAACATAGTATCTTACAAAAGTTTTTTAAATATTGATTTAGACCATATGTAATAATGACTATTTATAATAATATAATCTATTTGCTAAAGGAGCTGGATAGAATAAAATAAAAAATACTAATTGTATAAAAATAATTGAAGATATTTAAATAATAAAATTTAAAATTCAATATAAAAGATCTCATTGAAGATTTTAAATTTCTAAGACAAAAAAATGGTTTTGATTTGGATAACAAAAATATTGAAGAAGAATTTGATGAAGATATTAAAGATATAGTGTGATACCAATAATAATATATAATTTATTTGGTACATATTAGAGGATGCGTAGATTTAAAGGAGGTGGATATTGTGTTGTAACATGGCTATAAGGTGAAAAGACAAAAAAAGATAAATATTATAGAAGAGCTTAATTGAAGACTTAATAACAAAATTACTTTAAAAAATATAGATAAAAAATAAAAAGATAGTAAAATTATTTAATATCAATATTATCTTTTTATTAAAAAGACTTCTATTAAAAAAACCATAAATTTAAAAAATAAGATAGATTAATAAAAATAATACTAAAAGTATCTTTATATCAAAATAAAGTATATTTTTTAATAAAACTTACTTAAAAAAATCTTAGATTGATATTTAAAGAAGGCCAATTGTGAATCAAGATCAAAACCAAACTCCAAGGTACAAAACCATGTGCCTACAATAGAGATGAGGTTCTTTTATTGATCAGAGAGTAAGGTTAGATAGTATACTTGATAGGATTTATTTGAGCATTAGTTTCAAGGTTTTTGAATTTGTAATGACTTTGTGAGAACTATACAAAGTTAAGATTTTGTTTGGATGACTTTAATTGTTAAAAAATAAAATGGATTTATATTTTAAATTTTTTTTTAATTTTATAATAGATCTATAAATAAAAAAATTAGGATTTATAAATATAATTATATTGAATGCATGTTGTGAATTATAGCTTAATTAGATAGTTAGGTCAAAGATTATTAGAATTTAAATAGGCTAGGATCTCAAAAATTTGATTTTGAGGATCAATGAGCATTTTTGTAATTTTGAGTAATTTGATAATTAGATTGGAATGGTTCTTTTTGAGCTAATAATTAACTTAGTTTTTAATATTTTTATAAAAGTTTATAACATATAAACAATGCAAAAAGAAGCTATTGATGGTAGAAGATTGACATCAAGGTTGGAAATAAAGGACATCCGACATCCAAATCAATTAGGAGTTTTTTTTTTTTCAATTTTAAATTAAAATTCTTTCAAATTTTATATGCTTATTTTTAACTAATAGATTAAAAAGTGATTTTTTTTTTTAATAAAGATCAATGGTTAATTTAATAATGATTGAGATTTTAAAATTACTTTAGAATTTTAATTAAGATTTAATTAAGATTGATTAGTATTATATTAAGATTTGACTAGAATTTCATTAGAATTTTATTAAGATTTGGCTTGGGTTTTATTAGAATTTGATTAAGATATGATTATGATTTGATTAAGATTTGATTAATTTTTACTTCAAAAATCTTTAAGATTTTATGAAAGTTGATTAAGATTTTATTAGGATTTATTTAGAATTATATTAGGATTTATTTAGGATTGGCTAGGATTTTATTAGGATTTTATTAAGGTGATTTTATAATTTCTTTATAATTTTATCAATGTATCTATAAGATTTCTTTATGATTACTTTAGGATTTGATTAGAATTATTAAAAATTCTATTATGATTTATTTAGGATTTTATTAAGATTTTTATATTTTTAATTAGTTGTAAATATAAGTTTATCGTCTACAACCAAGTGCTTGATGCATCCTCAAATAAGACAACATAAAATACTGCAATGTATATTCAATGCTAAGATTGAATTTGTATTAAAGGACATTCCAGGGATTACAAAGAAAGAATTTTATGATGTTATTATTGATAATATTAAATAGAAGAGGTAATTAATAGATGAAGTTGGATTGAATCATGTTATTAATGCAAGGATATATAAGGATGAAGAAGAATTTGGTAATTGTTACAAGCAATTTGCAAGTGAGGAGAGAGGTTCTAATTAACAAGTGCATTTTGAAGATTAGAGTGAAAAAGAGATAAAGACTTGAAGTCATTATACTCAAAAATATTAGACTAAAGTGACTATAAAAGTATTAGTGAAGGCTTGGGATATAAAAGAAGCAATGATTGTTCTAATTGATCATAGTTTTAAAATAAATCTAATATCTAAAGATTTTTATAAGAAGCAAAGGTAGCTAATTGATATAGAGCATGGATGGGCAATATAAGTAGCTGAACACCTCACTTCTTATATCCCAAGAAATATGAGATATTCCTTCTATGTCTCTACATAGGATCTATCCATGTATTCTCATTAATACTGATTCATGAATTATCCTATAATCTAAAACTAAAAATATATTTAATCAAATAAATAATTTTTTTTATTTATTTTTTTTATAAAATAAAAGATTAGCTATTTATAGCTATTTTTATGATAAATTCTCTTTCTTACTATTTGATCTTAGTAAAACTATATTTTTTTTAATTACCTAAGGCGGCTTAACTACCTTGTCTAATTAAGCACATGTTAAACACAAGGGCGGCTAACTGCCTCCTTATTCACACTAATTATTTTAAGTTCTTCCTTTCTACCCTTTTATACTAATTCATCGTCTTCTTCTTTTCTTAATTTCTTCAAACATCCAATCTTTTTATTTATACTAGGTCTTTTTTATCATTCTTTAAATTATTTAATAATGATCTTTTATATAACAGTATTAAGAATTTAATGTGTAATCCAAGGTTAACATTACTCCCTCCTCCAAAATTAATTGGTTCCACCCGATTATCTCTTTATTAAAAGAATATTTTATATTATAATAGATTTTATTGAATTCAAAATTTTTATTATTCTTATTAATGAATTTTTTTATAATTATTTACTTTAATTAATTAATTAAATATATTAATTAAATTATTAATTAATATATTTTATTTTATTTTATTTCTATTTTTTATATTTTTTATATTTTAAATTTAAATTCATTTTAGTAATTTTAATTTTAATTATATTTATTATTTGTATATATTTTATTTTTTATTTTTTATTTTTATTTTTTACTGCGGTACTTTTGTCCGTAACGGTTTTGTTGACGAGTATAGCGGTTGTTGTTGTCGATCATATCGGCTGTGGTGCTATTTGTGAATCATGATTGTCGACTTGGGTAGCGGCCGAAACGCAGTTTACGTGTGGCTTGCTCGCAGCTATTAATCGACTAGATTGCCATTTGACTTGGCGCGCGGATGTGGATCGACGCAGTAGTTATTTTTGGCTTGGCGGGCGGATCTGGATCGACACGGTAGTCGTTGGCTTGGTGCGCGAATCTGCATCAACACGGTCCCGATTGGCAAACGATATAAGCCACCTGATTCTGCATTGTGCATCAGGTAGTTGTGAGTGCGGACCTGAATTGTTTATCGAGTTCGGTTTGGAGGTGTAGATTGTCGGAGTTGTTTCTTTGCATCTTGGCTCCGTGATGTTATTGGTCTGGGTGGTGATGGTGGCGGAGTGGTGTAGTCATCAATTTCATAATTGGGGTGAGCATAACGTTGCCACTGGCTGAGCATTGATCTGTCGTTCTGGTCACGAGCCTTTCAACTGAGTTAAGGCCATCGTTGATGATCAAATATTCAGAGTAATGCTAAAACGCATCAACCAGTTCAAGAGCAGTTGGATGCCATGACGGACCAACACACCCCGAGTATAGATTCTGCCTTGTCGGTGAAAGAACAGTCTTAGCATATAATTCGGTGGTGGTGTCTCATAGTTTTTGTATCCGTGACGCTTGATCTTGATTATTGTTGTTATTTGATATTTGTAAAAGACAAATAAATTTTTGGTTCTTTTGATTTGTAATACGATTTAATCTTATTTATATTTACTCTTATATGTGTGTCATTTGGTAGTAGTAGATCTATTGTTCCATTTGAATATATTGAGTTTACCACATATGGGCCCATCCATTTGTATTGAAATTTTCTGTTTTTTTCTTTTAGATGTTGTTTTTAACCACAAAACTAATTAGCCTTCTATATACTTGTTAATAGGAACATCTTGTCTTTGAAATATATCTCTCTAAATCTGGTATTTTTTCAAATTTGGTTTGTTAGGAGCTTCTTTTGAGTTAAGACAATTCTTAAAAGATTTGATGTGGTGTGCAAGGTCAAGTCGAAACTTCTTTTGTAATTGAGCTCGAATAATATTTTCTTCAACCTCTACTCTTCTTAAGTCTATTTGTTTAACCAGATGTAAACGGTTCTCCATAATAGCTTGCAGATGCCTTACTATGGTGAATTTTTTCATCTTTTCTAAATATTTTATAGGTAATAAGGCTTCAGTTCCAAAAACTAAAGAGAAAGGTGTGTATTTTGTAGTTACTTTACATGTTGTATGATATGCCCATAATATACGATAAAGTTTAGTGTCCCAGTCTATTTGATTTGCATTGATTATTTTGATTAATATTGCCTTAAGAACTTTGTTAATTGATTCTGCTTGTCCATTCCTTTGTGGATAATAAGGTGTAGATTTTTAATGAATTATCATAAATTCTGTGGTTAATAATTGTATTGTTTCATTGATAAAATGTATTCTTTGGTCACTAATTAATTCTATTGGACATCTATAACGAGTTATAATTTCTTCATATAAAAATCGGGCTGTGGATTTGGCAGTATTATCCTTTAATATTTTAGCTTCCATCCATTTAGTCGTATAATCTATTGTTGTGATGATATATCTATTTTTTGTGAAATTGGCTACTGGATCAATAGGTCCTATAAAATCTATTCCCCATTGTTGAAATACTTCCAAAGGTAAAATTGGATGTTAAGGATTTTTTCGTTTATCTGGTTTGGCTATTGTTTGTTGACATTTATCACATTGTTTACAATAATTATAAACATCTTTTCTTAGTGTTGGCCACCAAAATAAAGTTGTAAGAACTTTGTGTAAAGTTATTATAGCAGAAAAGTGTCCTCCTATAAGTCTTTCATGAGCTTCAGCTATAATTGCTTTAATAATGGAATCTGCTAAACACACTCATTCAATTTCACTTGAATAAATTTTAATTAGTTTTTTTGTTTTGTCAAGATAATAAAATTCGCTTCTAATTACCACTTGTCTTCTAATATTAATCGAAGTAGTAGTAGTAAGTCTATTATTTTTCAAAAAATCAATTAAGGTGCTCGCCAATCAAAAATGGTTTTGATTCTTGAACTAATGTGGGATCAACTTATACCATAAATAAGTTTGTGTCTAGAAGATGATCTTCTATTCCAATTTGTGCTTCTCTTGAAGATATTCTTGATAAGTGATCTGCCATAATATATTATCATCCTGGTTTGTGTACAATTTCAAAGTCATATTCTTGAAGTAATAACATCCATCTCGCTATTCTTCCTAAGATAATTGGTCTGTTGATGAGGTATAATAATGCTTGATGATCTACATAGAAAATGAAGTGATTTGCTAACAAGTAATATCTAAACTTTTGTACTGAGTATACCATTGCTAATGCTTCTCTTTCTATGGTATTGTAGTTTTTCTCTGCTTGGTTAAGTAATCGGCTAGCATAATAAATAGGTGAGTCTAAATTGCCAATAATGTTTTGAGCTAACACACTTCTTATTGCATTATTGGAAGCATCTCAATGTACATGGAAAGACTTATTCCATTGTGGTATAATCAATATTGGTGTAATCGTTAATTTTTCTTTTAGTAAGTCAAATGCTTGCTGACATTCTTTTGTCCTATGATACTTGACACTAGGTTTGGTCAGATTTGATAATGGTTGAAAAATATTTATAAAATTTTGTACAAATCTTCTATGATAACTAGTAGAACCCATAAATTCATGCATTTCTTTGAGATTCTTTGGAGGTGGTAAAGTAACTATAGCTTGAATCTTTGCTAGATCTACTAATAATCCTTCTTTATAGACAATATGTCCTAAGAGAGTACCTAAAGTTACTGCAAAAGTACATTTTTCTAGATTAAGACTCATTCTATATTCTCTACACTTTTAGAGATATTTTCTCAAATATTCTAAGTGTTGAATATTTGTTCCATATACAGTGGAGTCATTGAGAAAAACTTGCATAAAGTCATTCAAGTATTCTGTAAATGTGTGCATAACTAACCTTTGGAAGGTTGCAGGTATATTTTTTAATCCAAATGGCATTATTCAATATGCAAATGGTCTCCATTCAGTGATAAAATAGGTTTTGAATTGATCTTGCACAGCTATTAGAATTTGGTTATATCCACTAAATCCATCTAACATTGAATATAGTTCATGACCGGCTACTGTTTCAAGGACAGCATCTGTGAATGGTAATGGAAAAGGGTCAGTTTTTGTTACTCCATTTAATTTTTTGTAGTCAACGCATACTTGTAATTTGCTATTCTTTTTAGGTACAACTACTATTAGGTTTTGTCTGAATTCTTCATTAGTTTATTTTTCAATTTTAATTTTCCTTGGTTGATTGTCAAAACCTAAATTTATCTCATCAATTTGTTCCTCTTCATTGATAGTCCATCTAGTAATGGTTTTGCCTTTAACTGCTTCTATAGCTGGAATTGTATCCAACTTTATTGTACCCTCTTTGGCTTTGTAAAAACATTCTGGATATTTAATCATCTGTCTATGTGACTTGTCTGGTGGTTCTTGCTTCTTTTGTTTTATCCCCAATTTTTCTTTTAATTCTTTATTTTTTTGCACCGTTGGTTCAGCCATATTGCGGTCATAACTAAACATTTCTTTTAGTCCTGTTAATTCAATATCAGCTGTAGGATGTAGTGAAGGAATAGCTTGATATACCATTTTTTCTTCTATGTCAGTCAATCCTTCCTCCGAATCATAACACTCCACTTGTACAGGTCATTTTGATGGTGAAGGATATGGAATTTTTTGGATATTAATCTTTTCTTTTTTTTAAAAAAAAAGATTATTAAGGTATCATGAGCCCAATCCTATCTAGACTTTGCTTTTTTAAGCCATGGTTGTCCTAATATCATAGAATAACTTTGAGATTTTTGTTCTAATTTGATAACTGTTAATGTAATATTATAGGAAAATCCTCCGACTTCTATTTGTAAATTGCGAATAATACCTTGTGATGCCACTTTTTGTTGATTTGCTATCTTGATCGTAAATGGAGCTAGTTTTATATGATTAAAGCTTAACTTTCTATATAATTCATCTGTGATAATATTCACATTAGATCCTCCATCTAACAATATATTATGTATGGTGTAGTATTTTACTCTGACCATAATGATTGGCATTGCCATATCATAATCTTGATTTTTTGTTTCAAAAAATTTTGGTACATTTGATTTTAGTATGTGTCTTAGAAGAAAGGCTTTCATAACTTTTCTTTTGCAATATGGAGCTAATTGTAATAATTGGCCTGTAATAATATTTATTTTTATTTGTTAGAATACATCTTCTATAATCTTCTCAACTTCTCCGACTTTTGTTGTTTCATTTTCCATCATTCTTCTATCATTTTTTTATTTAGTCTTGTTCATATTTGGTTTTCTTGCCTCACCTATTGGATTTTCTCCAAACTCTTCTTGCAACTTCTTTACGTCTTTGGTTACATCTTGGTGTATCTTTCTTTCTTTTTCCCATTCTTGGAATGTTTTTTTTCTTACTTCATTAATTAGCTCAGGTTGTTTTATGGTCTTGTATTTATTTCTTTATTCATCACTACTATCATTACTTGAATTTTCTTCTTCAATCTCAATCTTTTGTCTTTGAGCTTTGGTTAATACACACACTTTTGGAATTACTACATTTGTTGTTACAGTAGGCTTTCCTTCTTCTTATGCTTCTTTAGTTTATTTTTAATACTTTAATCACAATTGATAATTCATCTTAATATGGCTACTTTCATGGCAATAATAACATTCAAGAATATTTCTTCCTCGAGCTTGATTTCTATAATTACTTTGTGATGAGTCTGAATAGCTTCTTCTTTCATATCTTTCTTCATATCTTGGCCTCATTTTATCTTCATAGTAATTTGGTCTATTTTTTCTATAATAATACCTTTCTTCCCACCTATAATAATTACCTCTTGGTAGTTCTTTTTTCCTATAGTATTGGTGATACACAAGTCTTTGATTTGTTTCTTGATTCATAGGTAGATTTCCGCTATGAATTCCTCTTTTTTGCATGTTATTCAATTGTAGTTGTACTTAATTCACTTCTAACCCTCTATCTCAATATCGTTGATTGTAAGTACATTTATTAGTTTGATGAATATGAGTATTACAAATGGTACAAAATTTCAAATGACATTCTATAAAAAAATGTCCTTCATTGTTGCACTTTCGACACATTATTCCAATCCAAAATTTCTTGGATCCAATTGTTAATTGAGCTAATTCTTCTTTTAATTCTTTAAGATCATCCTTGGTTATTTTTTTTTTCCTTTTCTTCACCCTTTTCTTTTCATCCTTTGAATCATCACTTGAATTTTCAGAATCTAAATCATAAAATTTTTCTTTCTTATGTACACTGAGTTCTACTTTCCTTGCTGACCGTAAAGCTTCCTCTAGTGTGTCTGTTGGTAGCAAAGCTACATATTTCTCTACCTCATTATGTAATCCATTTACGAACCATGTTTTTTTAAATAAGTCATGAGGTTCAAGAATAAGTTTATTAGCTGCTCTTATCACTCGTTCAAAGAATTCTTCTACATCTTCAGTTTTCTTTTATTTGAGGTGTGAGAGACTATCAATAATTTCTCCATCACTTTTCTTTTTCCTAAATCAAAGAAAAAATACTTCTTGAAGTTTTTGCCAAGTTGTGAAATGACCAATTGGATAACGAGCATATCACTCAAGTGCTCATTTTTTTGGTGTAATTGAAAAAAGAACTAATTTATCATCATCTACTATCTTCTTGTTGGCTTGGCATATATTATTAAACTCATGTATATAAATTTTTGGATCACCTTTGTCTTTAAACCTAGGTAAAGCAGCTTTAGTATATTTGATTGCAAATGCTATGTTGACTGATATTCTTGCAATCGGTGATACCAAAAAATTTTGCTCACAATCTTGAATCTCTAGAGCTTCCTCTCTATGTGTAGTCTCTAAAAAATCACTTCTCTTATTGTATCTTTCTTTTCTTTCAACCCTTTGTTTATCATTCCTTTCTTTCGAGACTTCTTCTTCTCTTTGTCTTTGCAATCTATATATGTGTTTTCATTCAATAACTTGTTCTCTTGGAATTTTTGGACTTTTAAGAAGTTCAGCTTTTTGACTCATTACATCATACACTGCTCAATGAAAGTAGTTATTGATTCTTTTATAATTAAAAATTGATTTGTAATGTCTGTTACCACTCGTATTGAATGATTGTCTTGTCTAAATTTTGTACTTACCAATTTAGATGGCTCCAAAGGCTATTATACCAAAAAGGTTTCTTACTTTTTAAAATCAACTTTTATTCAACATTTATTGATGTAAACCTCTTTCTGAACGTTTAAAATATTATCTTTTCTATATCGGCCCTCAATAAATATACCTTTACTAAAATAAAATAGAATATTATTTTGATTTTTAATGGTAGTCAGGGATAGTAACGTAAATGTTTTTTCTAGCATGGTCGCCAAATGAATACTTCACTTCTCATACCCCAAGAAATATGAGATATTCCTTCTACGTCTCTACATAGGATCTATCCTTGTATTCTCATTAATATTAATTCATGAATTATCTTATAATCTAAAATTAAAAATATATTTAATCAAATAAATAACTATATTTTATTTTTTCTTTTTATAAAATAAAAGATTAGCTATTTATAGTTACTTTTATGATAAATTCTCTTTCTTATTATTTGGTCTTAGTAAAACTATATTTTTCTTAACTACCTAAGGCGGCTTAACTGCCTTGGCTAATTAAGCACATGTTAAATACAAGGGCAGCTAACTGCCTCCTTGTTCATATTAATTATTTTAAGTTTTTTCTTTCTACCCTTTTACACTAGTTCATCGTCTTCTTATTTTCTTAATTTCTTCATACATCCAATCTTTCTCTTTTTATTTATACTAGATCTTTTTTATCATTCTTTAAATTATTTAATAATGATCTTTTATATAACAATATTAAGAATTTAATGTATAATCCAAGATTAACAATGGCTAATAATATATGAAGTAAGTTATATAGAACTTATGGTTCAATAATTATTGAATTAACTATCAATCTTTATTTAAAACTTGCATACTATTTGATTTTCTAGTTAAAAATAAATATATAAAATTTGAAGGAATTTAAATTTAAAAATGGGAGAAAATGCTCTTCATCCATCTTAATATTGGTTGTCCTCCTTCTCTAACCTTAATATCAATCTTCTACCATCAATAGATCCTTTTTGTACTATTTATATTCTAAAATTTTATAAAAATACTAAAAATTAAATTAACTACTAGTTCAAAAAAAAAAAAAAAAAAAAAAAAAAAAAACCATTCTAATCTAATTAGCAGATTGCTCAAAATCACAAAAATCCTCATTGACCCTCAAAATCTAGTTTTTGAGATCCTAACCCATTTAAATTCTAAAAACCTTTGATATTATTATCTAATTAAATTATAATTTATAACAATCATTCAATATAATTATGTTTATAAATTCAAAAAGTTCTACTTATAGACCTACTATAAGATTCACGAAGTTTTCCAAAATGTGAATTTATTTTATTTTTCAACAATCAAAGTCATTTGAATAGAATCTTAACTTTGTATAGTTCTCACAAAGTCACTACAAATTCAAAAATCTTAAAACCAATGCTCAAAAAAATCCCATTAAATTTATTATCCAAATCCATTCTTGATCAACAAAAAAACCTCCTCTCTATTGTAAGTACATAGTTTTGTATCTTGGGATTTGGTTTTGATTTTGGTTTACAATTGGCCTTCCTTATGTATCAATGCAAGATTTTCTTAAACAAATTTTATTAGAAACTATCCTTTAATTTGATATGAAGATATCTATAGTATTATTTTTAATAATCTACCTTATTTTATCTTATTTATGGTCCTATAAAATAAATAGAAGTTCTTGTAACAAAAAGATAGCATCAGTATTAAATAATTTTATTACCTCTTATTTTTTACCTATATTTTTTAAAGTAATTTTATTACTAAATATTCAAGTAAGCTCTTCTAAAATATTTGTCTTTTTTAATTCTTTTACTCTATAGCCATATTATAACACAACAACATATATCTGAGAATAATTAATGACGAAGATCTTATAGAAGTTTGTAAATCTAAGAAAGAATTAGACATCATGTGTTGATTTTAAAATTGTCTAGTTGCTAATAGTCTTAATTTTCTTTAGGTCCATTATTAAGTCTTCATTTGAAATAATATTACCAAAGAATTTTACTTAAAATGTATGATAAATATATTTTTATAAATTGGCGTATATTCTAATATTTTATAATTTTGGTAAGATAAGGTAAATATGTTATTTATATTCTTTTGAAGTCTTAGAATAAATGAAGATGTCATCTAAATAACATATAATAAAATCATCAAGGAATTCACAAAATGCATCTTTCATCAAATATTAGAAAATAATTAGCCCATTTGTAAGGCTAAAATATATGATATTGTACTTCAAGTGTCTATATCTTATACAAGAAGCAATCTTCCATTTGTCTCATTTTTTAATGCATATAAGATTATAAGTTTTAAGAAGATCTATTTTTGTATAGAACTTAGTTTGAATCAATTGGCTAAAGAGCCCAGATATCAATAGAAAAGATAACATTTTTTTATTACCACTTTGTTGATGTTACAATAGTTGATGCACATCTATAAAGATCCACATTTTTTTTAATAAAGAATATAAGCGTATCAATAAGAAATTTCAAATATTCAATAAATTTTTTTATTAAATTCTTGTCAATATATTCTTTTAATGTTGTAAGCTTGTTTTGTGATAAATTATAAATTGGACCAAAAGATAGTTGTATGTCATCTTGAAGATCAATAATACAATCATATAAATGATATTTTGACAAGATGTATATGTTCTTCTTTTCAAACACGCTTTAAAAAAATTTATATTCTTTTGAAAGGATTGTTAGAGTACTCATTGCTTCAAATATTGAAATCATATAAACAACAAAAGAAGTGTTCTTTTTGGTTGCTCTCATAAAAGCTCTAGCTCCAATAAAAAAAAACTTCATGGATTTAAATCTATAAAATATATGATATATAGTATTTTTTTTATCAAATTTAATAATAATAAATTATGATATTTTAAAAAAATATATTTTATAAGATATCCAATCTATATAAAGATTATATCTTTTAAATCATTTTTTTATTTTTTTTACTTTTTTATAATAATAATTTTTTAAATTAATTTCATACTGATAATAATTTTTATATACTTTGAATCATCTTTTTTAAATATTAGTGATTCTTAAAATCTTTTTTTTTTATTTAGTATTTAGAATACACACTATATAAATTTTATTTAAAAAAGATTAAAAAAGAATTTTGATGTCAAAAAGAATAATTAAGCCATCCATGTAGATGAATAGAAATAGATTATAAAAATTTCTATTCCTATTAGTTAAAAGTCATGTCCAGTGGACTTCAAAGAGACTATTTAAGGTCTTATTAGAGATTAAGATTATTCTTTTGGAGTCATTCAAATATCAAAAGTTAGCATCATCAAATTTTAGATTTTAGATTTTTGAAATATTAGACAATCAAAAGCAAATCTATAGTTTATTTTTTATGTAATAAAGTTTAAGTGTATAATCTATACTTTTAAAAAAATTGACAAAAATTTAACAATTGGATCAAGAGATATTAGATCCTAAAGTTTTAAAAAAAACAAAACAAAACAAAACAAAATCCTTTGTGGGTGAAAAAAATGTTGAAGGATTTTTGTTATAATTTGAGCATTTTATGCAAGCTAAAGGTATTTTTTGAAAACCAAGACTTTAGGGAGGTATAAAAGATGGATACATGAAGCTATAATAAATTTTTGGTATAAAAATGAATCATTGAAAGGAGATTATAGATTTTCTTTGAAGTTATTGAGAATCTAATTTATCAACAATTGTTATGATTTGGCATAGCAAAAGGTATTAAAAAAAATTTAAATGCCATAGAAAAATTTATATATAAATCTACTTAAATATAAAAGGCTTTTATTTGAATAATATTTTTAAATATTATTATATTTATTTATCCTTGTTATTAAGAACAAATCACTTAAGGGGCTTGGCCAATAAATTAAAGATAAATTCTTTATGACTAGATATCTAATATATTTCTAAATTAAAAATCATATCATATAACAATAATTCCAATTATTACTAGATTTTTTTATTTTTTTATAAAGTATTTGGTGATATGGCCACACTCCTTATTTAATATATATATTGATATTTTATTACTATTATTAGTCTTACAATTAAGTTTTTTATAATAAAAATATAAATTATATTCTATTTTATACTTTTTTTGTTGCTCAAAAAGAAATTTGAAGCAAACCACATTAATCTACATATCTTCTACTTCTAAATGTTTGTTAGAGTTGGAAGATATAGAAGATGCCAAATAATTGGTATAAAGTTGTAGCGCAAGCAATAAACATTGATCTTACTAATATTAAAATAGTTGATTATCACTCTTCATAACTTGACTAATGGCTTCATTAAGAATTTGAGAATCAAATATAGATAGTAATAGATCTTTTATATCATCTCATAATCTCTAATAAAATTAATTTATCAATAAATTTTTATGATAATTAATATTATATGCTAATTATTAAAATTTTGCAAAGACCCTTAAAAATGTTTCAAAGTTATGCAATATGGAAGAATTTTTTTAAAACAATAAAACAAATAAAAAAAAAAGCTTAACTTGAGAACAAAGTTCCAACCAAATTAACATGAGATACTTTCATAAAATACTATTAAGATTGAAATAAAGTAATAAGTTGTATTTGATTTAGAAATCTATAAAATTTTGATCAAGTTATATCAAACTTCTCTAAAAGGCCAATTTTTAGTTTTTTGTTGTTGACATTGAATTTCCATCTTAAATATATATATCTTCTAATAAAATAAACATTAATGATGGAATTTCTAGAATGATTGGTGATACTAACTAAGATGGTTCTATTCTTTGACTATTACATATGGTAATATAAAGTCCTTCATTTTACTTAAATAGAGACTCTGTCTTTGTATTCAATATGTGAGTCATTAAATTGACTCATTAATTATTTTAGGATAAAAGAATGCATTTAGAGTGCCAAAATTATAATTATAAAGTAATGGAACAAGATTAGAAGGCCATAAAAGATTCCTAGGCTAATTGGATGTTTTTAAACACCATGGTGAAGTCAAAAATATAAAAAAAATGAATTTCACTAGTAGAAAATAGGAGGACCAGTAGCTAGTATAGTCCGTGTAAGAAGGAAGGTACACAAGTCCCATATGGATTGTGGCACCTTAGATATAGGTAGGAGGATAAGACTAAGGCCTCATGGCCTCTTTAGGATACCCTTATACACTACTTGTGAGCCTTGGTAAGGTTCAAACTCATGATCTCTTAAGCAAATTATCCTTGAGGTAAAAAAATTTCACTTAATTTTTTTATTATTTACCTTTTATCTTTGAACTATCATAATTTATTCATAATAACTTGGATTTATATGTTTTTTATATCATTGGAAAGATAAAAGATTATCTATTTAAAAATATAACTTTTATTTTTTATTTTTTACTAGATGAAAATACAATGAACAAATTGTGACCTAATGTACTTACTTGATACCATTTACTTCACTTATTTTGTGGTTGTTCTTCTTATTTTTCTTACTATTTGCTTCTCTCACTTCATACCACCAATTACAAGCAGCTCTTAAATGAGACCATCTTGTAACTTGGATTGAAGGGTGAATTCTACTCTCACATAATACTTCAAGAATATTTATAATTGAATCCAATTTGGCTTCTTTGAAATTTGTCATATTAAATTTTTTATTTTCTTTTATAGATACAAAATAAGAAAAAAATAAATATAAAAATAAAAATTATTACCAATCTAAAAAAAATTGATTTGTAATTTTTAAAGTGCTATAGTATTTTTAATAAGAGGAATAATTTGCTCTCTATCCAAAAAGACCAAACTTTGATATTATGCTATATCAATCTTAAATTATTATGAATATACTAATCAAGTAGAACAAGATTTTAAAAGTTTAAAGAACTAAAACATAAGAGATTCACTTTATATCATAAGCAAGGAGCTCCAATAAGGCATAAGAATAAGACCAAAAGGTCCAAGCTAAGCCATAAGAATTGCATTGTCAAGACTAAGGATTCCTTCAACCTTGACTCCTATAAATTTTAGGTGTAAGGAAGCTCCTTAAAGAGTTTTTTTAATACTTCAAAGTGAAGTAAGCTTAAGATCCTTCTATAATCATTTATGATCTTCTAAAACCTTCTAGGATCTTTTAAAACCTTCTTCAAACCTACTAGGACCTACTAGAGCCTTCTCGAAATCATTTGGAATCTTTTAGAATCTTCTAGGACTAAATAAAATCTGCCAGAATCTTCTAAGATTAAGTAAAATCTTCTAGAATCTTTTTCCATTGTATGTCTATAATACATAATGATAGAAAAGTAAAATCATGTTTATTAGTTGTTCTATTATTATTTTATATAAAATTATCATTTATAAACTATAAAAATTATTTGACCACTTTTTTAAGTGTCTTGAAATATATTTTAGTATTCTATTATTTTTTATGCTTAAATTATATTCTGTAAAGTTTATTTTAATTAATTGCATAACTTTTGATAGTTTTGTAGATTGTATGTGATTTTAGGATAATACTATCTTAGATTATAAATGCATGTAATGATGGTGTAACATTAGAACTAAGAAATTTATTAACAAAGTAACATATATTCTATTAATTCCAAAAAAACAAATTGTATATGCAATAACATATAAGTTTGTTTATTTTTCTTTAAAAGATTATCAAAAAATTCTAAAAAGTAGATATTTTATTATATATAATATAAATAATTTAAAATATTAACCTAATTTTATATGATATAAGAAGCCTAAATTAGAAAAAAAATTAAATTATAAAAATCTTTTTAAAATTGTTGTATTTTAAAAATCATAAGTTTTATATAATAATTTTAAAATTATATATATATATATATATTTATATATTATGTATAATTTTTAAAATATTTTTTAATATTATATATATATATATATATATATATATATATATTAATGTTGATTAAAATAATCTTTGTTAGTTATATTCTAATGAGATCTAAATCAAATACTTCTTTAAAAATTCATAGTTTTGTTTTTTTTTTTTTTTTTTTTTGTTTAAATTTTTTTTTTATCAAATTTTTAGTTGAGTTCTTATTGATAAATTAAGAATGAAAAACGTATGATGTGTCATCACATTTTGTTTTAGTTTTAAAAAATCTTCCAAATCTTTAGCTTAACCATAGAAGTCCTTAATTATTGCTAATACTAGATAGTCTACTATTTATGTTTACTAATCAAAAATGTAGTTGCAAAAATGGCTAATATGTACAAATGAACATGTGGACTAAAGTTAAAGTTCAAAAACCATGTTATGTACTTGAGCTAGTAAAAATTAGTGGCTTAAAAGTTACTAATAATATACATAGATTGGAAGGCATAGTATTAAATTTATTAAAAAAATACATAATTCAAGTTAATTACAAATATACACTTTATAGTGCATAATCAAAGAAGAACATATTGTATAAAATGGAATTGGTTGCATAATTAAATATCATAGTTTGGTTTATAGAAAAGAAAGTAAAAAATAATTAATCCATACTCTTATAAAACTCTATTAGTTGTCCTTAAAATAATTTTTTTATTATTAGTCAAATTAGTCAATTAAAAATATGTATATTCATTTTTATATTATAAGATAATAATTAAAAATATCTACAGATTGATATATTAAAAAAATATAGATTATATATTAAATGTATAAAACTTATAAATATATATATATATATATATATATATTACAAGATATTTATTAATACTAAACAAGTAAATATCTAGATCTTTAATTGGTACCCAAATTATTATAAATCACTTAAATGTATAATTCTAATAATATTTTTAGCTATATTATCTACTTAATACTACTATACTACTAACATTCTTCAAAAAAAATTAATCTCACTAGATTGTGCACAAAAAATAACGTGGCATTGATACACCTTATCAACTTGCTAAGTTATAAGTTATGATGTTTAATATAAGAATCATATGATATTCTAATATATATTACAATTGCTGATTTTCTAATAAATTAGATTCTATGACTCTTACAATAAGATAAAATACAGAAATGGTATTCCTTTCAAAAAAAAAAAATTAATTGGATTTGTTGATTTGGAGGCTTAGATTGTATAATTTCTATAGATTTTTGTTTATATTTTACTTTTGGAAGAAATAAAATTAATATTCAAAACATCTCTTTTCTATTTTAAAAATAATATATTTTTTAAATGTTTTATTTTATACTTCTACAACAAATGGACATGTTATGCAAGCTAAATGAATTTTAATAAATCTAAGTGTATCGACTATTTTGGTATATAGAGTTTGAATTTTTTTTAGAAAATATATATTGAATATTAAATAAAATTATTAAAATGATTCATCCTACCATATAGTCTATGTAATTTTTTATAAATACAATAAAATTTGAAAAATACTTTAAAATTATTTAAATTTAATTTAAAATAATAAATAAACAAAAATAATATCAAAATATTAATGAGTAAAAGAAAAAATGTTTAATGCTGTATACAAAAAAATTATTCTAATTTTTTTAACAAATAATTGACAAAATAAAAATTATTTCATTAACCAATACAATTTTCCAGTTTTTTATCTCAAGTTGAAAATTGAACTTTCTTGAGGAAAGAATTTACTTCACGATATTTCACTGAATATCATGCATGTTTAACCCAAGTAACAATTTGTATACAAACGACATAGAGTTTTGAAGGAAGTAAGTGGTATATGATTGGAACGAATTTCTTTTTTAAAATTTACAAACAGATGATATGAATATTATATAGCATCTTATTAGAGAGCATTTACTTGGCATTTTTTATGATAGACGTTATTTAATTACTTGACCCTCTCATGAGATTGTGAGGACGATACCCTGAGACCGGATATCACGTCGGACATCAGGTAGATGCCAGGAGGCTCCATAACTCCGTGAGCTTGAAGGTGTTGCAGAGTTTTCATGGCTATGGCGGATTCTCTGTAACCCTAAAATCGTCATCACTGCTGTCATGACGAGGAAGCAGAGGATCGAAGGAGAATTGATCGATTGAAGTAGAGTTTGTGTTTAGTATCAGTATGATGGACATGGCGTCACCGTCATCGTCCGCATGGGCGGAAAGCAGTAGTGGTTCTGCGGACTTGGTGTTGGTCACAAGACCATCTGCATTCGGTCTACCTACGGCATGTCCTGCTTGTCTGCCTGCGTACTTGTACCTGCGACTGGCTGGGGCTCCGTTCGAGGAGCATGTGACTGCCGTTGAACCGGATTCAGAGGATTTGCCATCGGTGGAGTATGGAGAGAGTGTAGGATTCGCGAGCGAGAACGGTGGAGTTGTAGAGTTTTTGCGGAAGGAGAAAATCGTTGATTTAGATGCGGGGCTGAATGAAAGAGAGAAAGCTGAGCTGGAGACTTGCAAGGCGATGATGCAGTCTTGGGTCGCGGATGCCAGTGCGTACGAAGTGTGGATGCGGGATAACAGTAGGCAATGTAAGGCAGTGTATTTTTCTGAGTTGCCGTGGGGACTCGTTCAAGCGCTCGACTGGAAGCAGCGGCTTGCTGTTATGCAGCGTTTGGGGATCACTCCTGAGAATACTATTACTAGGACGGAGGAGCTGTATAAGAAGGCCAGTAATGCTTATTCTGCCCTCTCTATTCTTTTGAGTGACCAGAAATATTTTTTCAATGATCGTCCGACTAGCCTTGATGCTCTTGTGCTTGGTCACCTCCTTTTTCACCTTCGAGTGCCATTTGAGGTTTCCACATTGAAGGGAGCAATTCTGAAGCACCAAAATTTGGTGGATTACTCGGAACATTGGAGTAAACAGCTTCTAGGAGAGGAGGCGAGTTCTATCGATTCTTCCTTTCGTCCGAAGACACCTCATTCTTCTCATGCGAGTCCACCGAGGCAAGGACCGAAGGAGAGAGAAAATCCAGAGAAGAAGGAGAGGAGGGAGAAGGATACTCTTTTCAAGAAACGGGCTAAGTATTTTGTGATAGCGCAGGCGGCAGCTGTGTTGATGTATGTCGTTTTCGCCGGATATGGAGTTGATGATGATGGTGAAGACGATGGAGGCGATGACGATGATTAAGAGCTATTTGAGGTGGATGATTGTTTGAGCTCCTATTGCTTTGACTTTAGGATCACTGTTAGCAGCACGCATCTCTTCAGAACCCTTCAAAAGCACCATCCCCCTCTTCCAGTTTTGACATAATTTCTATTCATGCCTTGGAATCTTGATTAGTCATCGGTCTTGTATAGTTCCGGTATCAATAACTTACTGCTTTTCCTACCATTCAGACATGTCGAAGACAACCACCTTTTATGTGATGCTATATTGTGTGAGGTTCATGGATTCAGGAAGAGAATGTGGACATTTTACTGTAGATTGGAATTCACTTTGTGCTGTTTGGCAAAACGTTGGTTTCTGCAGAATTTTCCGAATTTCACAAACGATAATGCTTGTCTGTTACCTAGCTGTCGACAACCTTGAAGAAGTTGTGTGAAAGAACTGATGATAAAATTGTGTGTGCCGAGTTGGTTTTCGATTGATGTTGGCGTGTGAGCAATGTGGAGGAAGATTTAGGTTTTAACCAGAGTCATCATGCAACAAGTTTACTAGCTTATCTTTCACAAAGGTGATTAAAAGATGACGTAACAAGGATTTGCTAAGGTTTACACCAAATCCTCGTCTATGTTCATTGCAAAATTACCTGGAAATGAGGTAATCTGTACAAGCTCATCCTCGCAGAACCTCTAAAAAATACAGATGACATGATTATCACGACGACACTCTTAAAAAATGTGTTTCATATAGTCAGAGAATTTGCACCTTGTATTTAGGCAAGAGCTCGATCTGATACGTTCAGTTGATCAACCGGTACGTGCTCCAGAGTCTTCAAAGCGTGATCATAGAATGAAACAGTTGTACAAACACTGCATCACTGAAAAAGCAACAAGGGTCCAACGTTGGGTTACTTATTTAAAATTTAGTTAATACTGTAGGGTAGCTCCCTGGCGAAAAATAAAAGTGTTTAGTGTGGCCATTCCTAAGCTCCTAATAAGTTGCTAGCGGGAAACACTTAGAATATTCTTTACTGTCAACATCAAGACCCTGTAAGCTAGTCAACTGATTTCCTTTGACGTATGCAGATGTCCATTTCTTTGTTATGTACACATGGAAAGAGAACGTCGTCGGCTTCTGATTCTGCAATGAAAAGCTCCTGCACAGGCTTGAGTAGCTCGCGTTGAAAACTCTTGCACATCAAATGTCAGCAATGGTATCGATCCTTCAAGTTGTTCTCAACTCCCTACGCTGCAATAATATCAGGCTGTGCGTTTTCTTCCTTTTTCACATCCACCTGTTTAAGCCACATCATTCACATAACTATGCTCAGGATAAATTGACTAAATAAAAGTCCTCGGGCATTCTTTCCACTGAAAGGCCAGCGTTTCTGAATTGAATCAGCCTAACGAGTTTCACATCCGAAACTGATCAGTCTAGTTGCGGATAGCAACCGTGGGTGCAGGAAGGTTGTGTGACGACGAAGCCGCTCTTCATTTTTCCAGAAATAGGAGTGCGATACAACCACTGTCTATGAATGTAAACTGCATTGTGTTCAATGTGCTCTAAATTTTCAGTCTACAAACAACGCATACCTTGCAGTGGAAAACCTAAAAATTCCGATGCGCTAGTGGAATTTTACATATTGTGAAATGTGGTATCATGTTCAAGCAGGTTGCTGTCTGCTCCAATTGAAAATACTCTCAAACACAGTCAATAAAATACATGGAGCGTGCCTTAACTTATGCTTTTTAACAACAAACAAAAGAATGCAGCAATTCATCAACCAATTTTGCCTGTTACAATTGATAATTGTGATGAGGTACCAATCTGAGCATATGATTCGGAAGCCTTCACTGCGTCCTTATCAGAGTGTGAGGCGCCATTGTCGTCATTAGATTTCCCAGCGTCAGAAAGCTTAAGTGCATCAATGCTCGATCCTTTGTTGGATTACAACAAGTCATTGTCGTCCAACTGAATTAGATTTGTCCCTCACGCCAGCAACTGCTCCTACTATTCTTCGTTTCCTTCCATGATCTCTCGATTTTGGAACCAGCTACCTTTGGGATAATCACAAGAAAGCTAACAAGTGTGGAAACAGACGCAAGAACGAGCAACACTCTGAATCATTTGATTTTTTCTGATTGATGGAGAATATTCACAAGGGTCATAAATCCAGAGGTGGTTGGTAACCGGAATAGAGCATTGGAATTCTTCAAATCTTCGAAGCCGTTCGAGTCACACGAGCGAAAAGAAAAACTCACTTCGGTCGCACAAGCAGGCTGCCTCACTGTTACAAAAAAACGAATGTCCTCAAGGTTTTTAATGATCTTAATGTGCAACTCCGAAGAACGTCCACGGTCTTACTTACGACTCTTGCAACAATGTTAAGGGTTTCAGAACTTCGACAACGTTCAAAACGCCTCCCGTATGTGCACTAGGACTTTACTATCGCAAATCCGTTTGTGAATTCAATGAATTGCAGAAATCGTCGTCCTGTGCTTGCTCTTGCACCTACATGCGCCGAATCCTATTCCCTATCGAAAAATTCGTCAATACAAAGAGGCTGCGGGGAACCGTCAGGAAGGGAAGACCACCTCCATCCAGAGCCACTTGCAGTCTTTCTATTGTGTCCAAGACCATCGAGGCAAATGCAGTGAGATGAGACAAGATTTGTATCCTGTTTCATGATTGTGGTGATAATGGTAGCAACATGACGTTCTAAGATCACTTTACATCAGTTGCTGTTGAGAAAACTTGAAGTCAACTCGATTCAAGATCCAGAGTTGATGTAGTTGCAAGGATAGCTCAAATGTTGAAAGTTGGCATGGATCCTTTTACTTTACTTTTATTTTACTTTTATGCAAATATAAGGAGGTATACTCCTTTAATATTAATTTTTTGTGGTCAGGATTATTTTTTTCCAAAGCTTGTTTTCAAAACTCCAATCTAAGTTCATTTCAACAAAAAGGAAGAAGTAGTTCTATTTATTAAAAGAACTCATGTCTAGAATTTATAATTTATTTCATTTTGTCTCTAATGTAGGTCTTAGAAAATCATTATAAATATTTGATATTATTTCAAGACCATAATTTAATTCATTTTAGTATTTTATTTTAGGTTTTTTATATTTAATTATTTGGAGCTAAATATTTTTTTCTATTCCAATTGCTAGCAAAAGCTCTTGTAAAAGATCTTGTTATTCTTTTGTTCTCATATGATCTAAAAGCAAACACTCCTTATCAACAACAACAAGAATTTTAATGTTTAAAAGAAGAGATAAGGCTTTTCCAAATACTGTTTGTTTTAGTTTTAGAATTAGCCAAAGGCCATAAAGTGACCATTGTTTGCTAAATTGATATATGAGAATTGCTTACTAAATTAAATTAATCTAATTACAAAAACATGTCTAAAATCTATTAGAGGCAATTTTGATTTTTTTGATTTTTTTTTTTTTTTTGGTGGTAGAATAAAAGATTTATTTATTTATTTTGATTGATGTCATAGTGTAGCTTATTGCTATAGAAATTATCTACTATCTTTTTATGCCACATAAGCAAGATAAAAATAAATCTTGTTCTAAATCAAGTATTATTTCGTAGTCCATTCTATTTTAGATAAAAATAAAAGTCTAAAATCTTGATCTACTTAGAAATTTAAATAATTATAGGAGAGATGTAATTATATAAGATAGTTCTATCTTATATTCTCTTTAGATACACATATGTCTAAAAATATCTAAAGATCTAAAGATCTTTAATTTTAATAATTCAATAATTTAGTAATTATATTTATAATGTAGATTTTTGGTTGATTGCTTTGTAAAGGTCTTGCAATAATTTAAGTTTGATAATTTTTTTATAATATACATGTATATTTACTTATTATAAATACTTTTAGAATTTAATTCTAATTTAATACCTCATAAAAACTTAAGAATTAAATAAAAACTGATTATATATTTTTTTATATATTATTATATACTACCATGTTTTACAAATCTTGTTATAAATCTTGTTGTAAATTTAAGATAATTTGATGATCTAGTGTATATTTGAATTTTAATATTTTATCTTATTGAATAAATGTGGTACTAATGGAGTTTTCATACATATTTCAAATTATTACAAACATTGTATTTATTCAATATGTAGTTTCATCTTTATATGCAATACATTAGATCACTCTTTTGTTTAAAAAATAAAAATAAAAAATATATTATTAATCAATGGGCTTTAGTATATCAAAACATGATATCATATAGAATATTTATAAATATGAAGGAATAAAAATATTATTATACTTATATTTAAGCACAAAGACTACATGGCTATAAACAAAACATGATATAAAAACAGCCACAAATAAAGCCACAATAACAAGAATGGTAAAAAAGATAAGATTGCAAACACAACAAAATGAGAAGAGCAATGTGAGATGGGTTGCCTTATTTTTTTAAAAAAAACTTGTATTAGAGGTTCGTTTAATAAATAAGTTTTTTATACAAATTTAAGTTCTAATTATCTAAAGCACCTTGGTACAATGTACTAGAAAGACAAATAAGGCTTATATGTTTATTATTGGTTGCTAATTTATTTATTTATTTATTTTTAAAGTGATAAATATTCTTAAAATTATATTTAGTTAGTTTGAAGTGCAAATTGTTAGGCATTCATGTAAATAATATATAGAAAATATAAGATATTTTTATGACATTAAAATCTAATTAATAGTGGATACATTAAAGTGACATAAAATTTGAAAGTCAAAAAAATATATATCATTCTTTGGCCTTGTTTGCTAAATAATAGTTTAAGATATTGGTGAAAGAAACAAGATCTCTAAAAAAATTAAAAATTAAAATAAACAACATTTACCATATAAAATCCTATGCAACATAAACATAATAGCTTATCACAAATTCAACTAGATAGAGGAGATGGTAGACATGTAGTTGTCTTTTAAAATATGTGACATAACAATGTATATAACAGATGTGGGATGTATCTATATGAGGATTTATTTTATAATTTTGGTAGTCAAAATCTTAATAAAAGATAGTGCTTGCTATTTAAATTTTGTTTTTTTATTATTTCAAAAATATAAAATATAAAAAAAAATTAACTGTTTTCTTTTTTAAATTCTAAGAGCTTTATTTATTAAATTAAATTACTATTAAAATTTTGGATCCATTGTATCAAAATAATACCTTTTTTTTAATATTTTAATATGATTTTTTTTGTAATTCCTTCTAAACCCCAAATATGAGATAGGTATTGAAAAACAAATTTAATCCTCTATGCTATCCTCATGCAAAGAGGTGAAGCACAACGTTATTTTGTCTCTCTACAACTCTAATAAATACTAAAAATAAGGTATATAAATGTCTTTTTAATTATCTTATTAACAATTCTATTTTATATTATATTCTATATTTTCCACTAAAAATCCCAATTTCAGATTTTCAATACATATTATCATTTGTAATCTTAAAATAAAAATTTAAAATAATGTGAATTAATAAATAGATCCAACCAATTACAAGCTTCGAAAATTTCAACCACTCACATTCTCTCTTAACCAAAAAGATTCTAATAATTCTTTTCTTATAAAAATAAGACTTCGACGTGGCAGCAATTGGTCCCATAGTCCAGTGGTTACGACTTTGGACTTTGAATCCAAAAACCCGAGTTCGAATCTCGGTGGGACCTTCACAACAGAAAGTACTGATGAGTCAACGTCACCTGTGGGATTTTTTTTCCCCTTCGATGATTTTAGCTGCTGATGAAGTAACAACTTAGCTTTTTAAACTAGTAAAGTGCCTCCAGATCCGCAATCTGTGTGCGTGAGAACAACAAAAGAAGGGTTGACCCACCTCCATGACATCTACGAACCGTCACTACCATACAGAGGCTGTTTAGCAGTAATCCTATAGATCCAAAGCTCTATTCCAGTTGTGACCAAATTAAATAATCTCTTCCAGATAATCATCATTCCAGCAGAGTCTGACTCGCATGTTCATCTAAAGCAGCATGAGTTTCATGTTTCAAGTCTCGACACAATTTAGTGAACAAGTTCGGCAACAAATTATGTGGGAATGGAAGTTTCGAAACATCAGTCGTGCGTGAAGCGCCTCTCTACTTGCAAACAACAAAGTCGCAAGGCTTTCACCGCCGAAAACCACTTCTTTTTGGAGTGGAGGTCCCACCACGGTTCATCAGAGCAGTAAATGTGCGGAGCCCTACTTGCGAGAAGCAATCAGGAATCTTTCGAACTATTCACTAGCAGCACCCAAAATAGCAATTTGTAGGATTCAATTTCTGCTTGTTGAGCTGTCTGCAACGAAATTTTGTAATTTGAAGCTTTGGATTTTTAGTCAGATTCACCATTATACCCTCTTTGGGCTGTAAGATCACAGTTCAGAAGCCCAGCAGAATAGGAAGTAGTTGTAGCTTCACTGTGAAGCTTGTCGTGGAAGCATAAAGTGGGTTCTGGGGAGCGTCATCAATCACAGTTTCGTTTGCATTTGGTGAAATTTGCGAGGTCAGACTACCTCCCATGGCGACCAAACCTGTGGAATGGCAGATGAAGGGGCACTCGACAGTGTCCGCCTATCTGGTCTGTAAGGGCGCCCAGAAAGTGATCGACTTCATGATTCAAATGCTGAACGCGCACCAGATGTACAAGCAGACTAATGAAGATGGAACCGTCAAGCACGCGTCGTTGCGCATTGGTGACACGGTTGTGATGATCACCGACGCAAACGACGAGCATCCGGCTCACACAGTGTGGATGTTCGTCTATGTACAGGATGTCGACAAGACCTACGAGCTCGCGTTGAGCAATGGCGCGGAGTCAGTGGAAGCGCCCGTGGACAAGCCCTACGGCGATCGGATGGGTGCTATCAAGGATCCCGCGGGCAACACTTGGTGGATTGCAACGCACATGTTTAACCCTTACGGCTGCACTGGCGACGCTCAAGTTGCAGAGTGATGTTTGCAGCTGTCAACGTTTGCATCGTGTGTTGCAGCTTGCCTGCCCTCTGGTCCTGAAGATAGGGTTACAATTTGTTTCTGGGTGCGTGGGAGTATGTAGAGTCTTTCCGGTGCCAATTTAGCTATGGCGATCCCTATTCCATGGTTCGTCAACTTGTCCACTGTTGCACACTCGTGCATTGATCACAACCCCTGAATTGTACATTCTTGTTGATCAATTGAGTGTCGTAAAGCACAACAGTTCCCTGACAATGTCGCAGAAATTATGTATAAGATTTCTCGAAGGTTTTTGCTAGACTAACCTTGTGTAATTTCCCGTCTGTTATGCGAGACATAGTGGTGTTTCAACAGAGCAGTGACAGGTATCGAAAAGTGCAACTGGTTAAGTAATGTCAGTTCACGTTTCCGTGCACAGAAATAAACTCACCGTTTCTGACTGTTAGGGTTGGCAATGCTGTACCACTCCCCAGAACTCGTCTCTCTCTAACACACCTCGGAGGTTATACAAACTATCACTAAAACTAAGTTTTCAATTGCACTGTCTGCATACAAATGATGTACAAATTGGCATGTAAGCATACAGACTGCTGAGCATGTGCGGTGGAGCATAAGCAATTTCTAGAGTAATGGCAGGAACAACAGCCATATCTCTCTCTGTTGCATTGCAAGAGCTGTGATTGTAACCTCTTATTGTCATCTAGGTATGTAGAATAGTGTTCTTGCTATGCTCTAAAATTTTGCGTGTCAATTTTAATCGAAAAAATAAATCTTAACAAATCTCTCTGTGTGTAAGGTCTCGACTCCTCACCAGCTCAGTATGCGATTTCCGTCCTTGAGCCCAATTCTTAACCGAATGCACATCTTCTTGTGAAACTTGGTTGTGGGTATCCGCGTCTAACGCCCTCTTCCGCAAACTTCCAATTGTGAGACGAGACTTGATACATTCGGTGAATCCGTAGTCGTGAATGAACTGCGCATAATATTCTTCTACTTCACGCATCCGTCATCCACAATCCACCGTCAATGTAGTTGAGACTCATGAAAGGAGCAGCTTGTTCGTCGGTGAGTTCGTGAGACCAGGCAACTCGGCGTGCTTTCTTCGCTCCTGGACCGAAGCACTTGTATCGCCCGTAAAAGACAGTCCTGCCGAGGAAAAAACCATCCCTACGATTGAGCTTATTGATTCAGAACCTGGTATGTGAAACTGACTGGTGGAGTCAAAACTAACCTTTCCCTGGCGGGATCTCCCCAGCTGTACCATCCAACAGGATTGATATTTTCGAACTCGGTGAATGCAAACACCACGCGAGAATATGGACCCCAAGCGCGCCGCAGGTACACTGTTGCAGACCCGGAGCCCGTAACCACACAGTTGACGAACGAGAAGCCGGTGTCCTCACCAGGGCTTAATCACCTCTGTGGTGTAAGGGAACCGCCGGATGTTGGCAGCACTCTCAGCTCACAGTTCTGTAGCGCACAGAGAAACAGAGCAATTATGTCTTGAATCCAAATCCAAATTTCAGAGTTCCAAACCACAAGGCGAGGTGAGCTCATCGCAAGCTTCTCAATCAGAACGGGAGTCTCCAACTTTCACAAATGCAACAACCAATTACTAGTTGAATCGCTAGAATCGTGAGATGCCTTGCTTTATAGAGTGATTTCCCATCGCCGAAGATGAAATCTACTGAACCTACAATTAGTGTGTCTTTGAAGTAATGGCGGCCTCTGTCGTCGTATAGAGTATCCTGCTGTCCATAGAACGCGCACCCGTAAAACGCATTGAAATCGCCTGTTGTACGTAATGCTGCGGCTTGCTGTTGTGCCCCCCGTTAGGCGGCGGTGAGGAATTCTGTGAAAATTGGGCATTGAATCGTTAAGTAAGTTGATGAGAACTGGTTCCTGTTTGCGTTAGCCGCAAGTTAAATCAGGAAACAAACATGATCACTCGTAGGTTGTGTGCTTCTATAGATCCTCAATAAACATTGGTCACGCTCAACCACCTCAGCACATCATGGACTATTCAGGTGCATGTGATAACTTCAATCTAGTGATAGTAGATGAATTCGCGTCCTTGGTACACCGCCATTTTGGCATCGGTGAAATGAGAATTAGCTCCTTGAAGACCTACCTCAAACGTGATATTCCGTGCGGTGAAGTAAGAAGCGCCGACTTCAAAAGTGGAAGTCGTGTATGTGGTGCCCGTGTCGCCTGCGGCATTTTTGGATGTAATTTTGGTGACGTCTCGACCAGATCCATGCAATGTAATGTGCCACTCGCACTTCGGTATCACTACCCTTTCGCTGCAATCAGCTTCGTTAGTAGGAAAAAAAAAAAAAAAAAAAAAAAAAAAAAAACAGTACTGCTTGTGTCGTGAATGCTGTCCCTGGAAACACCCTTATTGCGAAACATTCGCTGAGAGAAAAAATTCTAGTCTAAACGCTGTTGGCGTTCATTCAAATTAACTTACATGTGTACTCCTGGGTTCACTTGGATTGTGACGGGGTTTCTGTTGTGAAGTGGCACCGCATCGCAAGCTTCTTTGATGGTCTTGTAATCTACGCCACCTTCGTGATCCACGACTATCACCTTTGCCCCAGTCTTTCTCGGGATCTCGCCAAAGCTACCTGCTGTTTTTGCGGCGTTGTCGAAGCCAGCATGCCGTGCACCATCACTGTTAACCCAGTTTTGAAAACTGGCAACCACTTCGTCTCTCGTCGGCGTGACTTTCGGTGTGAATTGGACCAGCTGCAATGAGGAGATTACAGAGGCACACGAAAACAACTGAACTTGCCCATAGTCTTGCCATTGCAACTAAATTCACAATTTTGCACACTAGCAGCCTTTGCAAAACCTCTCAATCTACGTGACAGTGTCAAATATCCCTCCCCCAATTCTATTCGTAGGTGCAGTACCTCGCACCCTCGATCAAATCAGTGCTTGAACCAACTTCAGCTGGCTGGTCCTCTAACCTCTCAACTCTTCAAGAGCCTTGATGAACTTCATGACATCTAGCTTCTCTCTGGCTTCACAAGCGCAATCTAGATGGATTATCCGTGTACTGATGCCGCACCATTCACTTCCCTCCACTATAGCTCCTCTGCAAGAAAGTGGAAGTATTAATCGTGGCCTTCGATGGGTGGACTCCAAGTGCATTGAAGTTATATGGGCGCCACGCATCCCCATCGCTGATGATGAGCACACCGCGACGTCACCGTTTGCAGACGCTTATCTCAAGATGTCGAAGCCAAATTTTTCTTCCGCATCTGCTCCAACACTGACAGAATAGACCTAATTCCTAAAACTCCGCTGCAAAACTTCACGGAAAAAAGCTGGTAATGGTATGCTTTTTTACAACCCATGCGTCGTGTCGACAAGAGCGAGGCAACTGCAGGGGCATATAGTGGACAACAGATTCAGCAATTACCCTTGTTGGAGGCAAAATCGACTCTATACCAAAACAATCAGTGGTTTATGTAATAGACTGTTTGCACATGAACGTGGTGTGTGCCCCTTCAGTTGAAATCATGTTCGTTTCATGACATCTGTAAGGACTTCGTAAGTCTACTTCTCTCGTGCATGTGATGCTTGTTAAGGTTGCCTTGGCCGAAGTAGTTTATTTTCACGATTCTAAACGTCCAAAGATGTGGTGGCCATTCTTGTGCACGAAATAATTATCATCATCATAGAAAGTTGGTTATACAATTGAGAGACAATCAATAGTCTAGAATCCAATAACAGATAATGGGTTCTTTCAAAAGTTTTGCCAGTGAATGCACGATACAAAGATAAACTGTGTGAATATTGAAGAGTTGAGAGGTTAAACTCTCAATAAGATAAACTGTGTGAATATTGAAGTAGAGCCTCAAAAAGGTTCAAAATGGCTTTTGAACTGCCACACAATACTTAAGCCACTTGGTAGCCTCCACGCATGGTTCCTGTCAACTTGTGAGTGTCAGACTTGGTGGGTGAGGGGTCTAAACTGTGACTCGTCTATATGTAGCATTCGATTCACGAATCTTGTCTTTCGTGTTTCCAGTTTCGGTTCCAGTTTAGGGATAATTGTGATTACATACATTGAAGGACTAGGGTTAATGACATGCATTGCAGCAACGTTTGATGGTACGTGGTGTTATTGTAAGTCATTTGAAAGACGTTGGCAAGCTTCGTGAACTGCATCCACGAGATTATCCGAACTTGTATTGTGCTGGCAACCAAGAAATCAATAACGAACAGGAGGCGAAAGTGGAATAAAGCGCGTAGATTCGACTTACGCGCTCCAGATTCGACCCATGCAAGCGAATTCAGTGAAGGATGACTTTCAGTATCACCAAAGGTGTTTGAACGACAAATTAGTCAACATGAAAAGCTTTTAAACATGGTTGGAGACATTCAACAGATTATATTCTTCAACAGATCACACATCTCACATGGGTTTTTGCAAATCTTTTGCCTTCCTCTTACCCTCACCACCTCTTACCATTCTGAAGTCCAGCATTTCAAAAGCAGTTTTAATACTACTTTACTTGTACAGAGCCAAGGTCAGAAACGAGGGCAGTTCATGATTCACGTTCATGCCAGGCGTATGGCTTTCGACGATGATTGCATCATTTTGTGGATCGGCTCACATCAATCAGCGCTCCAGTGAAGTATATCGCAACATAGAGATTGCGACGGAAGGCTTTCCAATGCCGCTAATCCTGGGATCAAAATCAAGGGCATCCAAGCGACTTTGCCATGAATCCATCGATCACAGGTGATGGGACTGGGGTTGTTGCAGGTTCACCGCTCCAGAATGTCTCTGTGGGCTTGACACGCAGGTCTTGTCGAGCTCCTTTCTCACTGACGCCGGAAGCCAAAATTGTGCAACAGAAGCATAATACCCAAATGGCAAACTGGCAGCAAACTGCGCAGAACAGTCACCGACATAAAGCTCATATTTAGTTCACTATTCGTAATTTTCATGATATGTGGGGAAGCTAGAATATCAAAGTCTTATACAAAAGTACAAGTTACTAAGAGTGATTCAATGCTGTTTTGTTTCATTGCGACACCACTTGCTAACACAGCTAAATATGAGTGTGTATTAGTATTACGCGTTTCAAACTAATTCTTTAAAACATTTTGTGTGCTTTGGACTTGCACCTCGGATCATGAGTTGGTATTGTAAAAAAAAACTTTTCTTTTGGTGTTGTGCGAAATGAAAGGATGATTTGCGTTAGCGCCAGACAGAAAGAGCAAAGGCGTTGGATGTACAGAAATGGTTCGATATTACAAAGCTTGCATTGGATAGATTTGCTAAGAGAAATGTAATAATGTAATAATTTTGTAATAATTTTATTGTGCAATTGGGGTTGTATGCTCATAGAAATATTTGCAAGATAAAGGTCCTAATCCAAGCCCTGATTGAATCTCAGCCTTCCTTGCACATGGTTAAGTACTAGGTGGTATGTTCCAAAAGTGATCTTTTTTTAGGTTTTTTCAGTTTTTTTTTTTTTTTAAACTATATATACACACAGTAGGGATATCTCATTACATTCATAGTCAGAGTATTTACGAGCCTACATGTATTTTAATACCCTTGAGAGCAAACCAAGAGCCTCACAATTGCCATGTACTATACTTAATTTCTAAGACAACATATTTTTAGTGGATTGTGCATGATTATTCCACTATGTGGAATAATTGGGTGCCATAAAATTAACAATCCAATTTTAAAGATGTTGTCAGCCATCTGTGATATATTTCACTGCCTAAGTAAATTCATTCTTGGATTTCGCTGTTTCTTAATTCTTACCCTATTTTGTCTTTCAGTGTTTTGTTTCAGTCTTGAATCCCCAACCATATGACTTGTTTCCTGTGGTTGTCACTCCAGGTATTCTTCATTAATGCCTTCACATTACATTGTTAGATTGAAAGAAAAAACGACACATATGAGGTATGAAAGTATATCAAGATATGTGTATAGCAACCCTGTATGATGATTGTCACCACAATAGATGCAAATATAAGAATATACAGCCATGAATCAAAACACACTTCTGAAAATAAAAAAATGGATTTTACTTTCTTTTGAAAATTGGAAGCATCCACCAATCCCCTGTATATCTTACATACCTCAAAATTAGGTCTAAGCCTAGTACTATCCTACAGTGGTGGACTTCTTGTAATGTGGTTTATCTATGCTACCCATTATCCTCACTAACCTCAACAACTGTGACGCTTGCACCCTACTAAATTAGTATACAATCTCATCCAAAGAGCGGTATTCACCCACGGGCCAGAATGGGCGATTGAACACCTTCTAACATACACGAACTGGAGCCAGAATACACACTGTCCAAATCCGCAAGCCAATAGTCCTCATAGTCGACCCCCAACACATCGGCTTTCGAGTCTAAATGGAAACCTATCGACAAGTCTTCAGGGTTTGTGTAAAAGTCAGGAAGGTCTTCATCTTTTATATGAGCGAAAGAGCAGAAATTCCTTGCGCTCTTCATGTGGACAGCCTCCGAATGCCCTTCAAAACAGAAATCATCTACAAGAATCCTTTGGGCCTCTTGTTTGAATTGAAGACGATGCTTCCTCTGCACATGAAAATCGTCCAATTCGTCCAAGCCAGATGGGGGTTGAGGGCATTGAATCATCTTTAACCCATGAACGTTACTCTGGTTCGCCTTCTCCAGCACGTCTGGATTGTCAGATGGACTTCCATCCAATTTTGTGACTGGCTTGCTGTCTGTAGAAGTGGCCGTTGTGACGCAGTTCTTTCGCCTTTGTTTTGATGGAATGTCCCTACACACAATGAGTATAGGATGAGGATAAGACATGTGTGGTTTTATGATCATTTTCTTAAAATAAAAACCGCGAAAACGGCAAAAATGCATTGAGTATTGTAATAAGTTCTGCTACTCACTTTGTAAGCTCAGGGTAGTGAGTCAACTCAAAATTTGTGACGGCAGCAGCACCACGGTATTTGATCGCAGCCTTATCGTAAGCTTCAGCGGCTTCCTCTTGTGTGCCTATATTTTCAATTTTTTTATTTGTTTTTAGCGTTGGTCAATTTCTTTATATTCAATATGTTTGCACCTCTTCAGTTCGCTTTTTCAAGGAATGGACTTCAAAGAATTGATAAGCTTACCAAACGTTCCCAGATATAAGTATTTATTTCCTTCCACGCGTCCTATGCGGGCTTCCCAGCGTCCATTGTGATGGTGTCTGCAAAATGCCCATGATTCTGATCACGTGAGCTAATCTCCATCAGGCTATCAAACTAAGTATACTTCTTTGCACATCTGTTACCTTCGATGTATATATGGGCAACAGCTTCAGGCAGTGGCAACCACAAACCAACAGACAGTCCCATTAAATGCACACCAGAAAGGTCTGAAGCGATCTACAATGTCAAAATCTATCAATCCTAACAAAATAAATGAGGAGCTCACAATTCAAGAAAAAATTTGCAGCATAAGATCAAGGCCGAAATTTTGTGTTACCTTGCAACACCTCTATACTTGGAAACTCCTCTTGAAAAGCCAGTGCTCTTCCTGTTCAGATTCATCATGATGAACAAAATCATGAAAACTAACTAAACATTTTCCCCGTGGGCACTCATCTTCTACAATTTCGGCCTAACTTGAATTTCCAAGTTTACAAGACCATAACGAGAAAGTACAGACCTGCGAAGAGTGGCGAGATACTCCTCTTTGGAAATGTTGGCCATCTCTTTCAGCTCTTGGGTGTAATCCTCCAACTGCAAAGAAAAGAGTCATGGATTCGAATCAACTGTCTTTGTAACCGGAAATACGTGAAATCTCATTTCAGGTTAAGCCATATGTCCAGAATCACTTCGAGCACGTATCTGCTGAAGGTTCCACCCAACGGAATCGTAAACCTCGCATTTTACTAAACACAAATAAACAAAGAAAGCATGCAAAGGTTATACCTCAAAGTTGATTACTGTCTCAGGGCCCCAGTATTTGAGAGCAGCCAAGTCATAAGCCCGAGCAGCAGCAGTCTCCTTCTCATAGGCACCAAGATACACTGAATCTCACAAACACACGCATTCCAGTGGGCAAAAGAAGTTAACCCCAGAACTAACTGAACAAACATGATCATTGAGTAATCTCTCTGGCATAGACTTAATGGAGTGATTTGGGCAAACGGTAAAAACTGAGAGTCTGGGCTGTGCATAAAATTAACCTAGACTCTCAATCTTCTCCACGACTTGTAATAAGATTAGTGACTTGTGCAAGCGGCAGCCAGTTGGAATACGAAGCCCACGCACCGAGCAGAACACGTACTTTTAACTGGGTCATTCTGACTACGATCTCGCTCCTCTTGGTTCTAATAATTAGCGAGGTAATGGAAAACCCCAGATGAGAGATTTTTCTTTTTTTCTTTTTTTCTTTTTTACTTTCTACCACGTCTGCGCTCAAGATGCGAATTGGTAGAAGGAGAGATAAAGAACGGATTGAGATAGCTACCGTGGGTTTAGAAACTCATAAAATCCGTGTGACAACTGTACTTTACAACAGATCAGCGGGGACCGCAGCGGGGGCCGTGTTGAGAAGACTCCACAATGAGAAGGATAGGATTTTCAAACTCTAGGTGGAGGAGAGATTTTGCGTGAGCAGTAGGAACGGGAACTGTGGAGAAGAGGAAAGAGATGTTTTGTAATCCATTGATAAGCTAATCGCCAAAAACAAAAAATAAAAACAAAAAAAGGCTAGCCCGTACTACCACCTCCAAGAGAAGCCTGAACTAAAACTAGCGCACACCTTGCTTCCCCTTCTTGTGCTGCTTCTGGTTCCATCCCGTCTTGTCCCACAAGTGAGCCTCAAAGCGTCCAGTACCGCGATGCCTGCGGCCATTCCCCAACCCAAACCCTCCGAATGAGTGCCTCCGCGGCACACCAATCCCTGGACAATTCATCAACCACTCCTCACGAAACAATTTAACGACAACATCTAAAACACCCCACAAACATGCAGAGCGCAGCCTGAACGACTTCACCGTCCTGTGAACCAAACAACAGAGGCAAACAAAACGCCCAAAACAACTCGAAGCTCGAAGCTGGAAGCTGGAAGCACGCACTTAGTGACACCCCTGTACTGCGAGCTCCGCTCATGCTTCCGCTCTCGCATCTGGCCCTCCGCAGTGGTTACAACAAGAGCCAACGCTGCCGTGCCCGAGCTAAAAGTACGCATGCGAGAGCTCCTCTTCCGTCGGCTACGTCCCACGACACCGATTCCAACCGCTCCGATCTCCGCGCCAGAATAAGATGCTGATGCCGAGCCCGAGCCCGAGCGCGACGAGGAACATGCACCCTCCGTCTCCGGCTCCGCAGACTTCATGGTGCCAAGCAAGCAAGTAAGCAAGCTTGGTCCCGGGGGAAGGATCAAACACTGCCCACAGCTTCACATTCGGAAGAAAAACCCACAAAGCAAGCATGAATCGCAGCAAAGGCAATAGCAACAACAGCAGTAGCAGCAGCGCAAGCATATGATGGATCCCCAGCACGACCCCTTAGCTTTGCATTGCATTGCATTGCATTCCCAGCTCCTCCTCCTCCTCCTTCCTCCTCCTTCAGGACAGCGCTGCTCCCTCCCGGTCCCGCTGGGTCCCACTTCCACCTTCGCTTCTCTTTTGCATTCTGGGCCTTTTCTTTCTCGTGATCCTTTCTTTTCTATTGCATGGAGTTTCGGATGTATCCAGTTCTGTGAGAAGAACTCAGAATAATTTGACATAACCCATAAAAGAAAAGAGGACCATGTAAAAGACGAGAGCCTTTCATGGTTGGGGAAACCCTTTTTCGGTTTCGTCTTGCTTTTTTTTTTCTGTTTCTCCTTGGGTGTGTTTTTGTGCTTGGAGGTGGCCTTTATGGTGGCTTGTTTGGCTCCTAAAAGAGAAATGGAAAGGGTGATATTAAAGAAAATGGGTGTGATATTAAAGAAAAAAGAAAACAGAAAAGGTAAAGTTCACTGTGAGTTACTGTATGTTGCCTCTGTTTACCTCTGCTGCTTTGTTTTGCAACTGCAGCATTCCCAGTCATGCTTATCTGGACTTTGGCTAAAAGCTATCACTGGAGTTTGTGGATAATTGTGCAGTTTCAGTTTTGGGGTTCTTAAAGTAGGGCAAAGTTATGCAAAAGAAAAAACACATTCACATAAGGAGTAAATGCTGATGTGGATATGGCAGTGCTTTTTTATGGATTATCAGGGGTGTGTTTAGACTGGGGGTGATGGGGGAAGAGTACAAAAAGAGCTTTGGTTCAAGGGGTACCTTGCAATATTATGATGGAATTCCCTGGCTTTGAATGAACATAGGATGTACATCCTCTATGTGTGCTGCTTTCCCCTATGTCCCCCCATTATGCTATGGCACTGTGCATAAATGTCACTTCAGGATGTGTAGAAAACTTCACATGTTCCAAGCTTGGATCAGCCCACAGTATTATAACCTTGCCTGCAGCCAATTACCTCATACTATGTATATATTTGTTTAGTGAGTTTGTGAGTATGCCAGCGTGGCTAGTGTGCGTGTGTGTTTGCTACTTGGCAGCCTTTGGGGAACACACCCTGCCCACTGAATCTCATCAATGCAATACAAAAAGAACCCATAAAAGAACCCATAAAAGCACCCAATTAAAAAAATCAAACTTTTCTCAACACAGGCAGCCCCAGGGGGAATTAGTTCCAGTACATGGATTTGTTTGTTTTGCTATGTCGTTGTTTTTTCTTTTCTTTTTTTCTTGTTTTAGGACCTGGGCAGTGAGGAAGGTTTGAGCTGGTTCTGTGAGCATGAGTGGGGGTGTACGTTGAAGGGGGAAAGAGACAATATCCCCCCCCCCCACCTCTTCATTCAAGCCCCCTCCCCTCCTGCCAGGTAGCTCTGCATGAGTACAAAGTCATATAAATAGTTCAGCTGGGGTCTTGAGGAAGTTGTTGGGCAGCCATGAATTCATTGCTTTCTTCTGATCCCTGTGTCTTGTTGCAAGTTTTCTACACATCCTTTTCTCAAATCCACCACATCCCAACAACAACATGACAATCACAAAATGACAGTGTAAACAGCACCCTCATCAAGAATACAGCACCTGACAAATATAGCAGGAGTGGGTCCAACTCCACCAAAGTTGGTAGGTACACAAACAACAAGCCATAGTGGCAGTTGATTCAGTTACAGGGAAAAGGGGGGAGGGGGTGTGTGTGTGTGTGTAAGCATAAGCGAAGCATGACAGTAGGGGGGAAGAGAGTAGAAGGGTATTGGGTACAGGCTTTCAGACATGCTGTTGCTTGGTGGAGGTGGGGGTGGAGGTGGTGGTAGTAGTGGTGGTGTTGTTGAAGGTCTGATGATGGATACTTGAGAGGGTGGATGGATCCATCACAATTGGTGGAGAACTGAATGCCAGGGGGTGTACCACCACCCTGTGCAACCATTCTCTCCCCTGCCCAGACAAAATAATTTCAGGGGTTTGCTCTTTTGTTGCAAGATAATGGAATCTCTTTCCAGACAGGCAGAGAGACCCCACCCCTCCCCAAATTTGGCAGTGGTTAATGCTGTCCTCATTTTTCAATCCATCTTTGTGATTTCATCTAATGGCTTCCCATGCACAATTCTCATTTTTAGGACTAGGGTTTCATATGTACAACATGTGTATCAATTTTTGAGACAATAGTATGTATGTATGTATGTATTTTGTCTTTGCAAAATATGTACCATGATAGTAGTTTTACACATATGGGTTACAGTGGAGATAGAGAGGAGGTTGGAAAATGGATAAGTGATTAGTTTAGATTGAAATTATCTTTTTAGGTTAGAAGTGTAGAAGGACAGGGGGAAAGAGTGACTTTCTTAATATTATTACTATATTTTTTTGTGAATGTGATAAAATGTTGTGCAACTGTAGTTATTATTACACTCTGTTAGGAACATGGAATTTTTGTCAAATTGGATCATTATGTTTTGAGTAAATGGGTCAAATAGATCTTTGAATTGAAATTGGTTAAAATTTGAAATCAACAACAATTAGTAAGTTTTAATAAAAATGAACTAAAGTACATATTAATAAGCTCACAAAATCTTATTTGCAAACACCAGTATTTATGATTTTACTTCAGTTTATTTTTTTTGTATTTATATGTTTCACATGTTTCATGCTACAAAAAGTCTTGTTACAAGTATTTTGTATCTGTAAAAAGTATTTTGAGATCATCTTTTAGTACAAAAGTATTTCTCAAAAGATTTCAACAATCCCTTATGACAGATTTGGAGAGCAAAATGTCATGTACACATGGCATGAAACATATATTATTCTGTGTTTAGTAGCAAATATCATTATTATTTTTACAATATTTTATTCCTCTCAATGAAATCTTTGTATAATATCCTCTGATATTATATGAGTAAACTAAATGTGACTCATATAAGATATTTTAAAATGCATTATTGAAGGTTTAGAAAAATTGTAAAACTTTAATTGTGGTATCCTTCATTTTAGAATTGTGAGTAAGGTTTATTATAAATGTTGGTTTTTTTCAATAAATTTTATGCAATTTGATGTAATAACCAATAAAGTTTATACTGTACATGAAAATACATCATTCATTTTTTTATGTTCATTCTAAATGTAATAATTAATAATCAATGTTTTCTAAATAAATATTGCAATTATAAATTGACAAATTGATAAAAATAAAACATAAAAAAAATAAAAACATACAAGAAACATATCAGTATTTTTAGTAGGAAATGATTTCACATACATCAACCGGTTTTATTGTAAATGATATCAATAAAAAATTGAAAACCAATTGAAATTTAAAATTTTAGTCCAAAGTATTTCTAAATACTAGTATACTATTAAATATATATTTTTAAAAATAAATCTATTTTTTCTTGAAATATATATATATATATACAAAGCTGAAAATTTCAAATTTTAATTGAAACTCAATCTCAAATTGATTAACATTTTTGCATTCTTTTTCCGCTATCCTTTTTCCTATATGTCTTAAAATGCATTTAGATTGCTTCTTTTTCTTTTCTTTTTTTATTTTTATGTTTTATAATTTTATCAAAATTCTACTAAAAAAATTAAATTAAACCATACTTTAGAGAACTTTATATTAGGTTTTTTAAAACTATAAAATAATGACAGTAGATTTTCAGAAATTTGATATATATATATATATATATATATATATGGACTATTTGTTTATTTTTTGTAAAACTATTCTTGCCATTAAATTCATTGATAAGTAATGTTTCATTGTTTAGTTTTATGATGCTTTGAGAGAATGAAAGCTTGAGGTACTTTTGGTCAAAAATGTTTGATTGTATAAAACATATAGTTTTTATTATTATATTTCAGTTAATTTTTTCAGAAATATTTTAATTAATTGATCAAGCTGCAAATTTATTCATTTAAAAAAATAAACATGGTTTTCTTTTCCAACTTTACTATTTGATTATTTCTTCTCTATCCTGTGCACTTGATTAGATGTAGTTAGAATAATACTGGTAACCATCAAAGGATCAAAGAACAGTCTGTGATTATGTTTGTGTAACAAATCATCAAAGACTATGATTTTTTAATACTTCAACTAGATGTTGCAAAAGCATGATTGCTTTTTTCATTGCTGTTGTAGAATCTTCATGTGCTCCATGTAATCAGGCAACAACATTTTTTTTTTTTTTTTTTTTTTTTTTTTTCCCTTCCCCATTAGACTTTCCGAAAAGATAATGCCTCAAAATCATGGTGGTATGCCCATTACCAACTGATTACAATTCTAATAAGTATAAAAAGTACGTATTTAGAATTATATTTGAAAAATCAAATGTAAATGTGTGTATGTATATTAATACAAAAAAAATAAAACTAGCAATTCTATGCATGGATCTTTATTTTTGCTACAAAGATAGGTTTATGTGTATCAAAATTACATGTTTTTTACAAAGAAGAACAAATGTAAAATTTTACAATTATATATAAAAAATTTATAAAAAAATTTAAATTTTAAAATTTTAAAATAATCTAGAATAATCATTGTTTGTTAATTTTTTCATGATTTAGAATTATATGAGATAATTTTATATAGAATTATATAGATAAGTCAATAATAATAATAATTTTAAATTTTAAATTTTAAATTAATTATAATAATATCTAATTTTTATTTTATATATATACACACATATACATTAAATATATTAAGTAATATATTAGTTCTCAATAGAAGAATTTTGATAAATACACTTACATATTAATACAAATTATAGACTTTTTTCTTCACTTATAACAACATTATAAAATAAAAATATATTTTTTAATTAAAAAATTTTATATTTAATAAGTCTCTTAAATAATAATTTAAGTAATCAAATAGGATATTGTATATGTATAAATATATATATATATATATATAGAATAGGATTATTTTGCTAGAATCTAATTTAATACATGTACAATTGCAATTTTCTCAAGCTATGCATTGGAGCTACTAAATCTCGTAAAGATTAATAATATAATATCTTAAACATACACAAAATAAGATTTTTATTGCATTACATGAGTATTGTTCCAATTTCTAATAAAAAGACAAGGTGTTGTTTAGAAATATCTTTGCACCTCTCTTTATCCTCTCTCTTTCTTCTTCCTCCTCTTTTGTCCCTTCTTTGTCCTTTCCTTCCCTCTCTTCCTTTAGAATCTCTATGGAAGCAATTCTATATTAAAAATATGTCAATTATGCTATATCTATGTTAAGTAAATATGATATAAGATATAATTATATAAAAATATATTTTAAATTGAGTTTTATCTTTTTAAGTAAAAATAGTTATTAATTTTTTTTAAAAATTATACTTTAATATGTTCTTTTATTAAATATATTTTATACTTAATAAATATAACTATAAATTTAATTTCTTAATAATATTGGTTTTTTTAAAATATTTTCTATATTTAGTTTTATAATTATTTTTTAAAAAAGAGATAATATTATTATTAATGATAATCTAAATAAATTTTTATCTAATATATATATATTTTATTTAAAAATGATGTACATAATTATTTGTCAAATTTATAATTTTTTTATTATAAAAATATAATAAAATCTAATCTTGTACCAATCTAAAGCTACTATCAGTTCTTTTCAATCACATTGCTTCTTTAGTTGCTTTTGTAACAACTATATATCTACTTTTATAGTTGAAAGTGTTATAGTAGATTACAAAGTAGGCTTGTAGCTTATAAGTCTATCAACCATTGTGAAAATATAACCTATAGTAGATATGTTTTTTTTTGAAGTCTTTGGCAAAGTCAAAATCAACTAATAATGAGATGTTCATTTTTTTTCTTATCTTTTATATTAAACATGATGCAAAACTTCATTATGTCTTTTAGATAGCAAATTATCTACTTCATTGCTTCTAGATATTTTTTCCATAAATTTTCTAAGTATCTCCTAAGTACACTTATAACATGCAAGATATGTCGTCTAATACATGTCTTTGCACATAAGAGACTAGCTATGGCACTTGCATATAGAACATTAGATACATACTCTCTTTTATCTTTAGTACTAAGACATTATATTAAAGATAATATCAAAATAAATTCTGAAAGAATACTCACTAATTTTTTTATTTTTTTATACCAAAGCATATTAATATAATTACAATATATTATCTCTATAATATCCAAAGTTTATATTTAAGATATTCTTTATAGATATTAATACCTATAATTTTTTTTGGCAAGTCTTAGGTATTTATATTAAGTTATTTATTTATTTATTTTAACCTATCAATATAAGACTTTTTATTATTACAACCAATGTATTATTAATATATAATATAAAAATAATATAGATATTAATTAGTGTATCCTAATTTTTTAAAATATAAATAAAAATTATATCATTTCTAAATTATTATTAGGTTATTAAATCAAATGTACTATTATTTGGAATATTTTTAAAAAAAATCTTATACCATGTAAAATCTTCTTTAGAAATACACAAGATATTTTATTGCAAAAGAAAAATTTCTATGTTAGTATGATTATTCTATTAAAATAAATAAGTTTTAACATCTATAAAAAATAAAAAAATAAAAAAAAATAAAAAAAGACTTTGATTCTAATTTATAAGATTTTAATTCTAAAACAAAGTACTTAAAATTACTCTTTTTAACAAGCTCAACTAAATATAAACACTAAATATTTTACTTTAATTTTGCCCTCTAGCAACTTCAAATCTTCTAAACAAAATCTAAATTTATTTTTAAAAAATTTAATAAAGAATATTTTATAATTAAGTTATTAATTTTTTATCTTATTTTTGTAAGCTATTACTACATTAAGTCTTACAGTTGCTTACAAATATTTTCAAAAATCCAATACATGTAATAAAAGATCTTACAAAGAAATCCCACTTATGTTTCTTGGCCTTATATTCTAAATTTAAAGAAATGATTTTATTAGCTACTTCTTTTAATCTAATTTTTAATTTTTATTTAAAGATAGTATTAATTTGATTTTGAGGTATTAAGATTCTTAAAATTTAGGAGTTTCAATAATTCCTAAAATTAGAAAAATCCTATTATAATTAATTAGTTAAATCTATTAAATTATTTGATCTTAATAAAATTTATAATTTTTGATTTGGTATATTTCTATAGTCAATTATTTTACGTATATTATAATTTAAATATTCTTAGAATTTTATAAAATTTTAATAATTTTATTATATATTTTAATAATATTACATATAATTTAAGTTTCTTTTCCTTAAAACTAATCACTATCTTTTGGTATAAAAATTTCATTAAAATCCATATTTCTAAATGCAAAAATATCATTTGCATTTGGATCCTATAGTTTGTATACTTTTTGAGGTTTTCTATAACTTAAGGAGATACATTTTTAATACTTAAGATCTGACTTTGATCTTTTATTTTATTAAATATAAATATAAAATTAGACATTTAAAAATTCTAAGTCTAGTCTAATCTATAAATCTATCAAATGTATTATTTTATATCTTGCACTTTATAATAATAGATGGACAAAAGTTAAATAGAACACTAAATTATTGACAACTTCAATCTAGACATTCTTTTCTAACTCAGTATTGCTTAATATTTTTTTTTCTTCTAAAAATACTAGATTTAATAAAAAAATTATTCTATTTTGTTAGAAAGTGTTTAGAATAATAAAATAACAATTAGTCTTTTTGTTCTTGTAAAAATAACTAAATTATTTTTATTTTTATTTTATTTTAATATAAAATCTTATATATTTTGTCTTTTATTTTTATTTTTAGTATACATCTTCATTATTATTTTTTTGTTTTTAGAAGATAATAAGTACTTTAGATTTTTGCACATTCATTTGAAATATCTAAATCTTTTACGTTCATAGTACTTACTTTTTATTTATTAAATCAAACTTTAATTTTTGATATATAATTTTTAATATTATTTTTTATTTTTATTTTTATAAAAAATATTTTTAAACATAAAGTCTTACTATTAAGTTTCTTTCTTATGGTTTTAGATAAGAAAGTTATTATTCTCCAACTCTCCAATTCTTCAAATCTCCAATTCTCCAATTCATTACTTGGCCATAGAACAAAGTAGTGATTAAATGTTCAAATATTAGAAGCAATAAAGTCAATAGCAACAAACTTTATCTTCTCCTTCTAATTTGATATGAATACTTGTCAATTCTTTAAAAGATCTTATTAAAAATATTCAAATAATCTAAGATACTAGTACTCTTCTTCATGCACAATGTTTACAATTTTTTAATTAAAAGACAAGTACGTTGAATAAAAAATCTCATTCTTGTATTAGTATTTTAATTTTATAAATTAATTTTTTAAATTAAAAGACAAATATGTGTTTAAAAAATAGACACAATATTACACACAGATAGAGAAATCAATACTAAATAGAGTTGTTTTGTTAAGGTTTGAGCTAACATACACAAAATCACAGTTCTATTAAGTTGAGTTTTAGAGTTACTAAACCCGTCTAAGACTATCTAAAAATTCTCTAGCTACCTACCGAATATGACATATATTGTGTTTTTGGGATACTTTTCTTGCTCCCCCTATTAAAGGGGGGCTAAAAAAAAGTGCCTATGTACTCCCTCCCTTCCTTAGAACTTCCACAAGGGCGTTTTTTAAATAGCAAGCAAGCTTGTCATACTACATATATATATTAATTAGACAAATATAAGATATTTCTATGTCAATGTGAATTTGATATCTAATCTTGCAAAAATAATTGAATATGTATGTATGTGTATATATATATATATATATGTGTTTTTATTAAAAAAAAGTAGTAAAAACAAAAAGATGTATAATATTTCTAATTTTGATTTGAGATTAACATCTATAATACTATTCTAAGTAACTTTCAAATGTTATGCCTTCTTCTGTTTTTTTTACCGAAAATCTAAAGTTATAATTATGAATTTATAATGTTTATATATTTTATTATATATATACTTATATATATATATATATATATATATACATAAAAGTAACTTTTCTTATTTATGATTTTTTGATTTGACCATATACACACATAATACCATAATATTTTTTATATAAACCATGATTTTAAAAAAAATCATAATATTTTTTATATAAACCATTATTTTAAAAAAAATCATAATATTTTTAAAGATGTTTTTGATTGATACCTATAACTTTATATTTAACCTAAGAAATATTTAGTATATAAAAATATGTAATCACATGATAGCCTAATAAATACTATACAAGATAGTTGTACAAAAAATTTATTACCACGACCTTTTTATTACATGTATATAATATGTTGAGGCAGTTGTAAATGAAGACCATAGCTGTACACTTGTTGCCTACAAATTAACTGTAGCCCCTTGGGCTTGGAAGTACATCATAAGTCTGCATTTCCTGGACTAGTATTCTACAAGCTATGGCATTCTACCCAACCATTATCAATGCTTATCTTATTGACTCTCAAAACTTCAGAATCAATCAGAATTTACTCTGCACTTCACATTGGCATCACCATCAATTACATTAATGGGATTATATAAAAGTGTGCTCCATCAAAGGTCAACAAGTTTCTTTGAATTTCATTTTAATTTTAGGGTGCCTGTCCCAGTGACTCCACACTTGAAAGAATCTTGGTGCTTTCACCATCATGTCAATTTTAATCCACAGTATCAAAGGTTAGCAAGTAATGGCACCAAGTAATTGCAAAGAAGTTGACAATTCAAATCTCAAATCCTCTCTTGACTCAAATCTAAAATTTTAAATTTAAGATCTCTATAAGTTTTCACTTGCATTTTCTCTTCATCTTTCAATCTTTACACTACTTTCCCAATTACTAACAATGCCATGTGGTTTGACTTGACTATGCCTGCAGCCTGCTTCTTTGACCTCATATTCCCATGTTTTCATGGAGTGCACTCTTTATGTATGTATGTATGAATGAATGAATGAATATATATATATATATATATATATATTATTTTTAATAACTGGTATCATAAGTAGAACATTGGTTTCTCATAATAACAAAGGAGCATAAAAAATTACCAAGAATGATTGGAAAGTTGAGTATTATGTCTCTCTTGAAGAATTTATATACATACAGTGTAGAATAAGAGATGATTGTAATGGGATTAAAGGATACAATTGTCTCTTATTCTATTACATGAGAGTCTTAATTTTTGAAAAGTTTACTTTTTTGTCTTTCTACATAGTGGTACTTTGACTTTAGATATTTAATAGGAGAAGCACAAATATATCCTTGTTTCTAATATTCTACTGTTGGTGCCACTACATTATGAAATTGGTGTTGTGCATTTTTAGGTGCTTTCATGTGTTATATTTTCTATCCAAATTACTTTTATATGTTTTTATAAAAAAAAGAACTTTAGTACAATAATATAAGTATCAAATTTTTTAATAACCTAATTTATTCTATATGGTCAAAAGTGTAAAATGGATTGATTGTTAGTCTTTATTTGTCTACCTTAAATTTGAGTGACAAATTTTGTACAATAGTATAACGAAAAAAATTAAAGTGTTTTAAAAATAAAATTACAATTTATATTTTGTAGTATTTTTAAGTATTTTAGATAGAGTTATTAAAAAATATTTTTTCATATATTAATTAATTTAGGGATGTTAGATTTATTTTAGAATTTGAAATATTTGTAGTTCAATTAGAGACTAAATTAAGAACTAATTTTTATTTAAAAGAAGTTATTTAGATTATAGTAAATAGATATCATATAGAAGAAGGATTGTTAAGGTAAATTCTTATTAGGAGTGTTGGTATAAATTTCACTTTGACATTAGCTTATTAGATATAAAATTATTAAAAATAAAAATTAGACCAAGGATCTGATGCACATAAGGTTTTTGGTCCAAAAAAGTTTTTACATGTTGTACTTAAAAATAAAAAATATTTTTTATTTAATAAATCTTATAAAATTAGTAGTAATGTAAATAAGATGTGTTTGCCCTAAATAGCTTATAGTCACCTAATAATGATGTGCTTATAAGGAAAACCCTCTAAATCATTTCTAAATCCTTTTACATGTTTATTAATATCTTATATAACCTATTATTTTAAAAAATAAGTACTATTTTTTTAATTATATAATTTAATATATTTATTCAATTACCTTAAAAATTATATTTCTTTGGTCATAACTAGATTCTATTAATCATGCATATTAAAAAAAATTAAAATTAACTTTTTAATATTTAAAATTTATATTTATTAATTTTCCATCTAACAATTTGTTATTATATATAATATTATATTAAATATAAAAATTACCAATATCTATTTATTACTTATATCCAAGTATTTATATAATTTTTTATTAATAATATCTATTAATTATATTTAAAGTATTAATTTACTTTAATATTAGTAAAAAAATATTTTAATATATAATTATTAAAAATATATGTAAAAAAACTTATAAGACAAATTCTTCTTACTCTCTAGTAAAAAAAATATTGATTTTAATTTTAATTTAATTCTCTATTTGTATTTAATTTAATATCATTTTATATAAATAAAATATTTAAAAATATATAAATTAATTATATAATTTTTTAAAGTTTATTCTTATATATATATATATATATATAATAAATTAAACAAAAATAATCAAAAATAAATATTTAGATTTAAATTATTAATAAAAGTAACTTTAATTTTAACAATGATACATAGTTTTAATTAAAAAAAATGAACTGCTAGGTGGATACCCATCTTTTACTGTGTGGATACTTCTCTTTTATTATGTGGACACCTCTTGTACTACACATTGACTTAGTGAACAAATAAAATGAATAATTATAATTTGAAATTGTGTCTAAAGACTCTTATATTATATTTGTTACTTAAATTTTAGTATAAACAAAATCAACTCTGTTTTATATAAACAAAACCTTCTTCTTTTCTATAGAACTTATATTCAATTATATATTTATGGATGTCAACAAAGTTGATTTTGTTTGTACAAAAATTCAAATAATAAACATTGTATAAAATCCCTTAGACACAATTTCAAATTTATTTTATTTATTGATTAAACTGATATGTGGCATGGGGAGGTGTCTATGCAGTGAAAGGAGGGTGTCCATCTAGTGGTTCCCTAAAAAATAATATTTTAAGGATTCTATTTAATTTTAAGAGAAGTTTATAACATAATGTCAAGCAAAGATAATTAAAACTACCAAGGCCTTCTAATGTGACAAGCTTCTATGAAATAAACAATGCATCTTTTAATAATCCATATTGATATTAAAAAATAATATAATTAATATCCTTATTAGATAAAACTATCTTAAACTTAATAATTATAACCAATTCAAGGAAAATTATGAGATTTTTAATTTTTAATTTAGAAAAGAACAACAATTATTCTTGTAGGAATTCAAATACATCTTAATAATTTTATTAGTAGAAGTACCATCTTCTTAAAAGTTCTAATATGTACTTGTAAAAATGTAAAAGGAATTAATCCCAAAAATAAAAAAAAAATTAGTTCTAAAGATTGGATTCCAAAAAGATAAACTTTTCTAATAATTTAAAAATATTAAGTATTAGATTCTAATAATTTTGTTTAATAATTTGTTTAATTTATTTTTTGATTTTGATTGAATAAAAGCAATTCAAAATATTAATATTTTTTTAGAATGTTATAAGTCTAAGTTTAAGAATCATAGTTATTAATTTTATTTAGTTATTAATTATTCTAATACCAATAGTGTGTTTTATTTTATTTTATTTATTTTTTTAAAAATTCTTTTTGTAATCAAAAGTTTCAAACAACAAGTTTCAACTTTTACTACTATTAATTCATAATATTTTTTGATTCATAAAGTTTTTAAAATTATTATTGGATAACTATAAAATTATAACAATTAGTTATCTTGTAAAGAAACATTAGATATAATATTTTTTTATAAAAAAAATTTTGTTATCAAAGTATATGTGTAACAAGTATTTTTACAAAAATAAGAAGAGTCTTAATTTTATATGTTAGAAATTATCTCTAAAGAATTGTATTAATAAAAGAACAAAGTAGATTCTTTAATATATTATTCTCAACAACCAACTAACAATGATTACTACAAATCAACTATTCAATTTTGGCAATTATAGACCAACTACTTATTTGTCTTTGGTAATTAAAAAAAACTTTTGCTACCATGGTGGTACTAATTGTTAAAAAATAAACCACTAAAGTTTATCTACAAAACACAAATCTACAACAAATATGAGAAAAATATAATAAAATAATAAAATAAAATAAAAATACCATACTTTAGAGATTGTTTTTGTTTTATTTTAAAATAATAAAATAATAAAATAATAAAATTTTTATAATATTTTATAATATTTTATTATTTTATTGTTTTATTTTAAAATAGTAAAATAAAATAAAATAAAATAAAAATAAATAAGTATTTTTCATGATAGAAATAAAAAAGTAAAAAATAAAAAATCTAGCATAAAAAATACCTATGTAAAATACTTAACATATAAAATATATATATTTTTAACCATACTTTATATGCTAAGAAAATAACCATACTTTGCATGGTAAAACTGTTTAAAGATTGTTTTTGCTCTGCTTTGTCTACTTTGAAAATATTAGAAATAATTAAGTTATAGATTATATATGTATATATGTATATATTTACTAAATATTATTAATCTACTATTATTTTAATTATATAATTTCTAAATTTTATAAATATAAATATTTAAAATAATCTAAAATAAAAATAAAATAATTATTTACAGGAAACAATAAGATAACTATAATCAAGTCTTAATAATTGTGTAGTAACTAATATGGGATAGAAAAGGTTTCATGAGAACCTTAGAAAATGTATCAAGAATTTAGAGAAAATAATATAGATTACATGTGCATGCAAAAAGACTTAAAAATAAACGTCTACAAGATTTTAGAATTAATAGAAGCCAAGGTCTAAGTATTACAATAAAAATAAATATTAAAAAGGTATAAATCAAAGCTATGAGAGAAATTACAATAGAATGAAGAAGTTTTATTAGAACAATAAAATATGAAAAATAAAATATAAGATACCAACTTTTTTGATGAAATATAACACCTTATGTTTCAAAAACAAATGTAATAAAAATTATATATCTTTTGTTTCCATAAAAAACTAAAGATGATTAAAAAGTTTAAGATGAAGTAATACATAATTTTTTTTAAAATAATGATTTTAACTATAAACAACTAATTAGAAAAAATATTTTTTCAAGAATAAAAGATTAATATAAAACATATAGTTAGATTAACCAAAGATTATTAAAATATTAGTAAAAGTTTCTATGGCTGTAAAATTTGAATAGATTTTAACTTATTTTTCTAGTCATTACAAATATTTCAAAGTCTCTATTATTAATAAGTTACTAATATTTAAAAAATTATATTTAGAAATATAATAATTAAATTTTAAATATATAAATTTTAATTAAAATCATATTTCAAAATTTATAAGCTTGACTAGAGGTACATCTTAACCCAAAAAGAAATAATAATCTTTAAACCTATTTTGTAACAAAATACATTAAGATGCTTATCTTACATAGCCTTACTATTTTAATCTACACCATGTCAAGTATTTAAGTCTACCATTACAAGCAAGATGGATGAATAATGTATGTTTTTTACAATATTAGTATTACTTTTTTTTTAATTGAACTACTACAACATGTATCAATATATATAGATTAATTTTTAATATGCTTCATAATATTTTTAAATTTTAAGTTTTATATATTATAAAAATAAAAATAAAGAATTAGTAATATAATATTAAAAATTATTAAAAAGTATTTAATATCTATATTATAGAAAAAATTAGAAATTATATACATAACATTGTTATTAATAAATCAACTATTTTTCAAATAAAAATTATATATATTGCTTATAAAAGAGAGTATTAGTACAATAGGTCATCTATGTAGTGTTAACAAGATCTTTTGTAATTTTACAAGTACCAATATCAAATTAAAAAATAAAGATAAAACTTTGTTGCTATTAAATTTCTTGATTTTATTTTTTTGGTATTTGGTTACAACATTCTCTTCAAAAGAGCATAATAAAATTTAAAGAGTTTAATAAAAAAGTTTTTACTTTAAAAAATGATTTTTTTATAGTATAAAATAATAAATATTCTAAATTTATCTATTTTAATATCTTTTAATTATGATTTTGAAAGTGATAAATTTTAAAATGCATCAATTCTTAATTTTGGTTTCTTGTATCACATATATTAACAAAAAAATAATAATTTTAAGCTTATAATCTATATAAAAATAAAATTATAAAAATAGAAAATCATATAATATACAAGATTATAAGAATTTCCACAATTTGCATCAAATTAGTTAGTAAAACTATAAGAATATTGATTGATGTTTGATATGCTTCTAAAATTTGGAAAAACTTAATTTCCTTAGATACACTAGACTCAATTAGTTAAAGGTGGAAAACACAATACAAAGTTTTGATAACTTCCAAAATATTGCTCATAATAGAGAACAAAAAGATTAAAAACTTGCATAAGCTTGTAGAAGTCATTGCTATAGATATAATTGAGGTTGTATGCACTCAAGAAGGAAATTCATTGAATATAATTTAGTTGTAGTGTACAAAATAAGAAAATATTAGTACTATCAACAACTTCATCGATCAAATTTGTTAAATTTTTCTATTTTTTAATCAATTTTTACTAATTTCAATGTTAATATAGTTAAATAGTGTATTTAACTACATCTTTTTGACAATTCTAGCTTAAAGATGTCTTAAAGCCATCTATTAATAGAAAATTATTTTTTAAATTATTTTTTTCTTTTCATCCATTATATAATGATAGATTATCTAGAATAGATATTTAATTTTTTTTTATTTATGAACTAATTATTTGCTAAAAAACTATTTAGTTAATCTAAGGGGTTAAAATGGGACTCTAAAGGTTGCTGTGTTCTAAACACAATGAAAGCAATAAGAGTTGTGGAAAATACCTTCTAAGTATCATTTTCTCAATTTTCTAATTAATTCTATGCAATTATATCAAAAGAATTAATGCCTCATGATTCCAAAAGTTGACCATCTAAAATTCTAGTCTAATTCCTCATTTCTATCCAATAGATAATTTTTCCTCAATTAATTAGCTTTAAACTGAAATTCCCTTAATTTCCTTCAAACTTCCAAGATAGTACAAAAATCCTTGGAAATTCACTATAAATTGCAAAAAATTCCTAAAATTCTCAAAATTTCCTTCTAGACTAATTGATATTTTTTCCATTGCATTTATAGTTCAAAAGATATCTAAAACCTGAGCCCCTCTTCTTTCCTACTAATTACTTTTGAAATTCATGGGAAATTATTTCTATCTCCAAAAATCATAAAAAAAATTCACTCCAAGTAGATCTAGTGTTTTAGTTATAGTAGTAAAATTTTTGACAATTTTTTATTTTATTTGCTACAATAATTTAATTTCCTTAATGCATTAGTGATTTTAATCACTTTTTTAGAAAATGCAAAAAAGGAAAAGGGTCTTGGGTAAGAGTTAGGGCAGCAACAAGGCTTGGCTTAGTTGGCTATTGCCCTTCTTGCCCTCTCTCTCCCTTCCCCTTTTCCCCTCCTTGTTTTCCTTCTCTTCCCCCCTTCCTCTCTCTCTTGCTCCTTGTCTTCTTGTGTGTTTTCTAAGTGGACCAATGTTGAAGCTCTACAAGAAGACTAATACAAGATCTTGGATTTGAGGGGCAGTCTACAGCTAGGAGCATGGACCAAGATCTTGGAGGCATGGATCTAATGTAGAAGTGGCAAAAACCACCATTACAATAAACTATGGCCACGCCTGATCAGTGCTTTTCAATTACTCCAATCTATTATTTGATATTTTGTATTGATAGATCTGATCATAAGCTTTCCAATTCCATTTAGAACATTCCAATTAGAGTTAAAATGAATTAGTTATGAATTTTGCAAGTTTGGTTACATAGTAGGAGTTAATTCTGTGGAAATCCAATAGGCCGCAGCTGAACCTCTAATCAGTAACTTAAATTCATTTTCATTTTTATTTGGATATTTTATTCTTACAGCCCTTGTTGCTGGCTTTCCAATTATTATTATTTTTTTATTTTTTTATTTTTTTAACACTTGAATTGGAGCTATAATGAATTTATTATGACTTTTTGAAATTCAGTTACACTACAGGAATTTGGAATTAACATTTAATTTATTCACATAAATTCATGGAATTGAGCAAATGGAAAAAATTAAAATTAAAATTGGGAGTGGAATTCAATACAAATGCACTTGAATATCATTTAGAATTTTGAATTATAAAGAGAATCCATGTGGGTTTTGAAGCCATCTAAACGATGTACTTATTTACCTCACAGGTGGCATAAGTAAATAGATGTTTATAGAACTACATCAACATTATCTCTTGAAGAGAGTAATTATTGTAAGATAAGAGTTTATAAATATTTTGTATTTAGAATTGATTGTAAGATGAGTTTTAATTCTAAAAGTTAATATACAAAAAGTATATTAAATTGTTTTTGTTTAGGTGTATTCAAACTTATACTAGTTATTTTAAAAGCTAATGTATTATATATTTTTAATAAATGATTATTTAAAGAACTTTTTATTTAATACAATAAAGTATAAATAAGAAAAATTTAACTAATTTTAAAATATAAATAATTTTGAAAATATGATTAATTAATCAATCATATGAATCATTTAAAAAAAAAAAAAAAAAAAAAAAGAATATATATATTTTTTAAAGGTTTGACAATATAGGCAAGAATAAAATAAAATAAAATATTTCAATTTTTTAAGGTCAAGAAATTTTTTCACCACTTTACTAATTTAATCACTTTCTAGCATAATAAAGGTGCAAAATGATTAAATTAAATATTATTGACAAAAATACAAAGTATGTTGAGGAATGTTTGGTTAGAAAAGAACTTTTAAGCTAAAGTTGTTTTTGTTGATAGTGTTTTGGTAAATTTAAAACCATCTATTGCTATTAAATACAAGACACATATAGAAGTGTAGACTAGTACACCTACAAATTAATATAAATTTAGAGTTTTTACAAGCCTAATTTATATTTATATTTAATAAAATAAAAGATCAAGGTTGGATTCCAAAGTTTAAATATCTATCTTTCTAGCTTAATAAACTTAATAGAATTAATTATAAAAACAGTTCAAATTCTAAATTTTAGAAGTCATAGAAATAAATCAAAGTTTATAATAAATTCTACTATCAAATTATAATAGAATTTTCTCTAATTACAAAAAATAGTGAGTCTTTATTATTTTAAGAAGCTATGCAAGTTGAGAATCAATGTTTATAAAAGATAATAATAGATGATGAAATAGAGTATTGTTATAATGACTAAATATAAAATTGGTATGTTTATTTAATTAGGTATATAATATAAAGAATTTCTTTACTAAATGTGCAGAGCAAATTATACAATTAAATTAGTAGAAAGAATATATGCTAGAAAAAGTATTGATTTTAATAAAATATTTTTTTATATTATAAAAATAACTTCCATTTGCATGTTATTGACAATAGTTATACAATATAATTTTAAACTATAATGTGAAATATCATAACTAATTCCTTATATAAATAATTAGATAAAGACCTAAAAGAGATTATTTTCTTTATATATTCAAAAAATCATTATTTTAATCAAAATAATATTTTAAAAATAGTACAAGAAATATGATGCATTTATGATAAGATACAGATATATTTTAAGTAGATTGGAGTATTTTTTATATTTTAAACAAGTAAAGAAGGCTTGCTTATATAGCTATATTATAGATATATTGTATATTGATAATATATCCATTGCAATAAAAAAAAAGTCTAATATTAATAGATTAAAGATACAACTAAAAGAATTAATTAATTTATAATATTTAACAATTTGTAAGAAATTTTGAAATGCTAAAATTTATAGGCATTATAAAGGACATAGATTTTAAATATTATAGAAGAAGTACATCAAGAAGACATTGTTATGCTTGGCATATAAGAAGTAAAATTAGAATATACTTATTATTGAAGCAACTAAGAATATAAAATAATTAATAAAATTAATAAAAAAATTGAACTAGTAGAGAATCAAGCCTGACTACATTGTGGTATTCAAAGTAATAAATACTTGGTAAAAAATCAAGTATATTATTGTAATAAAAAATACACAGACGCTAGGTATTATTATATTTACAATGTGATTGCTAATAATAAAGTCTATTTAGAGAAGATAGATTAAAAAGTAAATGCACCAATTATGTTAAATAAAACTAATACCACTTGAAAAGTTTAAGTTATGGTTAAATTTATTGAGTGAAAAAATACTTAATGGAAGGGCATCTATTAGGATATAGTAGAAAACATATCAATGGTTAATTTTACTTAGATAGAAAAAATTCTTACAAGTACATTTTTGAAAAGTATAAATTATTGTACTTGTATCTTTTATATTGTTTATTTAATATAAAAGTACTATATTAGACTTGCTTATTATTTAGAATTATTTGTATTATGGTTCCAAAAGAAGAGTGGAAGTAGTCTTAAACAAATATATATATATATATATATATATATTTATATATCAGGAAGAGCATAGGCAATGCTTGTACAATATGGTTGAGCTCCATTTAAGAGCATGGTCTCTTTCTTGTCAAATTAGGTGCATAGTAAGAGAATAGAATAGAAGAATGTGGCAGAGGGAGGAGGGAGTTGACTGGCTTTTATTTGGCAACTGGCCTTGTCTTTTGCTTTAGAAAGCCAACATGTGGTTCTGATGAATGCCAGGCCGGCCATACCCCACAAAATTGCTGGTGCTGGCTTGTTTTGGGAGATCCGGGGTGCTCATGGCTACTCCCCCTCTACCTCCCAAATACTTGTCCACTTTGCTCTTGTGCCACGTCTCTTGTTCACAATTTCCAACTTCTTAGTTTTTCATGAAAAAAGTTATATAGAAAACACTAAAAAGATGAAAAATATAAAAATAAGTTTTTGTGCTCATATTGCAAGGGATGATAGCCTACCATTATTGACACACACAGTTAGATATCATCTCTCCCATGTGGATTGTCTACTTCTTCTTTTCCCTTCTTCTTCTTTATCTGGTTTCAGTCTATGTGGCCCTGGCCTCAAGCTTAGCTTTCTTTTTCTATTTTCTTTATTTTTCCTCCCTTCTTTTTCTTCCCTGATATGAATGTGAAGCTTTTCTTCTTCTTCAACTCCATTTATATATTTATTTAGTTATTTATTTATGATTTTTTTTTTTTTTTTTTTTTTTTTTTTTTGGTGCAGCCAGGCTGTTGCTGTTGGGTTATCATCTGCGACACTGGAATGAAGTTGATGGCCATAATTTTGATTGCTCATGTGAAGCCCTGGAAAGGGCCCACTGCATGGCTTGAAGAAGATGGATGAATGAATAGATGGATGGGTGGGTCCAAAGCAGGTCAAAGATTAAACAGCAGCCAGATGATTGGAATATGGGTGGAAAAGGATTCAATCTGTCTCTGCCTCTTCACACATTTGTGTAATTACTTATTTATTTTCATTATTTACTTTATTGTTTGCTTTCTCTTGCCATTTTCTTTGACCAGAGAATGAAAGCAAAATAGCTGTTCCGTGCCTTTTATTATGACTCATATTTTTTTAATATTTTATCCCTACTCTTATGACTATCTTAATTCTAACCACCTACCCTTCAAAAAGAGGCTCAAATTCCTGATGCCACCCTACTGTGTAGAAAAATGATAACCCACCCCACGGTTCAGTAATGTCAGTGTTGGAGTAAAAGAATAATAGCTTCTGACACCAGAATAACTGGGAATTGCAGTACAGAAGTGTGGCAATTGGTTACATGTGAGCTTTCACTGAGGTTGGCTCAATGCATGTGCATTTTCTTTAAAACATTCTCAAATGCTCTGACAAAAACATATTGCCTCTAGGTGGAATGTTCTCATGTATTCCTACCTATTACAGTGCTTCGTGCACTCATATCAAATATATGCTAGGAAAACCAATGTTTCATGTGATTGTATTGACCTTTTTTTTTTTTTTTTTTTTTTTTTGGCACAACTGAAGACAGTACAAATACAAATATATGCTTTGTCATTAAATCCATTTGTAATATGGTAAATTATATATATGTTTTCGTGCCATTCATTTATGTCAACAAATATCAAAATAATTGAAACTACTCTCACTAGAAGTTGCAATTTCCTAGTGTAAATCTCATCTTGACAACTCTGTGATACAAAGTTATTTTGAATAAATAAATAAATTCTTATTAACCATGGAATATTAGAACATGTGCTTTAAAAATCATTTGTTTGTGCCATGTATGATGAAATCTGCAAAATTCAACAAACTAAATATAATTAAACACAGTACATTAGTGGTGCATGCATATTTGTTGAAACCTACTAAGTCCTTGGGTATCAACATATTTAATCTTCAACTCATTATAAATGTTAGCTTTTGATTCCTAAATGGATACTGTATACAACATATTGTGTGGTATTTGCCATTGAATCCATTGTGAATAGCATACGGTTTGTACCTGACATGTCTGTATTCTCATTTAGTAAAAAATAATTTTGTTCATTATTATACTGTTTTAGCATTGTCTATGGTGATGAGGTGCTTATTGACTCATTGAATTCTCTAATTCAAGATGTTATTGGAAGTGATGAAGCTCTGTAACTTAATCATTTAAAAATCGTACAAGTATTATTCTACTTTTAAATTCCTCTTCTTTAATTTATTTCTAATGTTGAGCACATTACATCTAACCCATTTTTGTTTAAGAAATTTTTATTTGAGTATGTCAAAGACGTGCTTCATTTTCGTGCATACTGATATAGTGTTCTTTTTGTGCCAGAATTTGATGGAGTTCCTCTCAAGTAATTAGTGAGGAGTGGTAGTAAAGTGTACTACAAATTTTTTCCACACTCTACACTTAACGTCTTTGACAATTTCAGCATTGTCATGCAATTTCAGTATAAATCTGTGATGTAAAATCATGATTATAAAATAGCACAGATTGGAGACACCAACTTAATAGTGATACCTCAACTTGTTCATTTGAGGTATGCAAGCAACAGAATTTGAAGTCCAACAAATACCGTTTTGTTCATTCAGTAGTTGGCAAAATTGGTGGAGCATTTATCAAGCACCAGGTTCTAATCAAATCTTGAATAAAAAGACAGTTGTGATGCTAAGAGCGTATCAAGCCCAGAGGGAGCAAGAAATGAAGTTTGGATTGCCATAGAAAAATTGCGATACTTGTCTATTTCACTAAATATGGGACGACAATGCATGTTTAGCCAAACATCGGGATTTATTAAATATATTCGTAGCAATTGGCTACGATCACATAACAATTACTTAACAAAAAAGAACAATAACAATTATATATTCGTAGCAATTACTTAACAATATATAACAATAACAGTATCCTGTATTGCAGTGCTCCCGAGGGCTGCTATTTAACAAAGGTAGAATATGGAGGCTGCAATTCAAATGAAAAAGCTGTACGGAATGATTTGCGGAAGAGGTTTGATGATATTATGAGAAGTTCACATTTGTGCATCCTGTTCCATTTCTTAAACAAAAATGAAGCACATGTCTTTGACATACTCAAATAAAATTTTCTTACCCAACAAATCTACCCTAAAGACCATTTTGAACTATACAGCTACTGGTTCAGTTGCCTTCTCTGACACCACTGCGTGATCTTCAAGCTGCAAAAACCCGAAACAGTAACACGTGAAAAATTAATAATCAAATTGAACCTCCAATTCGTAATTATGTAGGGGACTTCTTTAAAAATCAGCAGTTGGTTTTGACCCAGTTAAGAAAATTACATGAGCAGACTTGAACAGCTCATCCAAAACTTCGGATAAGGTGGGGTGAGCGTGCACAGCAAATTTGATGTCCTGTAAAATGAATCACCGAAATCACATAAGCATCGGCAGTAACGGTACAGTGTGAGGATTTCGAGGAAAAGTGCACAAAAAGAACACTATGTTAGGATGGAAAACCATAATGAAAACTCCCCCATACTCCATACGGAAAGGACTAGCACAAGCTTGTGTCTCACCTTAATGGTATTGCCCATAGCTATAGCATTTGAGGCTTCATGAATGAGATCAGCAGCGTGAAGACCGAGGATATGTACCCCTAAGATCTCTCCAGTGTCGGGTCTATAAATCAGCTGGCAACCATTACGATTATACATTAGCATTCTGCATCACGAATAACTATTCTCAAATACTAAAGATATCTAATACGAGTGGCTGCTGCGTTTCATGAGTTCAAGAGTTCCATATTGAACTACGTCATACCAACTATTTTCTCCAATCGAACCGCTGTTACAAGCTAAGAGACAATGACATGAACTCCAGGTTACCAAGAGATAATTTACATCACATGGTTAGGTTGCTTAGTCAGGATCGACCACTGTCATGGCCGCCCTGTGTTAGTCTAAAAAATAACAGGCACAACCAGAGAGTAAAAGATAAGCGAGCATTCATACCTTGGCTAATCCATCACCCTCGTTTTCAGCTAGTGCCTTGGTATTGGCTTTAAAGCTGGTCTTGGCAACGCTTACTTTGAACCCCTCCTTTTCAGCTAGTGCTCGTGCTTGAGGCTATCATGAAATGCTCAGAAATTAAGAACTTTCACTTCTAAACGATGCGATCTATTACTGCTAATCTCCACATGAAAAACTCTTGAAATATTCTATGCGGTAAAACCTCACAAATATAGAATTGTAAGAAGTGACCTAAACCATCACCTCAGTAAGTCCAACCATGCTGATTTCAGGGTGTGTGAAACAAGCTGCTGGAACGCTGTTATGATTCAGAACATTGTCTCGTCCAGCGATCTGCTCAATGACTGTAAAAGACAGTCATTAACTCGGTAAGGACTTCAAACTAAAATATCATAAAATTTATCAATTGCGTAGAACCATCGAATAACTTTGAAGCATTGGAGCATTGAGGATAGAAAAAACTTCATTTATTTGTCTTGGAGCCAATTGACATACCAGAGATGCCTTGGGCACTTGCTGCATGTGCTAACATCATTTTCCCATTGGCGTCACCAATACAATACAGATTCGGAACCTGTATCACCGTTACAACACAGGCAGACAGATTTTTATGAGTTACTTGGTGAACACCAACTGCCCCGTTCAGTCATCTAGTAGAGTCAGAATTACTAATGCTCAGACATAGACACACCACAAAGCCAATACGAGTGCTGTGGAATAGGTCAACTGCTGCAACAATGAAAGCATGAAGCTCTTAAAAAACGATAACTTCAAAGGGACAAAAATTTCAGTCCATTTCATGCTGAAAGTGCATTCACGAACTTCGTAATATTATTCATTTATTGCATCGAAATCACTCAGCTGATAGAACTGGTGGCAAACTGCAACACCCCCAGCATCTCATTTATTTGTGCTTAGTATCAAATGTCATGACTCATTATACGATTCTTGTCTTGTTTCTCACTTCACATTCGCTGGTGAATATATGGACTTGAGAGGTATTTGAAACAGTTACAAAACGTATGAAAACATAAATCCACTCACCTGGTTTCCCTCCGCGTCCAGCACTTGCATTCGCTCATCCACAGATATAAAACCCCTTTGCGTAACTACGTTCACCTGCCACATAAGATTTTCAACTAGAACGATACATATAAACATGGCGGCCGATAACAACTGGCAAAAGTTCGTACATATTTACTTCGTTAAACCAATGTTCATATGAAGTGGTTAAATAGAGAGGTTACATTTTCAAGACCCAGGCCTTTAGTAAATGGCGCACGTCCTGTGGCGATAAGTGCAGCATCCACCTGCATAATAGAATATAGGAGTGCTCAGAACTTTGTCACAAAATAAGTAACCACAAATTGAACATAGAGCCAAATACAAGCATATTCAATACACAACAACTACCTCGAGGGTCTCCTTCGGCTCCTTAGTCTTTGTGTCCACTAGTTCAATTAAAACTGGCTTTCCGTCTTTAGCTGGCGTGATCTGTAACATAAGAATGGCATTCCAATTCACTTCTACTCATTAAACAAACGTAGGAACCGTCACTAGCCATGTTGATCACTGGATCCATTCACGACACACAATAGGAGGTTTAGACGCGTATCTGAAAGCAGAACAATTTACAGCAGAATATGTCTTCACGACGAGAAATCTTTACCTTCTTAGCCAAAACACCCACATGATAATCAATTTTGCGAGGGTTAATCAAAATTCTCTGAGCAAGCTTGCCGATCTCAGGATCAAACCCTGGCATCAAACCGTCAAGCGCCTCTATGAATGTCACCTGCCGGATACGAAAAGAGGTCAACTTGTGAGTCCATAAAAGTGATGAAGATATACGACAGAGTCAAAAAATAAAATAAAATAAAAATGCTCCTAGACCGTGAGACAAACAGTTACTGACCTCGCTTCCGAGAGCTGTGTATACATCACTGAACTCTAGACCAATGTAACCGCTGCCAACGATCGCAATCCAGTCTGGAATCCACTCTAACTTCAAAGCGTGATCACTTGTAAAAACGGTCTTTCCTGCATACCCAGGTTTTTGAATAAGTATAGAGTTCATATCAAAAGCAGTGCTGCAGCTATATCGTTCAGAACATGGGCAACACCTATATAATTTTTCCTCACCTAACACTAGACAAGGGCATGTTCTAAGGGCTACCCGCAATCTTTGCCTAAACATACCAGGTTTGAGTTACAGAATTGGCGGTAAAACTGCACTCAGGTTACTATCTTACGTAAGAGACACTTTGCGTACCAAGAAATGATGCAACAACCTATATTACAACCCGCAGCACTTACCGTCTATTTCAATTCCTGGAGGAACAAATGGGACCGATCCAGTGGCAATAATGATGTTACGTGCTGTGATGGTTTTATCAGCAAATCCAATCCTTCCATACTTAACAACCTGGGGAGCCTGTGTGCAGATCACGCAGCAGTCAGACATCCCGTCATCAAAGTCGATCTTCAAGCATGAGTAGTCCCTTACTGAAGTAACTTTTGTGAGGCAATAAGGGATTGCACAGGAGAAGTTGGCATCAGAAGATGCAAGTAAAAAAACGGAAAAGACAAACACGTACACTTCGAGACAGGGGCACTCTATTCCACAAAGGTATACTACTGCTGAGAATTCTCTTGTCACCAGACACTCTCAGAATCAAGGAGAAATAGCTCAACAATAGGGAGGAAATCAATTTCTTCTTCCAAGAAAACTAATGTCATGATGCTAACAGAGACTTTGAAAGGTTTCAATTTTTCTTGTTACGAAGCTGTAATTGCTACCAACATCAAATATTGATACTCTCTTACAACTGAGGACCAAGAATTAGGGAATAAGGATAGAACGTTGTTTAGAATACATGACAAACCCAAACAATCGCAATCGCGAAGGAGTGACTTGGTGATTACTACAGACTGTGAACAACAACCACATGCAAATAAGATGGGATTGAACGGGTACACACCACAACGGATCCGATACCAGTCAGGATGTCAACCCCAAGGGCTTTCATTGAGTTGGTAAGGTTTCCCCGAATCTTGGTTGCCAGGTTGTTAGCATGGTCTGCAACAGCTTGCCTGTCATATTCAGCAGCTGCTACCTGCATCCAGTTCACAAACATCACTTGTTAAAACCGGTTGAAGCTCCTCGTATACTCCAAGTATCTCTAGAATTGAATTGAAGCAACAAATAGGGCGGAGGGACCAGAATGAAAGTGCAACATACAAAGGAATCTGAATAACGGCAGTAAGAATTGATGCAAAGAAACGAGAGTTCAGTGAGGAGAAAGCTATGGAGAGGACCAACAGGTGAATACCTGGATCCCAAGGGACTTGAGGTGATGCTCGTCATGAAGCTCTCGCATACGTCCACTTACAGCTAGAAGCGCTTTGGACGGAACGCATCCTCTGTTAACACATGTACCCCCAACAACGTCTCCCTCGACAATTGCTGTCTTTAAACCCTGTAACCCAATACATAATGTTCAGTTTCAAAAGTCTGGCAAGCGGGGTGCAGAGGGATTTCTAGCTAATAGTACAGGAAGAAGCAGATTAAGCAACAAGGTGATAAATTGAGAAACCAAAGGCCTCCCTCTCCACGTGCTTTCTCTTGTTACACGTTCAAACCAATGCAGCCATCTCCAAGGTTCCTATTTCAAGAATTGGGGTGAAGAGCGATTCATTAACGGCTCTGTGAAGAAAAACTATCCAATGCGGAGAGTTTACCCTCTCAACAGCATGGACCGCAGCGCCATGGCCGCCCACACCAGCGCCGATAATCACAACGTCGTAATCAAAAGACTGCGGAGAGCCATTTGTAGCAGCGGCCTCCACCCTCAACCCCCTGTTCCCCTTCACAACAGCGCCCCTGGATGCAGCAACCGCCGCTCCAAGCTCGCAAGCCAGCTTAGACGCGGAGAAACACACATTCTTCTTCAACCCAGCATACGAAATGAGCGCCGGCACACAAGAAGACGACGACGAAGTGTCTGCAAAGGAACTCTGCAATCTGCTGGCGCCCACCAATCCCCTGGACACCGCGATTACCTCCATTCTCTTCCAACTTTCTCAACTCTCCTAAAACTCTCCGCAAAACCTCGAACAAAATCCAAGCAGCGACTCACAAAAACTAAACGTAACAGCAACTCAAATATCGTAATTAGTTCCCTGAGTAAGCAGGACGGAATGGCAAGCAGCTCCACGAGGCCAGTGAGAATCGATGCAACCAAGGCGAGCTCGGGCACCACTTGGGGAAGCTGAGCAGATCAGGAGTGAGCTAGTCCACAGGAACCCAGGCCCCAAGCATGGATTTCCGCTAAGTCCCCACTGCATTGATCACTGCCCGGCCCGTATATGACAAAAGGGAATTACAGCGATATGGATCAGGTACTTTTCAAGCTGCCGAATCACTGACCTCGCCGCGTGCTGTGTGCACTTCGCAACACAGTTGAAGCATCCCCCTCTCGGAGCCAACGAACGTCGTCAGTAAGCTCGCAGTCGAATCTCGACGTCCAACCACCTCCCCATCTTGTGGAATTAGTCCACTAATCCTGGTTTCTAAGCCATCCACACTCCTGATCACCGGAGATGCAACTCCTTCACTCCGTTCCGCTACTGTCAGCTCCACCCATAGCTCGCATCCTTAGCTCGCAGAGCATCTGTGTACTCCTCGACTGGCTTCACTACCCCACAAGCAAAGCATGGACAGCACGGCCATTCTTTTGTGTTGTGTTGTAGACTTGCCATGCTTCTATGTTTCGTATTCTACGTTGAAGTGTGTAGTCATAACTCATCACTGGGTTTCTACCTGCTTTGCATTCCCAGTGCTTCTACTCTTTCCTGGTTTGGTTACAAAGTAACTGCCATCTTGTAATGGGTTGTTAATGGCAATGGCAATAGCAAGAGGTTTCTTTGCTGTGCTTTCCAGAAACAGATTCATGGTATTTGACTTTTTTGATGATGAAATGCTACCGCAGAAAACATTTTTGCTCTTGTGGTTGGTGGAATTGTGAATTTTGGGCAAGATTTGAAGCATTGGTGGCCGCTACAATGATGTGCAATTCCGTGTTTTTTAATCATTAGGGGAAAACTATTGGAAAAACGATATCTTGTGATTTTATGTAAGTTCTGTTTGCATTAGGATCTCTTTCCAAGTTTATATTTGTGTGATGTAAAATCAACATCCCTTTAAGAATGATCTTAGAAGAACTTTTTAGAGTGGTTTGCAAATAAATAATAATAATAATAATAATGGATATTACATAAAATTCTTGCTTTTGTTATTTCATGATAATATATTTCTTTGTTTTTTTTTTGGATCCATTAATAATCTATTCTTAAAAACAAGGTAATCAAAATGACTTAGTTGAAGTTGGCACAATATATTTTTCTTGAATTTGGTACAAACTTATGTTGTATTACATGTTGTCTTATTTAAGAATACATCAGATACTTAGTTGTAGAAAATACATTTATATATTACAACTAACCAAAAATCTAACAATCCTAATGTAATCCTAAATAAGTTCCAATTAAATTTTAGTTAAATCCTAAATAAATTATACCACAATTTTAATAAAATCTTAATCAATTTTAGTCAATTATAATCAAATCCTAAATCAAACCCTAAGTCAAATCTTAGTCAAATCTTAAATCAAATCTTAAATCAAATCTTAGTCAAATCCTAAGTCAAATCCTAAATCAAATCTTAATCAAATCCTAAATCAAATCCTAAATCAAATCCTAAGTCAAACTTTAGTCAAATCCTAAATCCTAAATAAATCCTAATAAGATCATAATACCTTAATGAAACCCTAAAAAAATCCTAATATCTTAATAAATCCTAATGAAGTCATAATCAAATTTAATAGCAAATTTTAAACTTCAATAATTATCAAGTTAACCATTGATCTTCATTCAAAATTCGCACATTTTTTAATCTTCTAGTTAAAAACTAGCATACAAAATTTGAAGAGAATCAAACTTACTAATTGGAAAAAAAAACTTCTAATCTTCTCAGATATTGGCCACCCTCTTTTTCCAATTTTGATGTTGATCTTCTAGTATCAATATTTCCTTTTTGCACTGTTTATATATTCTAACATTTTATAGAAATGCTAATAATTAAGTTAACTACCAATTTAAAAAAAAATCATTCTAATCTAACTGGCAAATTGCTCAAAATCATAAAAATCCTCATTGACCTTAAAAATCTAATTTCCAAGATCCCACCTAACTTAAACTTTAATAACCTTTGATTTAACTATCGGATTAAGCTTAAATTCACAATAGAATTTCAATACAACTATATGCAAAAATCCATAAATTTTCATTTATAGATCTACTACAAAACTCTCAATATGCTTAAAAATACAAACCAACTTTATTTCTCAATATCTAGAATCATCCAAATAAAATCCTAACTTCACATAGCTCTCATAAAGTCATTACAAATCCAAAAACCTTGAAACCAATGCTCAAAGAAGCCCTATTGAGTTTGCTCTCAAATCCCACTTTTTAATCAATAAAAACAGATTCTAAGGTACAAATCTACAGATAATTATAAATAATCAAAATTATAGACTCTAAGATTTTTATTATATAAATAAATAGCATATATAGATTTAAAATTTTAATTAATTTATATATATTTTTTAATAAGTCCACTTAAATTTTAAACACTTTTAGATATCTTAATTAAATAATTATATTACAAATCTAATTTTAATAAAACTTAAGAATTTAATTCTTAAATGCATCATATGATAAAATAAAAAGTGCTTATATTTTATAATTTTATAAGTATTTGAATATATATATATATATATATATTTATATTTAAATAACTATTATTAAATATAAAAAAATAAAGAGTCTTTAACTAAGATTGGAATATAAAAAAAATATTAATAAAATTAAAGATAGCTTCAATCTTGTCTCTATATATACTAGCTAATAAGAAATTTATACAAAAGCTTCTTATGAATTACAAGGCTTGCAAGTTAAATATCGAAGTTGTAGGATTTTTTATAAATTTTTCTTAAATGTAAAAAATCTTTAGGATAAGATTTTTAGAACTATGTAGCATATCTAAGGACACCTAAAAATCAAATCTATGTTTGATAAATTTTTCTAATATTTATTGAAATTGACATTATATGCCTAATTTATTTTTACATACTTCTACTTATATCTTATTATTTAAATAATCTATATATTTAAAATTATAAAAATAAAAATAAACAAATAATTTATTTATATAATCTTATTTTATCTTTTAAAATAATTTAATTTATTATATATTATATGTAATTGATTAAAAAATATATTTATTTTTAAATATGATTTTTTTTTTGGTAATATTAATTAAATTTTTGTCCAACTATAAACCTTACAAAAATTTTATTCAAATTTGTTTAAATATGTAACATCAAATATACAAATAAAAATTACAACCATTAATACAATACAATTGTTGAGGTTTATTTAAGGATTCATTAATTTTTTTAAAAATAAGATATAATAATTTATTAACAAAATTGATTGATATAAAGTATAAAGAATCATAATGAAGCACAAAAAAATAAAAAATAATATAATATACTTATATCAAATTTAAGACTTTATGAAGCCACTTGAATATTTGCAATAATGGCTCAACAAGGTCAAGACGACAAAAATACCTTAATCACATCATGTCAATGATATCCTCATGGAAATCATGTATATTATAATATAATTGACTTTTCCACATAACAAGATAAAATATTCTTGCAGATTGGATACACATACGCATTCACTTTCAAGAGCGACATTTTGATTGATCCTTTAGCAATCATGTATGAATTCACACTACTTTTCCATGAAAAAAACCCTCCTCATCTCAAATGCTAGTGTGGTTAAATTGTGAAACATTCATGTAAAACTTAGCCCGTGTCTTCAAGAAATATACTTAATGAGACATGTTGCAAGTAGCTGTGGAAACCGTTACACTAAATCAGCCGTTGTAAGATTTAATAATACAGTCATCCACCACAAAATGCATGGGATTTATCAAAGTAACGGAGTAGATGCTGCACCATGCACCCATCTGACCGTTGGATCCGTCTTGAATTCCATTGCGGTAGCAGTGACGCAGAAGAGGTGACGCTGGCAATTGGAACCCATTGACAGCCCTTCTTATGTTTGTGCAGCGACTTCATGCCGCGAGGTTGAGATGGCCAATGAGGTGGAGGTCGTGGCAGAGGTGTTGTATCAGAACAATGAACTCACCCTTGTTGGAGCTGACTGAAGAGATGCATTTCAACACTTGTTGAAGAATCTGCATGACTTCCTCACGGAAGGTCAAACCACCCTCGCTCAACTGCTCGCTTGAGCGAGAGTGCGAATAATGCAGTTAGTTTTTTCCGGATCAGGTCATGGAATTTCTAGACATCTTTGTCAGCGGCGAGATCAGAAGTGTGGTGGAGGGACAGGTCCATCCAGTCGCAATCAGTTGGAATCTGACCAGTCAATTTACACAGCACAAACACTAGCATTCGCATCTCCAATTCTAGTTCCACGTCCATATCCTGGTCGCGGTCTCGCCCTTACTGCCGCACAAGAGCCTACGGACAAAACATTGTATCAATTAGAATCTAGTGTTTGTTTCTAGCCACCGTGGTCAAGACTGTCGGGGGTAGGACAACTACTGGCGAGGCTCATATGCATTTGATCACAAGGCACATTTGATCACAAAACTATATTTTCGTTAGCCGAATGGAGTACCAGATGCCCGTTCAATCTTAGAGCACAGGATCCTAGAAACTATATTCTAATAGTTATGGGCATCATTCCAGGATTCATCAATATTTGAAGCAGCCCTACATTCAATAAATATACATGATTCCACACACTCGGCAGAAAACGTACATTATAGCAAGGGCAAAGTAGTCGAGTTAGTTAGAGTGCTAGGAGAGGGAAGGCCACCAGCAGTGATGTAGAAACCAAGCAACTACACCAGGTGGGGGTTTGCAAAGAGGGCTATGGTTACTGACAACAGAGAGGTGGCCGCAAGTATTGACATTGAAGCAGGTCAATTCTTGTTGTTCAACCCATGACAGTGAATTTCCCTGTCTGAATTGAGAGCACACAATTTCGAGGGAGACAAGGGAAGACTTATTCAAAATGGACCCACTGGTTGAGCACACTCTGGAGTTGATTGCTTGCAATTAGGTGTTCGTTCATCTATTTGAGTTCAACTAATTGAGAGGTTGAATGGTTTAGGTTTCACATCGTTAAAATGTGTTGTTGAAGACACTCTGACATGTTATGAATACTTAGAAGTGTTTGAAGAAGATGGAAAACAGTATTTTTAAATATTTAAAAATCTTTTGATATATTGTTTTTCAATTGAATACATGCGTTTTATTTTTCAATTAAGGGTTTCAAAATAGTTTGTAAAAGTACAAACTAAGATTTGTTTTTATTTTTTTCATTATTCACAACTATAATTATTTTGTAAATATATAAATATAATGTAATAATTTGTAATTTGTAAATATATAAATATAATGTAATATGTAAATAACCAATTTACATTATACATAATAAATTGGTTATCATTTTAATCTTTTTTATTTGCTGTGATGTCTAATAATATACAATAAAGGCAGAGTATAAAATAATAAAATAATAAACTTCAATCATGTCAATACAAGTCTTAAAGTAATCTAATTCTTTAAGTATTAAAAATGTAACATTATAAAGTTTTAACATTTTATTTTATGTTTAGTTCATTCTATATATCATATCTGTCAATCTAATACAACTTCTTGTCAAAATATATTTATAAATTTATATTAAATAATTTGTAAATATATAAATATAATGTAAATTGGTTATTTACATATTTACAAGATACATAATAAATTGACTTATACATTTATAGACGTGTATGAGAAAAAAATTGTATTTAAATTCATACACACACACACACACACACTAAATCTCCCTTCAAAAGGACCATTATTTTTATTTTTTTTAATGGATTGCAAATTTTTATAGAATCACGAATTTGATATGTAACCTTTAAAATATGAAACCAATCTATCAACATATAAAGTAACAAGTATTTTACACATTCAATTGTAATAAACCTCCTTTTTAAAAAACTTGTTATATCATAAAAAAATAGAAAACTCGAAAAAAATTATACACCACACATTATAACGATACAGCAAATGAAAGACCACCGATCCTCACTTATGCTGCCAAATAAATCAATTTTAGACATTGAAGCGCTAAGTCCTTTTGAATATTCCTTGTGATATACGATCCACACCTCAACCCAAGGCTATAAAAATGTCACAAGTGGGGAGGAATTTCAACTATTGGATACCCTACGTATATCCCGCAAAACCCTCTCAAAGAACAAAAAGAAAAGAAAACCGAGAAGGGTAAAGAAAAAGAAAAAGAAGGGAGCATGGGAACGTGGGGAGCCATGTTCAACAAAGCTTGCCTCGGATGTCACGCACAGGCTGTCCGTTGGAGGCGGTCAATCCAGCTTTTTCTACCGCAAGAGGTGTCGCGTCGGGTGGAAATTCACCGAAATGCGTGTATTTCTTTTTCACTTTTGAGGGTTTTTTCATCGGGTTGCTGTCATTGTTTGGCGAGGTGTGTCTGTGTGCGAGGCTCGTGGGGGAGGTACGTCCAAAAGCGCGGCATGTCTTAAGCGACTCTGCCTTTGACTGTGGCGGATCCGCGTTTCTGCAGCCCTCCGGACTCCGTGTTCTCGTGCTCGTTCGCAGTCTCTCGCCTGCACTTTCGTATAAGGTCTTTGGCTTCTGAAGGAGTGGTCTTGAGTTGGATTATCATTGAGATTGTGGGGTTTGGTCGTTTTGTGGAAATATTGCAAGGTGGGAGCGGTTTGTGAGACTTGATGCAATTTGTGAAATGCCCCTCTCGTATCAACCTTCGTGGAGCTCTGAGGTGTTCCATGACTGCAGCAACGCATTGCGTGTGGTGATCAGGAGTTACAGCTTCCTGGACATTGACTGGTGGGAGGATCATTTGCCAGTGTTTTTGCCTGAAGAGCGAAGTGCCAACGTTGTTGAAGATCGTTCCGGTCGGATATTAATTGCGTCACTGTGATCCAGAGGATTTTCCACTATGGCGCAGATGTTGTTGAAAGAAGTGGCGGATTTGGGGTTCGTGATAGCGTTCCGCTTCTATGGGCGACACCCAGAAACAGGGCCAAGGTTTTACCACCCTCCATGTTCTGACGATAGCCGAGATTACGCGGAAGTATCGACTGTTCCTTCATCCTGCAGTGTCAGAAGACACTCGCCGGTAAGGCGACATGGCTTGGCGGGGGCGGCATCTATCATTTTACCGAGTCTTTCAGCCCCAAGTTTGCCGATTCATCTTTCGAGCGGAAGCTTCCCAGATCTTGGTCAGTGCCGTTCCATTGAGATGCTTGTCCTTGGTTTGCTTGCTCTCAATTATTTGTATTATTGATTACTTTTAAGCTTTGAAGATCTTTGCCATAGAGACACTTGCATTTGTCATTTAAGGCATTTGAGCCTAGATAGATTTACTTATTCGTCTCTGGATAACCTGGGCTTTGCTGACGGTGCTGATCTATTTTGTTTTTATTTCAGACGGAACTCTTCCTTCTCCGGCACCACATAATGTAGGGGCGCACTAACTTAAGCTCTCCATGGAAACCCTAGCGAGCATTCTTTAGTGTTGCTTGTCAGTTCAATACCTACTCACGATGCAATTATTCTATGTCATTTGTCCTTTTTTCCTGGCTATGGCATCGAATGGATTACATAGGTTTTACAGATGTGGGACACAAGGATTTTCTCTATATTAGTGAAACTTCTGAAAGATGGACATCAATTTGTTTGGACGGATTCCACATTCATGAATAGACAACGCAGAGATATAGAGGAGTTCCGCAATATAATGACGACTACGGATAGTGGTGGAAACTGAAGTTAGATTGAAGATTTGTGGATTTTTGGAGATTAAATTCTCGAGAAGAGACCAATTTTTTCTTATATCTAGTTCTATTTAATATCAAGATTTATTTAATGCCAGAATTCTTTAAAATATTGTTAAGTAATCTTCAGCGATGCGCAGTGTCAACATGTTTCTGTTTATGAAAATGTTCAAAAATATGCTGAAAGTCATGTTGAGAGATTCTTAATGATCATCGTTTTGGTGTACCTCCTTCAGTTTCAATGAATCATACATGGCTAATCGCTTCCTCTGTGTGGACCATACTCGTCACTAATTAACAATTTTATACTTGCCATTGACGTAATTCAAATAAGTCTCGTGTTGTAAGACTTCTTTGCTTCGATGTGAACAGCAGCACCCCGCCCAAGGAGCTACAAGCATGTTGGCAAATATGCAAATTATTTGAGACATTGCTAAAAACACGTCTGACATGGTGAGTGGAATTGAGATAGGCTTGTAAAATACTAGGCAGCAATGCACATGGCTCAGTGGCGAATGGTAAATCTTCGCCGTAGACGGATTGGAGGATTGAGAATGCAAGATTGAAAGAGCCACATTTCACAAACTGTATCCATCCGCAACTTCCAATGAATCTGTGGTAGCAAAAGGCCTGAGGCCAAACCATGTATAATGATTTAAGGTACCAAATGGCTGGTCATGTTTCCAAGTCTACTAAAAATAGGCAGCATTTTAAAATAACCGATGAATTGTGCATGTATCACAACTTTTCAGATTAAAGAGTGTTCATCAAATCTTGGCACCTTGGCAGCTCCATCTCCATCTGGTCTTGTCATGGCACCTGGATTTTGTCTTTTCACATTAGCATTTCAATGTGAAGTGGAATGGACAGTGCAAGTAATGTGAAGAGGAGGTTCGCACAGCTGACCCAATTGTAATGCGATTCTCTAATGCAGATGCGATTCTTGGCATATCGATGTCCCCGTTTTGAAGCTTCTCAAACATGTTCTTAGGGTCCACAATGGGGGTGCTCCATCCATTGGTGTTGTCCGTGGGGATTCAGGGTCCGAGTGATCTACATCCTCACTCACAACGGAAGGCATAACGACCTGGGCGAACTTAGTAAAGACCGTTGGGTAGGTTGGGTAGAGGACAAGCATTATCCACGTCATAAATCCTGTCGATCTTGTCCTGAGATACAAATGCGCAGCTTCCCGCAAGTCTGGATCAATTTTCAGGGTGGATTCGATGTCATCAACCAAGCCCTGGAACTGGCGAGCTGTGCAGCATTGATCCTCTACCAATTGAGAGGGTTGAAACGTGCTGGCCAACAGCATGAGCTGGGTGGTGCCGAGGTTGAGGGCAAAGGCGGTGACAGACAGAGATTGGGCTAGAATGACTCCATAGATGGCCGCGACGACAATGCAGGTGACAACCGTGATCTGGCGGAGCTTGTTCTAGTTGTCACGTTGAATCCCGATGTCGGTGTGCATCTCACCGCGACCTGGGGCGGCGCCGGCTAAGATCCGCAGCTGCGCAATCAGGAGGGCAATGAATCCCATTTGCTAGCTCCCGCAACATCGTCCTGCACGGACATGGGAACCAGCATCTCGTTCTTCCAAATTTCGACATCGAAAGCTGAACCGCGCTAATTTCACCATCTGCGACAACATCTGCGACGCTTGGTCTCGCTCTCAAAGCATAATTTCTCGTAGCAGCAGATTGAGCATTCGCAGGTCTCCTGACTTCGTTGTGTCGATACACTCAACAGGGGATAAGCAATGTTAGCACTAGCAACTTCCATTCTCACAAAATCCAATCCCCGTTTCGACAGCTCTTAAACCAGATGACCCAAAGTGTATCTCAATCCGGGCATCTGATCGAAGCTCGAGGAGGCCGATCGTTTAATCCGCTGTGACACTCATGGCGATGAAGGCATGCAGTGAGAGGGGGAAGAGATGACGAGCACAAGCTTTGTGCATTCTTTGGAAAATGTTACAATGATGTCGGAATGGAAGACATACACAAGTGGAAATTTAGGGGTTTGAAAAGATAAATCGTACTTAACACTAACATAATATTAATATCAACAACTTGTTGGTACAATATATTTTATAATTGATCAATAAATAATTCTTAAAAAAATGGACATTTACATGTGACTCTATGAATAAATAAATGAATGTATATACATAGATATATATAGGAAGCTCCTAGTTGGACATCCCTCTTTTATTGCATGGACACTCTTTGTGCTACACACCCCACCATATACACACCCCAACATACACATACTAAAACTCTTTTTTACACTAAAATTTTTTAGGATAAATCTATAATAAAAGATTTGTATGCAATGGCTTACGACATTATTTTTATTTATTTATTTATTTATTTGATTAAATTCAACAAAATTTCATAATATATTTCATGTGATTTTTTCATTCACTTTAAAAATATTTTTAATTTTATTTAGGAAATCTTTTATTGTAAATTTATCCTAAAACTTTTTAGTGTAAATAAGAGTTTTATTGTGTATATATAGAGATGTGTGACATAAGGGATGTCCATGCAATAAAAGGGGGTGTCCACCTAGCACTTCTCTCTCTATATATCTATCTGATTATTTTGATTTTTTAAATTAAAATTAATTATTTTTTTGAATTTCATACAATATGATTTGATATGATTTTTTTATTTTTATTTTTTTTATTTTTAAAGTTGTGTTTTCTTTTGTGAAATTGTAATGTCTTAACTGGTTTTGGTAGGAATATGGTTTTTAATCACAACTAGAGTTTATGTATACAACTCATTATGATTGCACTCTTTCTTTTGCATTTTTTTTTTTTTTTTTTTTTTCTTTATTCTTTTCGCTCAAGTAATATGTTTTCTTTATTTAAAATATTGCAACTTTCATCACAACTGGCTTTTTTACTTTCTATTGTTTATGCCACATACCAAAATGTGCATTGATGTTTGCTTATCAAATAGAAACTGTACACCCGTTTGAAATTCCGTGGTCATATACTTATAAGTATGCTTTTTAGAGGTGTCAATTCTAACTAGGAGCTGTTAGATCTCCACCCATTCTCAACTCACAAAAACTTTCTTGATGTCACTTTCAATACACTGATATTCTTACTTTCTTTAAGAAAGTGCCTGCTACATTATTTTATATTTCCTTACCCTCACAGCAACAGCAACTGACTGTTTTGTCACTCGGGGTTATGGAACCATGCCATCCTCGAATGGCTCTAAGAACTGTGGCCACCATGATTTGTGAAGTAGTTCAGAGACAGATGTCTTCAAAAGGAAACAAATCGATTCCATTGCGTTAATTTTTTTTTTTTAGTAATGTACATGCGTTTTGAGCAAATCCCTATGCCTCTCTAGTAGCTACCTTGATCATCTAGTTAGGCCTGGCAACCAAGAAGCCGCAGATTTGCACCTGCTTCACGTTATCGAAGCCCAACACGCGCACCCAGCAGTTGGGGAAGGTCTTCTTGCACTCTTGAATTTCCCTCAACACCTGGGCAGAGTCATTGCACCCGAACATTGGCAATTTCCACATGGTCCAGTAGCGGCCATCGTAGTACCCAGGGCTAGAGTTGTTGTCTCGGGACACACCGTTTGAGTTCTGAAATCGAAACACACAATTTAGAGGTTGCCAATCTGCCGTCCTTGCATCTTACAGATCTTGGCAAAATTGAAAAAGCGAAAGACAATTTAAAACTTACCAGGTCGAACTCGAGGCAGGGGATGAGCTTCTGCTGGATCATGTACTCCACCTGCTTGGCAATGGCCTCATCTGACAATGGGGGCAAGTACGAGAAGGTCTCTAACTTGGTCATGCCAATGGGATTCCACACCTGCACATATAGTTCGCATTTAAAACTGTGCCCTAACAAATCAACAGAGCTTCCCGCTAGTACTGTTTCTCAAAAGCAGGAGAATTATACAGACGTATGCGAATTGAACAAAAGAAAAAGAAAATCAGATACACTATGCTAGGTATCACCCACATCAAAGAAAACAAATCAGTTGTCACAACTGCCACACCTGCATGCATTGAACACGGCTGCCGTTCTGAATGGAGCTCAACTTCTGGCTCTTGGAGGCGAAGAAGGTGGATCCCTTTAGGCCAGTGATAGCTTTGACAGTGACAGAATCAGAGGAGGCAACCGATGAGGGGGCCGCAGCGAATGCAGCTGGGGCCACAACGGTGGAGCAGGCAACAGTGGACGCCATAGTGCACAAGCTGCTCTCCTGCTAGATGCAGGGAGAATTCAGAAAGCGGTGAAGTGGGGGATGGGCAGCAAGTTTCTGAATTGATCATTGCATCTGCAGGAGCGGTATTAAGCACATCGGGGGAAGGACCGCTGCAGCAGTGGATTGCGAGCAGACGATCAATCATGTCCACATGAATGGGCTGCACGACTTCGGACTGGATTGGGCCGCTTCGACGAACAAATGGTCGTTGGCGGCAGTTGTTTCAGGCCGTCCGGAAACTGGGTCTGAGTCGACCTGACTCAGGGTTGGACGAGTGTGGACGGATTGTGGACAAAGCGTGGACGAAAGGACGACGGTTGGAATCAATAGCCAATGTTGGCGTTAACTTAATGCTACAAAAACGCCGCTTTGGCGGACACACCTCCAAACTGGGCTCGCGTAGTCATTCAAGTACGCATGGATGAAATATTAGTTTTTGAAGTGGGGAACCAAGGTGGGCTGCCTCCCCTCATCACCAAGGGCTTGCAAGAATCCTGTATCTGTGTAAGAATTTTCGTTTCCTCTGATACAAGACTGTTTGAGGAGAGACTCGCGCTTCGGAGTGCAATCTCGTAACTGAATTGTAACATTTTTTGTCCCGTGAAGCAGAGAAAAGCTGTTCTGCATCAATGAATTATTTCGGATAACGCTGTGCTACTTATATTTTTTCCTCTCGCTTCTTTCGAGTCGGTAACAGGAGGGATCTTAGGGCTCTATGATATTACCGGGATCGCGGAACAACTGCAGATAAATTAGAAACCTTGGTGCTAGACTGTTGTCATTATGGCCCTTTGTTACATGCCACGCGTTGGCGAGGCTCACATTTTGCTGAAGTAAGCTCTTCTTCCAGAATTTCAGACGTCTGAATTTCGTCGCTTTTGCTAGATGTTTGCTTGTCTTCAATACCCAATAGATTGAGTACTGTTAAAGTTGCAGTTAACTCAGAGTACTTCACAACGTCCCGGTTCTTCACAACATCCCGCATGCCGGAGAGAGCAGATTTCAGCTCATGGGTCTGCGTCTCCAATGCTTTGAATATGCTTCCTAGCTGCAGACTTTCTGAAAACACAATGAGCATATAACACAAAACGTGAGGTTGGTACCACTTGATCGCCACTTCGTTGGTAACAAACTCTTATCACGGGATCCTCTCGAGAATGATAGTAGGAATAAATCCTTGAACGCCATACAAGAACCTCTAACAGAATCACTACAAACAAGCGTAAAGAATCACAGAGAAGACGATACAGAACATCCACAGAGCAGCATAAGGAGCATGTTACCCTTGGCTGTAGCATGAGAAAACTCACACATTGCTGCAGCCACTGCGGAAGCAGCAGCCGCTGCGACATTAGCTGCTAGAGCAACTTCATTCACAGGTGACTGAGCAGGAGGCCCTTCTGTGAGTGGAGATACTTTATCTGTTTTTTTTTTTTTTTTTTTTTTTTTTTTTCCTCGAACACAATGCTACGTATCCATATTTTGAACTTAGGAAGAAAATACACCTGAAAGCATTTTCACAACAAGAATTAGTACCACATCACAAACATATTATGAACAGGGTGCGATGTTCTTTTAGTCCTGTTACTGATATTTCAGGATTAACTGCTAAAACAATTAAAATTGAATTGTTTGAAAAGTTTGCATGGTTAACACAATGAACTCATTGATTCAACATAGAATTCAATACGGATGTATCAGCATTATTCCTGTACTGACAAAGTGTTTGTTCGATTTCTTCTTGTTCGTTCCACACTTGCAGTTCTCAGCAGATTCAAATTGATGGATACAAGGTGATTTATAAGTCAAACTGAGATTTATGAGAAACTACGGTGATGATATTCAGCTTGACAGCTTTATTTTCCTCTCAATCATAGGTACCACAGTTCTCTCTCTTGAATCATTCTTTTGTCTTGTTTCTTCTCCCTTCCCTTCCTCCTCTTTTCTTCTTCCTCTTCTTTTGTATTTTGTTTCAAAAATTAAGCTTTTGTCGATTTTGCGAACGCTTGTGTTGTGTCGTTGCTGTACATGATCGGTATTGAATCTCAGAATAGTATTTCAGGAACTGTAATCTTTGCATGGACGTCTGAAAGTAGGGATACAACACTGCATTGTGACATAGTGGGAAACCGTAAATACTCACGGTGGATTCGACCTTAGTAAATTGGAAGATGAGTCTTGTTTGTCTTTGTTATTGTTATGTCATAATCAAATAAGTAATTTATTCTTTACATTTTTTTAATATTATTTTGAACTTCCAAAATAAAGATCTTAGTAGTTTTGAGTAGTGTCTTAGATTTTTCTAACATAAGAAAATCACCATTTTATGTATCATTGTTTGCTATAATAATTTAATATATTTTCTATTCTATTGATTTAATGAATTTTATTGTATTTTAAAATATATTTAGAATTTTATTGTAAGTCCTATGTTAATATATGTTTTACTTTATATTTTAATTGATTTATTTCTTGTAATCTACATTTTTTTTAAAACTTAATTCATAGGAATTTGCAAAAAAGTATTAAATCGTATGAATTTTAAAATACTAATATCGATTGATAGATTTTTCAACAAGAATATAATTTCATAGGTTTTACAAAAAGAGTATTGTTTAATTTCAATATCAATAATAAGGTTTTATTAGATTTGTAGCAAGAATTTCATTCTATAGATATTGCAATAACAATATGATTTTATGGACTTTGCAAGAATTGTTTTTTAATAAATTTTACAATTTTTCTAATTGGATTTTGCAACTATAAGTAAATATAAAATCATGGATTTTACAATAATACAAGATTAAAAAATAATATGGTATGCTATTTTAGAATATCAAGTATGAAATAATATATGAATATTGATTTTTCATATAATTATTTTTAAATTTTTAAAAGAATTTGCAATGCATTTGGAAATTAAAATTTTATGTATGAATCAGAGATCTATATTGATTATAATTAAATTATGGCATTTTAAAGTTCTCTTTGATATTCCAAAATATGTTTCGAATTATTAAATACAGAGAAAAGTTTATTAATTTTAATGACATCTTTTATCCCTCTGATTTGAAAGAGGAAATAGAATGTATAGAAGAGTTAGGATCTTTTACAAATGCAAAATTTGACAAAAAAAACCATTCCAAGTTCTTAAGAATAATATTCTTTATTTTTTGATGAAAATAAAAGTAATGAAGGAAAAGAAATTAAAATTAACATGAATTTGGTGCATCAATTGAAAATGCTTCTAATGATATTGATAATTTGTATATTCAACTCTTTGGTAATATTTTTAAGCTAAATATTTCTAAAACATATTTATTTTATAATAGAAAGTAAAAATATCATAATTTATTGCTTGCAATATAATACATTTCTTTCCTACAAAAACATTCATGTAACTGATCTATATTTTTTTCTACTTGAAAAATTCTATGGTCATACTATAAATTTAAGTGATGTTTTCATACTCTTGAGCAATAGAAAATTATTTAAGGAAAGTTAAAGTAATTTAAAAGAAAAAATATTCATGATTTATATCTTAATTTGGATGAGAAATATGGACTTATTCTTACAATTGAAGAATGGTGTTCAATTATACCAACATTGCCTCATTGACAAGAGGGTTCAATATATATCATTAAGACACACAACAGATACAATTTGGCAATGTTGGAATATGGATATGAGAGTAGGAGGTATCTAAACCAAATATATAGAAGATTGCATAAAATCATATAATGTTTGTCAAAACAATCAATTTTGGAATGAAATAATACTAGTTGATGCAGAAGATTTTTATTGTTTTTTAAATGAATTTTGTACAAGGTTTGTGGTATTGGAAAATTCAACGTTCTGAAAATATCATTAAAAAAAAGTTGGTAACTTAGAGAGTATTACCTATTGATTTCATGTCATTTCACAAGAAATTTAACAATTACCATATTCTATGAAATTGACTAGTAAGTATTCTAATTATGTACTTGTAATTAAATTTTAATTTGGTTAATTTTTAATCTATATTAATCTAATTTAAGTTATATTTATTAATATTTATTTTTAGTAATATCATACTTGAATATATTTGAATAATACCATATCTTTATAATATATTGTTTAAAGAGGTATTGCATAAAGATAATCAGGATGCTGCCCAAATTAAAATAATTCAATTTCAAGAACAAAAACAAGCATCAATAGGAATTCAAATTTATTAACCATATGACCTTGGAAACATTGATTCTATAAAAAGGCTTTTTATGGTTATTATTCAAAATAATTTTAAGAAAAATATTGCTAAATAATTTTTACAAAATAGATCTTGGATTTTGGATTCTAATTTTTTAAAAAATCAATATGATATGTATTTGTATATAATTGTAGTTCCAAATTAAAATGGTCAATCTATGCCAATATTTTATATGCTATGCACTAGTAATTTGAATCAAGATTATAAAATAATTTCATTGAAGTTAATACTAAATATAGTATTTAAAGTAATTAGAAATATCCTATGAATTGCTATTATTATAAACAAATATAAAACTTTATAGAATGCAAGTAATGATATAGTTCTTAAAGATTTTTATTGTTGGCATATTGAAAGTAAAAAAATAATATAAGTGGCATAAAGAATATTATTATGCTATTTTTATATTATAAAAGTATGGAATAAAAATTTGCTCACTTAAATTCCTATTGATGCTAAAGCTAAAGTTTAAAAAGTGCTATATATATTATTAAATTATAATTTTGAAATTCAATTACATAAAGATTTTAATGACATACCAAGGATTCAAACATACATAGAAAATTAGATGAATAAATATTGATATACCTTGGAAGATCTTATAGCCAAGGTTTAAAAGATTATTTTCATATAGTAGCATAGACACAATTAACCATATTAAATAACATTGGAATTTTATTAAATATACATTGTTCTAAAGTAAAATAATTATTAAAGTATTTTATAAGTAGATGATGCAAATCAATTATAATTTTTTTATAGCAAGTGAAACTTATCTCAACAAATAATATAATATTTTATTAAATATTTATTTTTGTGATTGTCTAAATTTTATTTCCATATATAAGCATCTTATTAGAATATAATTAATTGTTGATAAATGCTTCTCTTTTTTTAAAAAAAAAACTTTGATAGAAGATATTATACCTATATTGAAGCATTCTAATAAAATAAGATTATTATCTTTAGATTTTTTAATAGATAATGTCAAGAATATGAATTTAATTAAAATCTAAAAGACAATATACTCATGTTACAAGGTTGAAAACAGTCTCAGTTTTACTTCCATATTTACTAGCTACAAAGAAAGTTTTGTAGAAGTTTTCTAAAGACTGTAAGGCTTGTGGTCCAAGTGCTAAGTTATAGGTTGTTCTTAATATGACTTCTTAAAAGTAAGAAATTAAGTAATAAGTTTTAATAGCCACATGGCATATCTATAAAAGTCATGATATATAATCTATATTTAAAAAAATTCTTTGAAGCTTCTTAAAGAAGATATTATATTTTCAACATGTTTCTTTCTACTTCTTTTTATTTTTATTTATTTCTATTTATTTAAGTAGTATCAATATTTATTATATTACTTTCTCTTCTAGGCAATCAGTTCTATGAGAAGCAATCAAATTACTTAATAAGTTGATAAAGTCTAAGATTTGTCAAATAGTATTAGCAATAAATTTTGATCTATATTCTACTCGAAGGTAGTTGATAAGTCACTTCAACCATCAATAATGTTCCATACTAAGGCAAGAAGACCATCATATTATTTGATTATTATTGAGGCCTTCATAACTATCTTCAAACAACACATTTTATATTCTATCAAATATAATATTTACCTTGAATAGCATCACTAAGCATTAATAGTCTCTTTTGAATTCATGGTATCAAATACATTATATTTTATTATCTATTTAGAGAAAAATATGTCATTTTTAAGGATCTTCATTACAATTCTAATATTATTTAAGTTGAGATAATTTAAATATTTTATTTGGCAATTCTATAAATGATAGGTTTGAAATAAATCTATTGATTGTTATTTTTTTATGTTATAATAAAATTCATAAGTTGATCTTTAAACTTGTTTTTGCTTGATATATACCATTATATTATTAATAATTGGTCCTTGGTTTTAATCGATGTTATCAATAAAAAGTAGCAATAAGCTTTGATATATTTATAAGATTCTTTGATGGCTTCCATGTGTATTTATTAATATTATATCTATGCCAATGTACAAGATATTTCAATTTATTTTGGTATTGCCTTAAATCTAAGACCTTCTTCTACTTCAAATTCTTTAGTTATTATCTATTTCAATAAAAGGTGGTGGTAATGGCTTTCTTCTCAAAATGTTGATTGCAGTATAAGGTTCAATAAGAGATACATAGAATATAAGATGTAACTTTATTGATTGTAGTAATTCCAATTGATATAGAACTAGATTAATTTTTTTTGAATATCAAATGGACCAATCTTTTAACAATCCAATTTTTTTTAATATTGATTAGTTTTAACATTATGATAAAATAACCATACCTTATGACCAATTTTAAATAGATGTTGTTCTTTTCTAGAAATATTAATATTTTATTTTTATTTTTAAGAATCCTTTAGCTTTATTTTTATTTTTGTATGAATCTCTACTATTTTCTATATTAAATCTTTTGCTATTGGATTTTTTTACTATTGAAAAATTAAAAGTATTCAATTATAGATAATAATTATAATTGACAAAAGATAGAATTTGTTGAATAGAAGAATATATTATATTTTTATATAAAAATTCTACTAATGGCAAGTAAGTTGTTCAATTGTCTTGATAATAGTTGATAATACATTGCAAATACTATTCTAATACTTAATTCATACATTCTATTTGTTTATCAATTGAATACTTTAATATGGCTACTAAGCAAAGATTTGGATATCTTGACTTAAAACTTGTTTAGATGTTGGATACCTCCAACTAAATTATATGGATGGACAAACTTTATTTGTCCTTATCTTAGTTTGAAAGTATATTTACCTTAGCTCAAAAAAGCTAACCACTTATTATCTATCTTGTTATTAGAGATTAAAAAAATTAGTTTTTTGATTTTTTAAAATTCCTTTCTATGATTTTATATTTAAAAGAAATTTAAAATCATCCAAAATAAATATTAAAATATAAAAAAATATATTTTATAATTATATTTTTAATTATATAAACTAATTGATATGACAAAGAGTTTTTTAATATAAGAATATATGAATTATAAGATAATATTTTTTTTATATTATAATAAGATCAATAAATGAATTGTGCTAGAATAAAGTGTACTTAAACATGTGTATTTTTTTTACCAAGTATCTTTTAATTATATGAAAAAATAAATTATAGATATAATTTATTATTTAAATCTAATTGCTAGACATTAGATTTGATTTAAAAAATAAAATAAAATCAACATGACTTTTAAAATGGTTCAGATAAGATTTTTATAATTTTGATATATGAATATGTCTTTTGGAATATAATTTATAATAAAATTTGACTTGAATTATTATAAGTTTTTAAATATTTCAAAAATTCAAATTTAAATCTATTACAATAATAAATATTTTAAAAAATATATAAATCTATAGATATAAGTGATAATAAAACTTAATATTTTTATAATTATTATATATATTTTTTGAATATCTAAATTTATATTTTTATTATTCTTATATACAATAAAATTTTATTTAAGATTAATAAAGTCATGATCAAATCAAAGATTATAATTAATAAATCTTTATAAAAAATTATTTTATTTAATTAAGAGAATCTTTAGATACAATAGGTTTTACAAAACAACCTCCAAATTTGATAAATGAATAAAAACTATCTTAAAAATTATCATCAATAAGTAATTAAGTTTAAAATAGATTATTCTATTTTCTTCTCAATATCTATCTAAATTACATACTTGCTACCTTTGAATTTAAGAACTACACGAAAACAACAAACAATATATAAAACTTATTAGGAACATACACTTTGGAGGTTCATTGAATCTTTTAGAATATTCTAGAGCTTCCTGAGTTACTGAAAGTCAGTTGAAAAGCTTCCTAGTTGATGAAAGTAGCTCAAGAAGCTTCATAGTTAGTAGAAGGAGTTCTAGAAGCTTTCAAGTTTGTAGAAGAAATTTGAGAAGCTCCCGAGTTAGTAGAAGGTTCTTAAGAAGCTTTTTAGTTTAATAGAAGCTGCTCAAGAAGTGTCTTAGATATAAAAATATATGGGAATTGAGACTGAAGAGTTCTTCAATCTCTACAATGTTATTGTATTATATGTTGTCTTGTTTGAGAATGTATTGGACACCTAGCTATGGAGGGTGAGGTTGCAATTCACAAATCTTTAAGAACCTTTAATAGGTTTCATCCATACAAGAAGAATATGATTCAAATTTTAATTTTAGAATACTTAAATTAATATAAAGTGCTTAAAAATACTCTTCTTGCTAAATTCAACCACATATAAAATCCAATTGCTTTGTTACTTGTCACAATTAAGTAACTTAGATTTCTTCTTGTAAATCCTAATCTTAATCAATAAATTTTAGTAAGCTATAACTCTTAATTTGACTATCAATTTGGTATGAAATTTTGCATACAAATGCAAATAAAAGTCTTCTGTATGTTTAAATAATTTTAGTCCAATTCAACTTATAAATTGTCAAAAATCAACCAAAAACCACACTAATGTTACTTGGCTGCCAACTTGAAAGTTGATGTAGATATCTAAGTAGTAATTTCTCCTTCTCCAACTGTTAACTTTAGCTAAAAATTGGTATAAAGATTGCCTTTGAAGTCTTCTAGTACTGTGCCAAATTTCACATTGATTCAACTAATAGATCTTTAAATATTGTAAAAACCCTAAATAATCCTAAACTACCAATTTCTAGTACCTATTTGTATTAAAGATCAAATAAATCTTGATTGCATTATTAGATTGTTACAAATTTTTTTTCAATCTTAGTACACTCAATCACCTATATAATATCAAATTTTTAAATATAGATGTTACTTCAATTGCACACAATAGCCAAGAGTGCTAGTCCTAACTTTATTGTATAAAAACTTAATCTCCCATACAAATCTTGACTTTAGATAGCAATTGCTAAGTCCTTCCAAAGCCTATAGAAATAAATCTAATGTCTTTAAAACAAGCTTAAAGCTAGCTCTTCAATTATAGTTGCCAAACTCCAAATGATTTGATATCTTGCTCTTGGTGGCCGTTTTTGTAGCTAGAAGATTGATTTCAATCTTGTCTTATATATGGTCGACTTTCAGGTATCAATCCAACTTATTCTAAGGATTTTTAAGCGTGACCCTATTATCAACTTAACTCTAGTATCAACTATATTAATTATTTATCTCTTTTATTCTATTATTATAAACTCATGGCTTTTTAAAAGTAGAGAAAGAATTTCTATAATCTAGAAAAAAAACTTAATAACTAATTTTTATCTATTAGCTATTAAAAGAAGAAAATAATCTAAAAGACTTTTATAAATATTTTTTTAAATATCTTGAGTTTCTATTGCACCAAGATAATTGAATATTAAGTAGAAATTATTCTTATTTATATTTTTTACTACATAAATGTGTTACAACACAACGTCCACCTCCTCTAAACCTGCACATCTTCTGGTATGCACCAAATGAATCATATGTCATAGTTGGCATCACACCACCTCTTTATTTTTTGCACCAAGTTTTTCTTCATTATATTTATTACCCATTTCAATATAATTATTTTCTTCAGAGTCATTGATATCTTCAACATAATCCCCTACATTTATTTTTCTATCTTGTCTTTTAAAAACCTTCACTCGCTTCTTGACAATAGGTATTTTCAATCTTATATCATCTAATTCTTTCAATGAATACATAGCATTGTCATGGACTATTACTACTACATACGGTGTCGTATGACGTGGTCTTCTATCTGAGAATATACTGGATACCTGGTTGTAGAGAGTTTACTTGAAACTTGATGGCAAAAATCCAATAGGTAATTTGTCCTCAATTAAAAGGACAAATAATATAATAATCTCACAAAAGAAAAGTTATGTATATAAACCCTCTTGCATTCAAGTTAGTTTGTACAAAAAGGGTTCAAATTTCCATAAACACCCTTCAAAACTTTATTCACCCACAAGAACTTATTTCTTACTAATTTTTTGAGTCCAATAACTCTTGATCCAATCATTCAGTTTCTATAAAATTTAATTTAAAGTATAGATAATTTTCTTGCATTTCACCACAAGAAAGAATCAACTGTAAATTCGTTTTGAATTGTCTGATATCTCAAAACCTCTAGTAAGTGCTTAAAACCCTAGCTTAGAGACACCCGAGCACTATTTTCCTTATATCTCACAAATCCAAAATTCTAATGCCACAAAATATTTTTACATAGTCTTGTGACATAAATATATACACTCCTAAAAATTTTGAGCCAAAAATTTATCAAATTGCCTAAGATATAGCTCAAAATGTAACTACTATGTAAGTAGGTCACTTACTGCCCTTAAGTTTGTAAGCACTGACTTCAACCCCCAATATCTCCTTCACCCTAGCTTGAATTTCATTAAGTTATATATGAAAAGTATAGTTGTGAAAGTGCTCTCTCTAACTCCAATCACCGATCCTTGATTGCTCTCTGTATGCGCAAGTTATACCCAAAAGAGTGACAGTAGGTCCAAAATTGACACCTTAACTTTGAGCGCCTATAACTTCTTCATAAAAAGTGCAAATCACACAAAATTTGCACCTAAACCAGATCCAAAAATCTAAACCTTATGATCCTAGCCTCTGATGTTTGACTCTTCCTGAAAAAAAAACCCCAACTCCTAATAAAACCTCGGGTAGCCTCCTTGAAGCCCATTGGGCATGATTTTTGACCAATTAGAATAGAGACTTTTGAAGTTAATTTTATATTGATAAGTTAAAAGAAAATAAGTTTATACAAACCTTAATAATAATCCTTTTAATAGATCCTTTCTAAACTAGCAACCTAATCACATCTTGTAATCAATAAAAGTCTACTGATATGGCTCTCATTTAGCTATATAATAAATTATACATTAAATATACATGTACAATTTTTTTCACATAGTAGCAAAACCACAACACGACAACGGTCCAAACCAATGTTTTGAAAACTTTTATAAAGTACTATGTTGGTTATCCAAATTGCTATCATAAACAAGTATCTAATCACCTTCTTCAATTGCTCTAGGCCTCAATCAATATCATTTAACAAACCAAGCCTTATTTTTTAACCTTGCCTCTTATAATTGTTTTAATGATAACTCTACATCTTTTGATCTTTGTTTAAGTTGCCAAATTCTAATAGCCAACAATTCTTTATTTTATTAATCCATCTTCCCAAGGTAGCATATTCTAAGTTGGCACATGTTCTTCAATTGACAAAATAGATTTTTGACGTGTCATGAGTTCTACAAGCATATATTCTATTACTAAATTATATATTGTTCAATCAATCCATAATGCATAAGATAGAAATTAAGGCTATTCTTTTACTCTTCTATTACAAGCTTTAACCAAGGCTTTTATAATTGGTAGATGTCCACGTTCACTCTTTGCATTCCTTTCTAGATTGTAAGTAATAATCAATGATAATTTAATTCCGCATCTCTTTAAGAATTCACAAGCTTTATGTGCATCTACTTCTCTATGATCTATAGTGATCTTTCCCACATCCATAACAATAAATAACATCCTCAAATAGAATCTTATAGAATCCTTTTATAGACTTTGTTCTTAATGCCTTGCCTTCTATTTGGTTTGATAAATCTTCATGAGCCAAAACTAAATACTTCATTTGTCATAATCCCATTGACATAATAATCAAATCCGCAATCCATTTAAAATAAATAGCTAAAAGATATGTTGGATGTAGACCATCTTGATGACGTATATTTGAATATATTTAATAAATTATACAAGATTCTACAAATGAAGCCACATCTTGATACATATTCTTCCACCATTACTGTTCCTTCAATTTAGCAAAAGTAGTCCAAATTTCTCTATGTCCCGCCCATAGACTATCATGAAATTTCTTGAATAATTTTTGTTGATCTTCTTTCGTACCTACTACTTGTTGCAACATTTCAATGTTTGATTTTGGCCTCTTCCATACAAATCCTCCTTATAATATGAACTTGTATGCTTTTTTCTTAATTTGTTTAAATTTTTCAATAGGCCAATCAGTATGCTTGATTAATGTACTCAAATAATGTCCAATATCCAATAACTCTCTTTCATAATTTTCTTCATGAAATGATATATCTTCCTTGTTCAATTGTGAAACTGAATAAAACTTTGTACCCACATCATCAATATCTTCAATCATCTCATCTTTTCCATCATATTTTGCTTGAGATAGTATATTTGCTACTAGATTGTCTTTTCTTGTAACATGTCTAAGCTCCAAATTTAATGATTTAATATAAATAATCCATCTCAACATTATAATATCTAGTATTGTATAGTTAATAATCATTCTAAATAAACACAAATAATTTGTTTCAATTACCACCATTGTCATAATTAAGTAATCTTTTTTAGCTTTCATAACTGAAATAACTCCCTATAATATCCTTTTCACTTGTGAATATGCATGCTAGCAAGTACTTAGAACCTTAGCTCCAAATCAAATTCCAAATTTGTGTCTATTTGAATTATCTTGATCTATAATTCATTCAATGGCAATTGGACGAATATCCACTATAAAAATCACTAGTCTATTGCACTTATAATTAATTTTTCTCAATACTAGAGGTGATGTCAATAAATCTTTTAATCTTTGCATTGCTTTCATATACTTTTCTTCCCATTTAAACCTATAATCTTTGCATAATAATTCATACAATGGATCTACTATGTAAGCATAATAAGAAATCCAAATATGATAAAATATACATGCATCTAAAATCTTTGCACCTCTATTAAAGAACTACAATCTTCTTTTATTCTCTCAATTGCATTAATCTTGGTTGGATCCGGTTTCCTTCCATAAAATCTATATAAATATCCAACAATTATAACTTCTTATATTCCAAACATAAATATTGCACCCAATAACATAAGATGAATTTTTTCAATCCAAGTTAATATCTTTTCACAATCTTATATATGATCAATAACATACTTGCAACATCCTCTCTTATCTAAAGTTTCATCCTTGTTTTCTTTCTTATACCCATTTATAGAAATATATCAAGGATACGAACTAAAATAGATGTGTAAGTTAGTAAAAAACTATATTAAAAAAAAATAATAAGATAGAAATAAAGAAATATGTATATTCAAGAAAAAATTAGAATGGCTATTGTCAAAGACTAGAAAATATATGAGACTCTTGAATTAGACTAGAAGTAAGAAAAGAATTGACAAGAATAAAAAAAAGATTTATTCTTATTTATATTTATACTATCTATCTAAGAGCTACATGGCGGTATTCTATAGGATCTTCTACACATGTTTAATTTGCAAGACATGTGTCAAACTTGCACGACAAGTTTCCTATATATGCGCCACATACTTGGCTTATTCCGCAAGCTACCAATATGTGCAACACATGGCTAGCTTGTTCTACAAGCTATCAATATGTGTGACACGTGGCTAGCTTGTTGATCAAGTTTCTAACCTACCAATCACCTATAGATATGTATAAAGGTGATTCCACATCTATGAAGCTTCTAAGAAGCTTCTTTTTAAGATATTATCAAATTAATTTATTTTACTTACTTTTATTAATTTATATTAATTAAATAATTACTAAAATAAATCTTATGTTCGTGACATTATCCTCCTTTCTAAGGATGAGTTCCATGAGGAGCGGTGATTACATGTTGAAGAAGTCTAAGATATGTCAAATTGTGCTTGTCACGTATTCTGATCTTTGTTTCCTTTGAAGATAGTTGATAGGTCTTTTCAACCATTGATAGTGTTCCATACTAGGACAAGAGAACCCCTCTATTATTTGATCATTATTGAAACCTTCATAACTTCCTTCAAAAAAAATATTTGAAATACCATCAAGAATAGTTCCTACCTCTAAAAATATCACCAAATATCAAGAGTCTCTTCCAAGGTTGTGATACCAAATACGTTGTATTTTGCCATCAATCCAAAGAAAGACATGTCGTTCTTGAGGATCTTCATTTCTATTTTGTCGTCTTAAAGGTTGTGATAGTCATAATATCTCGTCCAATAAATCAGCAAACGATGGCTCTTGAGCTGAATTTGTAGGTTATTGATTCTCCATCTTTTTAGCACAAATAAATTTTAAGAAATAATAAATAGTGATACAAGGTAGGATGAAACCTCTATAAAACTTGCTTTGCTTTATAGCAAAGATTTTCTTGACTCTTTATCTTGGTTTTAACGGATGTTGTCAATGAAATGTATTGACTTTTATTGATGTATTTGCTAGATTCTTAGATGGCTCCTATGTGGATTTATTAATATTGTATCCGCACCAATGTACAAGATATTCCAATCGATTTTGGTACCGCCTTGAATCTAAAATCTCTTCGACCTCGAATTCTTCATTGTTGTCCACTTCTATAGGAGGCAGTGGCATTTGTCTTCTTCCTTGTATATCCACTATCTTATATGGCTCGAGTAGTGACACATGGAATACATGATAGATCTTCATAGATTTTGGTAGGCATAATTGATAAGCAACTGGATTGATTTGTTCACAAATCAAAAAAGATCCAATCCTACAATAATCCAACTTATCGCAAGGACGGATAGTCTTGATATTATGATGAAGTAATCATATCTTATTGCCCACATGGAATTAAGGTTGTTCCTTGCATAAGACATCTGTATTGATTTTTTGTCATTCTTAAGCTTTTTTTAGTTGTGCCTTTATTGTTGGATGTAGCTCAAACAAATGATTTGTCAAATCTTCTGCTGCAGGATTATCAACTTTTGAAAAGTCAAAAGTATCAAGTCATGGATGATAATCATAATTTGTAAAGAATGTAATTTTCTGAGTAGAAGAATGTATCAAATTATTATAAGCAAACTCTACCAATGGAAAAAGAATTGTCCAATCATCTTAATGGTAGTTAATGGTATATCTTAAATATTGCTCCAAAATTTGATTTATCCATTCCGTTTGTCTATCAGTTTGAAGATGGAAAGCTGAGGATAATTTTATATCTACCTTCAATATTTTAGAAAGAGTCCTCCAAAACCTAGATATAAATTGTGTTCCTCTATCTGATATAATATCCCTTGGTAGTCCATGATAGCAATAGATATTATCAAAGAAGAGTTTAGTTGTTTTTTCACATGTAATAGATTTTATACATGGTACAAAATGTATCATCTTGATAAAACAATCTACAATCATGAATATAGAATCATATGAACTTGACTTTGAAAGATCCATGATAAAATCCATAGAAACAGAAGACCAAAGTTGTTCTAATACAAATTATTGTCGGAAAAGTCCATAAGGTCGGTGATGAGGAGTTTTTGATCTTGAACAAATGTCACATGACTGTACAAATTCTTTAATAGCCTTTCACATCTAAGGCCACCAAAAATCTCTCCATATCAGCTTCAAAGTCTTATTATATCCAAAATATCTTCCCATAGGGAGATTGTGACAAGTTTCTAAAGCACATAGTCATATTGCATCTTCTAGAACATATAGGCGTCCTTCAAAATAGAGCAAATCGTTCTTGAATTCAAACTTAAAAGTATCATGAGACTTAGTTGAATTATTCTTAATCTCATGGATAAGAGGATCTGAAGATATATTGGACTGGATTAGCTTGACAAAAGTGGAATCAATAGTCAATGTTGATTTTATTGCTTAAAGATGAAATTGCTCTGGCTTCAAGAAGATCATTCTTTGTTAATCAAAAGCTGAATTTCTTTTCCTTGATACAAGATAAGAACGTGTAGAAAGGACATCGGACAAACCTTGTTATTTTGTTGGCTGATAGGTAGTAATAAACTCGAATCTTGACAAAGACATGCTCCAAGAAGCCTGGCAACAATTCAATACACGCGCAAATATGAAATATTCAAGATTCTTTTGATCCGTATATACAGTGACTCGACTAGAAGCGCCTTCCAAATAGTGACACCATTCTTGAAAAGAATCCACAATTGCAAGAAGTTCTTTATCATAGATTTTGTAATTGATTTCTACTGCTAAAAATTTCTTGGAATGAAAAGCTACTAGGTAGAGTTTGTCATCTTCTCCCATTTGTGACAATACTACTTCCAAAGCAAAGTCTGAGGAATTTGTTTCCATAAAAAATGCCTTAGAAAAGTCGATGCGATATAAGATTGGTGTAGAAATAAAAGCTGTCTTCAAAGCCTTAAACAATGCTTTTGCTTCTTTATTCTATTAGAGTTTGCCCTTATAAGTTAAGCGTGTAAGTGGAGCTACAACTTGAAAAAAGTTTTTGATGAAGATTGGATAGTAATTGACAAATCTCAAAAAATATTGTACATCTTTTATTTTTTTTAGAATCTTTCAATCTATGACTGTCTGAATTTTTTTAGGATCCATTTTGAGACCATTACTCAAATGATGTATCCTAAGAAGTCAATTTAATAGTGTGAAATATACATTTTTCCATCTTAGCATATAACCATGTATCTCTAAGTTTTTGTAATACACGATGAATATGAAGTTCATATTCTTCTGAGTTCTTAGAATAGATTAAAATGTCATCTAAAAAGCAGATAATGAAGTCATCAAGAAACTCATGAAAAACGTCATTCATAAAATGTTGAAAAACAGTTGATGCATTTGTAAGTCCAAAAGACATGACATTATATTTGAAATGTCTATACCTTGTTCAAAATATAGACTTCTATTCATCACCTTTTTTGATGTGCACTAGGTTGTATGTTCATCTTAGATCTATTTTTGTATACATTTTGGCTTAATTCAATTGATTAAGAAGTCCAAATATCAAAGGTAGAGGGTACCTATTTTTGATGGTAATCTTATTGAGCCTTTGATAATCTACTTACATCCATAGAGACCCATCTTTCTTCTTTATAAATAAGATAGGAGCTCTTGCTAGGAATTTTGAATGGCGTATGAAATTCTTGGCCAAGTTCTCATCAATGTATTTCTTGAGTTCAGCAAATTCATTCTAGAAAAGATTGTAGATCGATCCAAATAGAGGCCGAGTTCTTTCTTTGAGATCAATTGAGCAATCATATGGATGATACTCCAAAAGAATGTCTGCATTTCTTTTTAAAAAAATGGCTTGATAATCCATTTGAAGTCCTTTCACGATAAAAAATAGATGTAGCATAAATAAAAAAAGATGATCCTTCTTTTATTTTATTCATAAATATTTTTACGCCTATAAATACGGGTTTTATTATACTAGGCTTATAGTTTGTTACTTGACTTATGGTACTCTTATTAATGCTTTGAGAAAAATCAAGTCTATGGGAAATCCAATCTATTTGAGGGTTGTATTTTTTTAACCATGATAAATTTAAAATGACTAGATTAAAGGAAGATTTAATTATATTAAAGACTACATAATTATTATGACCATCTATTGTTACATTTATAGGAAGGGTTTCATGAATAATATTTCTAGAAGATAACATGTAACTATCTATGACTTCTACGTGTACGGATTTAATTTTTTGTATTGAAAGTATTTTATAATTTTTTATAAATTTTTTATTTAAAAAACATGCTAAGGCTCTTGAATCTAATAAGGCACAGGCTTTGTGATTTTTAGGTCCCAAATAGATATCTATTATAAAATAAAGAGAGGATTTTGAGGAGAAGATAGGACCTTTACTAGGACTTATACAAGATTCCAGCTGCACGGTGTCGTATGACATGGCCTTCTATGTGGAAATACATTAGGTACTTGGCTGTGGAGAGTTTGTTTGAAACTTAATGGCAAAATCCAACAGGTAATTTGTCCTTAATAAAAAGGGCAAATAATATAATAATCTCACAAAAGAAAAGTTATGTATATAAACCCTCTTGCATTCAAGTTAGTTTGTACAAAAAGGGTTCAAATTTCCATAAACACCCTTCAAAACTTTATTCACCCACAAGAACTTATTTCTTACTAATTTTTTGAGTCCAATAACTCTTGATCCAATCATTCAGTTTCTATAAAATTTAATTTAAAGTATAGATAATTTTCTTGCATTTCACCACAAGAAAGAATCAACTGTAAATTCGTTTTGAATTGTCTGATATCTCAAAACCTCTAGTAAGTGCTTAAAACCCTAGCTTAGAGACACCCGAGCACTATTTTCCTTATATCTCACAAATCCAAAATTCTAATGCCACAAAATATTTTTACATAGTCTTGTGACATAAATATATACACTCCTAAAAATTTTGAGCCAAAAATTTATCAAATTGCCTAAGATATAGCTCAAAATGTAACTACTATGTAAGTAGGTCACTTACTGCCCTTAAGTTTGTAAGCACTGACTTCAACCCCCAATATCTCCTTCACCCTAGCTTGAATTTCATTAAGTTATATATGAAAAGTATAGTTGTGAAAGTGCTCTCTCTAACTCCAATCACCGATCCTTGATTGCTCTCTGTATGCGCAAGTTATACCCAAAAGAGTGACAGTAGGTCCAAAATTGACACCTTAACTTTGAGCGCCTATAACTTCTTCATAAAAAGTGCAAATCACACAAAATTTGCACCTAAACCAGATCCAAAAACCTAAACCTTATGATCCTAGCCTCTGATGTTTGACTCTTCCTGAAAAAAAAAACCCCAACTCCTAATAAAACCTCGGGTAGCCTCCTTGAAGCCCATTGGGCATGATTTTTGACCAATTAGAATAGAGACTTTTGAAGTTAATTTTATATTGATAAGTTAAAAGAAAATAAGTTTATACAAACCTTAATAATAATCCTTTTAATAGATCCTTTCTAAACTAGCAACCTAATCACATCTTGTAATCAATAAAAGTCCACTGATATGGCTCTCATTTAGCTATATAATAAATTATACATTAAATATACATGTACAATTTTTTTCACATAGTAACCAAACTACAACATGACAACAATCTCTATTGTAGTTGGATAAACTTGTTTTCTGACATATTGTCTTCTTTGATAGCCGTACTTTTTATTTTGTGGTTGTGTCATTTCTTCAGACAATATTGAGTAGCGTGCTTATGTTTTCCACAATATAAACACAATCCTTCTTATCAATGACGAGTCTTTTCTTATTCAATAAGAGGTTTGGAACGTAATGCATTGATTTGCATGTCTTTTACTTTTGAATGTACGTATTGAGAAGACGTTGATGTTGCCATTATATTGTAGTAACGTTGGAGTTATCTTGTACGGCTCTCTAATCAAAATTTAAAAAGCTGATTGTCACATTTCACAGCAAAATCAATTATTTGACTCAATGTCTAAGGATCGCGTAAGTTGAGCATCAATTTCTTTACCTCATATTGTAACCCATAAAAAAATTGGCTAGTAAGCGAAGCATCATCCCACTTGGTGTCAATTGCTAATTATCAAAATTGTGAAGTATATGATATCACTGATCAATTGTCTTGTCACAAGATATGGATCTTATTGATTGCGATACAAATTGCATCATGTTCTCCATACATAGATCAAGATTTTACTAAAAATACCTCCAAATTATCCAATATTAAATCATATTGTTCAAAAAAAGACAAAAACCATGATAAAGCAGAACTTGACAATAGTCTTCTAATAAACCTGACTTGTGATCCATGGTTTGGATAACTTTGAGGTTGAAGTTCAATCACCACTTGTACTTGATTGATGAATCTTCAAAACTTAGATTTGGTGCCATTAAACTTCTCCAACAAACTAATCTTTGGTTCTTTGATGCTTAAATAATATTCAATTGTAGGTGAAGTGGTATGCATTGAAGCAGCTTGAATTATGTATATATCTTTGCTTCCTGCTAATCTTATTGCTCCTTGTGGTGGTATATTGAATTGATGTATTGCGAGTATTAATTCTTTCATTTGTTCTTGCATTTATGCCATTGCACTCTTTATTTTAGCAAGCTCTGCTCATACCATAATAGAAAAGGAAAAAAATGTGTACTCTAACAAAAAATAAAATAGTCAAGAACAAAGGAAAAAATTCTAGGAACAATATCAGTTTAGAAGTGGATAATCCACAACTTGTAATATGCTTATGTCTTATCAAGAAAAAAAGATAATCCACTCTTAATCAAAAAGAGATAAATTTCTAATATTATAATTTCATTCTTGTCAATCTATCAAGGACACAAACTAAAACAAATGGATAAGTTTGTAAAAAACTATGTTAAAAAAAAATAACAAGATAGAAATAAAGAAGTACATATATTCAAGAAGAAACTGGAATGGCTATTATCAAAGACTAAAAAATACATAAAACTCTTCAACTAGATTAGAAGCAAGAAAGGAATTGACAAGAATGAAGAAGGCTTTACTCTTGTCTCTATTTATACTATCTATCTAAGAGCTACATGGCGGTATTTTATAAGATCTTCTATACATATCTAATTTGCAAGACACGTGTCAAACTTGCAAGACAAGTTTTTCACATGTGCGACACATGGTTAGCTTGGTCCGCAAGCTACCAATATATGCAACACATGGCTAGCTTATTGATTAAGTTTCTAACCTATCAACCACTTATAAATATGTATAAAGGTGATTTCGCATCTATGAAGCTTCTAAAAAACTTCTTTCTAAGATATTATCAAATTAATTTATTTTATCTACTTCTATTAATTTATATTAATTAGATAATTACTAAAATAAATCTTATGTGTATGATAGAATATCATCTAGGAAAGGCATAGTCTTCTTAGAAATAAAATCTTTTAACACCTTGTTCATCTTGTTCATCATATGTGCTATTGAATTGATAGCACCTTGAGGAAGAGTACACATTTTAACCAGTCCAAGTAGTGTTCTCATTATTGTCATGTTTCTACTCTCCATTACAAGTTGAAATTGGTCATAGCTTGAATACAAATCATCTATTGAATAAATTGCCCTTCTTGCAAATGCTTCAACAAATTCATCTACTATTGATTTAATTCCTGTATTCCTGATAGTCACTGTATTTACTAGTTGCATATCTTGAATAAATCATAATGATCTATTTTTCTTAGGTATTATATACCATTGACTAGAATATGGTGCAAAAAAAGGCTCCAGAATCTTCATCTTCATCTCTTTTTTCAATAATTCCACCAAACTTGGAAAATATGCCCTTAATATTGAAATTGGCCTCAAAGTCCAAAATACATGCGGTATAGTAAAAATAACCATTGAAGTTATAACATTTGGATCCACACATTCAATTTCATGAGATTCAAAGGCAAATGATTTACCTCGTTTTGCTAACATCTCTTTGAAGTACTCAATTTCTTCTAGCCACAAAGAACCATCAGAATCAATCTTAATTCTTCAAAAGTTTTTTTAATGAACTTGTATCTAATATTCTTTAAATCCCTTACATTTTTTTTTCTTAATGCTTTTTTGATCTGTTCTTTAGAATCTTCTAGTAAAGGTCCAGCAACAGATTTCACTTTCTTATCTATTGTCTTATATTTTGTTTCAACCATAACCTCTCGTGCTTGAAAAGATTCAAGTATAAAATATATTTCTCTTGAATGAATTTGCATAACCTTATCATCATCTCCTAATTCAATTAGTGCAATCAATTCCAAAGAATCTTCCAATCTATTTTCTTCATAAACACCAAAAATCCTTTCATCATTTTTTAATGTCCCCAATTCATATAATTCTCTTTCAATATTACATAGTCTCTTTCTTTCTTTTTTCTTTAAATTTGCAACTTTCTTATTATCATACTTCTATTTTCAAAAATATTAATAAAACTTGTATCAAAGGCACCTATATCTTACAAAAGTACCTCCTCTTTTGTACCTCCTCTTTTGTACCTCTATAATCTCACTTTATAGTGGTACTCCTCAAAAATCCGTAAATTCTTCAACAATCCTTGGCAATGGATTCTCTCTCAATTTGTCTCAATTGCATTCATGATTTGGAGGCACAGTCAAAAATTGTACTATCCTTCTCCCATCTTCACTACAAATCTGTGCATAAGTTAAACCATCATCAAGCACTTTTGATTCTATCCGTGTTGCAATAATATATGGTTGTTTCAATATAAGAGGATAAGATATTACATCTTGAACAAAAAAAATTTGCTCTATTGCAACATCACCAATCTGAATTTTTACACCTGAGCAAGCACGATATAATTCACCTCATATATTATTAGCTGCCCGTATTATCCATCCATGTTCTATATCAATTAGCCACTTTTGCTTTATATAAAGATTCTTAGACATAAGATTTATTTCCAAACTATGGTCAATCAAAGCAACAAGTAGCTCATCCATATCTCCAATCTTCACTAATGCCTCTGTAGTCACTCTAATCCAACGCTTTTGAATATAATGACTTGAAATTTTTTTCTCCTTGTTATTTAGATCATCAAAATATGTTCTTTGATTATAACTCCTTCCTCTACTTATTGATTGTTTGCAACAATTTCCAATTTCATCTTCTTCATCCTTACATACATGTGCATCAATAGCATGATTTGATCCAATTTCATCCATTAATTACCTTTTCCGCTTAATATTGTCAATAGTGACATTATGAAATTCTTTTTTTGCAATACCTAAAATCTTTTTTAATATAAATTCAACTTTATCATTGAGCACACGTTCTTTAAGCACCCCTTTTAAATCTATTGTTGTTTCAATATCAGAGAGAAGTTTGTAAGTCGTTGACTTATTTTTTTTTTTAAATTCTTTGATTTTTCTTTTAATGATATTGAGACATCTTTTGTTCATAACTCTTATGAAGCCATTTTATGAATCTTATCTCTTCAAGTCTACCTCTTAGAAGAATTTCTTTCTCTTATTTCATTAGAATCTTGTCTTTTCTTTTTTTTCTATCAAGGCTTTATGTTGGCTCTTAGCAATATAGGCATGCATTGACAAAGCTTCTACAAGATCCTTCCAACCCGTAGTTCTACAAATTATTGTAATAGTCCTCAATAAAGTTTCTTGTGGCATCTTTTTTTAATACATTATAGGAATGGCAGAAGACCAAAGTCTACTTGATTTGATATTTCCAAAAAAATCTTGGTTGCCATTGTCATCCATCCTAGCACCATAACTTATAACTTATATTATTGTAATTCCATTTGTTATCAAATAATCTTTAATCAGAGCTTTTATATAACCTTTACTAAAGTTAGTTTGAAAAAAATCACTAATATGTTTTAATACCACCTTTCTATCTTTTCAAAAAATAATGCCTTATTGTATCATTTCATCGAATTCATCACAATCCTTTTGAGAATGAAAACCATCATTACACCAAATATATCTTTGCATATATCCTTGTTTAAAAGTAGCTTTTGAATTCATTATAGAAGTCTTCTCTTCAAGCTTTACAAATTTAATTTGAAGATCTCACATTTCACATATAAGTTCTTTAATTTCCACATCTTCTTTCTTTGATGTAGTCATTGAAAGTTGGACAATAGGTATTGTTGATCATGAAATGGACACTTGAATTTTAGGTACTTGTACGATTCTTTGAATACCAACCCTATCCTTTCTTATTTTCCTTTTTGCAAGTAATCCCATTGTATCTTCAATTGTTTTCTATTTTGTTGTCAATCTTTCATCCTCTTTTCTATCTTCAAGAAGAAGTTCTAATCTTTCTTGTAATTCTCTATTAGCTGCTTGAAGAAATAATTCAACCTTGTTTGGTTTCAAGGTTATCTTTTCCACTTTCGATAACCGAAAATACTACCTCTCAAACTCAATAGTTTATAATTTTTTATTAGAGCACTCAATTCATTCCAAAAATGATTTTTTAGTGATCCAATTAGAGTCTTCCAAAAAATATTCATCTCTCAATGTGTGAAAGAATGTTTTCTAAGAATTTCTAGATTATTCCATAAATGATTTCATATGTTTTCTTATCTCCGATATTATAGCAAGCTCAAATAATAAAATCATATCTTTTTCAAAAACATGATTCAATTCCATTTTTTACACTTAATATCTTAAATATTTAGAAATATCTCTTCCATCAAACTGGTCGATCTTGTTAATCATTGCTTGTAATGCTTTAATTGCCAAAGCCTCCTTGCAATTATTACCTTGTTGCTATTGCATAAACAATATAAATACTTGAAATATATTTGTAATGTTTGGATCTAGATACAAATCTTTTCTATTAAAAAAAACCTACTTAAAGCTCCACTTGAACCTCTACTTGAAGATCTACTTAAAGCGCCATCCAAAGCTCTATCAAAAACTCCAAATTCAACCTTCTTGCCTTCTTGCACCATCAATTTCAAATAATCACAAATAAAATCCAAAACCTTCCATCCCAAACTTTCATGTTGGATTTACCATTTATATCATATTATGTGTTGTCCTATTTGGGAATGCACCGGGCACCTAGTTGTAGAGGGTGAGGTTGCAATTCACAAATCTTTAAGAACCTTTAATAGGTTTCATCCATACAAGAAGAATATGATTCAAATTTTAATTTTAGAATACTTAAATTAATATAAAGTGCTTAAAAATACTCTTCTTGCTAAATTCAACCACATATAAAATCCAATTGCTTTGTTACTTGTCACAATTAAGTAACTTAGATTTCTTCTTGTAAATCCTAATCTTAATCAATAAATTTTAGTAAGCTATAACTCTTAATTTGACTATCAATTTGGTATGAAATTTTGCATACAAATGCAAATAAAAGTCTTCTGTATGTTTAAATAATTTTAGTCCAATTCAACTTATAAATTGTCAAAAATCAACCAAAAACCACACTAATGTTACTTGGCTGCCAACTTGAAAGTTGATGTAGATATCTAAGTAGTAATTTCTCCTTCTCCAACTGTTAACTTTAGCTAAAAATTGGTATAAAGATTGCCTTTGAAGTCTTCTAGTACTGTGCCAAATTTCACATTGATTCAACTAATAGATCTTTAAATATTGTAAAAACCCTAAATAATCCTAAACTACCAATTTCTAGTACCTATTTGTATTAAAGATCAAATAAATCTTGATTGCATTATTAGATTGTTACAAATTTTTTTTCAATCTTAGTACACTCAATCACCTATATAATATCAAATTTTTAAATATAGATGTTACTTCAATTGCACACAATAGCCAAGAGTGCTAGTCCTAACTTTATTGTATAAAAACTTAATCTCCCATACAAATCTTGACTTTAGATAGCAATTGCTAAGTCCTTCCAAAGCCTATAGAAATAAATCTAATGTCTTTAAAACAAGCTTAAAGCTAGCTCTTCAATTATAGTTGCCAAACTCCAAATGATTTGATATCTTGCTCTTGGTGGCCGTTTTTGTAGCTAGAAGATTGATTTCAATCTTGTCTTATATATGGTCGACTTTCAGGTATCAATCCAACTTATTCTAAGGATTTTTAAGCGTGACCCTATTATCAACTTAACTCTAGTATCAACTATATTAATTATTTATCTCTTTTATTCTATTATTATAAACTCATGGCTTTTTAAAAGTAGAGAAAGAATTTCTATAATCTAGAAAAAAAACTTAATAATTAATTTTTATCTATTAGCTATTAAAAGAAGAAAATAATCTAAGAGACTTTTATAAACATCTTTTTAAATATCTTGAGTTTCTATTGAACCAGATAATTGAATATTAAATAGAAATTATTCTTATTTATATTTTTTACCACATAAATATGTTATAACACAACAATATATTTTTTGGAGTTTCTAGTTCATCTTTCTTGGTGTTGTTTGTATATTCATCTAATTAATTCAAATTCTTGTTGATTTCTTCTTAGAATCTTATTCTGATTTAAATCTCTTATTTCATATTTTTGTATCCTTAATAATTTGTCAAGACTACCTTCATCTTAAATATCAAAGTTGGATCCTTCTTGTTAGAAAGTGAATTATCCCTCTTTTTAAAGGTATACCAATTCTTTAGAGGTTGAAAATTATCCTCTTCTAAATTGATATTTTCTTTATTATAATATTAGAGCTTTATTCTTCTTATAAGAGAGTGGATCTCCCCTCTCCTAGAAGGTTTTAAAGCATTTTAAAGGTTGTGGATTATCCTCCACTAAATTCATATTATCTTCTTATAGATTCATTTTTTTTTTTTTTTTTTTTTCTCTTAGAATGGCTAAAAGTCAAGATATTAATATGATCAAATCTTCCAAGTCCAAGTTAAATGCTATTATAAATGCTTTTACTATATCATATGCTAGAACTATGCAAATTAAAGGAGTTGTTGTAAAACTTTATAACAAAATATCATCTGGAGTACCACAATCTAGATTGTACCTACCTCCAACTTCTACGCTTGAAGATGCAATACTATCTATGCTATACCAAGGAAACCTATCTATTTTATAACGTAAGAAGCCTCGAGTTAGTCTTTTGGAAAAATATGATGATATGCATTTAAAATTTTAAAGATTTGTTAATCAAATTAGATTGATAACAATTTTATAACTTGATACTTATTTGAGAGAAGAATTATAAATTAGAGTAAGTTGGCATCTTGCTTACGGAGTAAGCATTATCATGATTTGCTCCTTTATTTTAAAAATAATCACTAATTTTAAATAATTTTAAAATTTTCATAGAAGCATTTGTAAAAATATTTGGAAAACATGAGAAGGCTCGTTGAGCAATAGCTAAGATCTAAGCATTGCAATAAGAGGCACACTTTGCATCAATCTATGCATCTGATTTTAGGCAATTAGCATACAATATTAATTGAAATGAAGAAGCTTTAATGACTCAATTCTATTGGAGACTAAGAGATGATGTGAAGGAGTTGTTATTATCACTTCCAAATCCACAATTGCTCAATAAAGCCATTAGACAAGCCGTAAAATGTAATAATCAATTATTCCAACATCACCAAGATCAACATTCATGAGCTTCAACAAGACAACATACAATCTAATATATTCTTACTATATCAATAAGCATTCTAAATTTATATTCAGAAGTAGAAGATATGTAATTTCATGTAGTATATTTCAAATTTCTTAGTCTATAAGAAAAGAAGCGTTGGATAGAAAAAGTCTATACTTGTATTGTGGCAAGAAAGGCTATAAGGTTGACAATTGTTTAAAAAAATAAAATCAATATATTACCAAAATTAGAAATATAATTGTTCAAAAAAAATAAAGATGTTCAACTATAATAGGGATCATGTGATTAGACAATTCAACATTGCAAAACTATTCAGGTTCCTCTCTTTTTGCTTAATTTGCTTGTTGTTATATAATTTCTTTATATTTTGGCCTTTAGAAGCTTCAAACCATTGTCTTATTGGATTTGAAGGCATCTGCTTGTTTTGTAGATTATACATTCATTAAGCTTAATAAAAATCCTCTAGTATAGAAATCCAAACTTGTTCATATAGAGGTAATAGATGGACAATCCTTATCCTGTGGTAGTGTCACCTATGAGACTATGCCTATAAAAGTGTCATTCAAAGATTATAGCAAGCAAATTGTATTCAATGTTATTAAAACTCCTTCAAATCCTATTATTCTTGAACTTTCTTGGTTGGAAAAGTATAATCCATCTATAGATTGGAAGTTACAAAAAATAACATTTTTAATAAAAATCCTTGTAAAAAAACTTTGTAAAAAGTCATGAATTGGTAAGCCTTTATTTGTTGGAGCACGGGCTTTTATAAGATTGATCAAAGAAGATACACCATTTATTATTTATGCAACTCAAATTAAAGAAGATATGATTCCATTGGCAAGTATTCTAAAGTAATATAGTATATTTCAAGATATTTTTTAGAAGAAAAATATTAATATATTATTGGAGCACTGACTATACAATTGTATTATAGATCTTCAAGAAAGAATGCAACCATCTTTTGGCCAAATCTATAATCTTTTTCAAAATGAGTTTTTGGCATTAAAAGATTATATTGATGAAAACCTCGCAAAGAACTTCATCAAGCATTTTGAAGTCTCTAGTAGATGCACCTATATTCTTTGTGAAGAAAAAGGATGGTTCCTTGTGTATGTGCATTGATTATTGAAGATTGAATAAGATAATAGTGAAGAATTGTTATCCACTACCATTAATTTCAAGACTTTTCGAACAACTTGGCCAAGCCAAGATTTATAGTAAGATAGATCTTTGTGGAGCATACAACTTGATACAAATCAAAGAGAGAGATGAATGGAAGACCGCATTTTGAATAAGGTATGGACATTTTGAATATAATGTCATGTCATGTCATTTGGACTAACAAATGTATCCGCTATCTTTCAACATTTAATAAATGATATTTTTAAGAACACCTAGATAAGTTTGTGGTGATTTATCATAATGACATCTTAATGTACTCAAAAAATTTGGAAGATAATACAAGAGGCATGTCAAGTTGGTATTACAAAAACTGCAAGATGTAGGTTTATATGCCAAGCTAGAGAAATATGTATTTCATCAATCAAAGATAGAATTTTTGAAATATATTGTATCTACTGAGAATTTGATGATGGATCTAAAGAAAATGGAGGCAATTATGTAATGGATTATTTTGAAGATTGTGAGAGATGTACAATGTTTTCTTGGATTTGCTAATTTTTATTAGATCTTCATCAAAAATTACTTCCAAATTGTTGTCCTTCTTACTTAATTGACATGTAAAGACAAGTTAGAATGGAGGCCTTAAGTAGAGAAGGCATTCTAAGACCTCAAAGCAACATTTATCATAGCTTCAATTGTAATGTATATAAATTTTACAAAAACATTTTACATAGAAATTGATGTTTTGAATTTTGCACTAAGGGCTATACTTTTACAAATGAGTATAGATGATAAATACCATCTTATTGCATTTTATTCTCAAAAAATTTCTACTACTGAAATTAATTATGAAATCTATAATAAATTTTTTTTGCTATTGTGGATTCTTTTCAAAAATGGCATCATTTTTTTTAAAAGAGCAATGCATCTTGTGACTATATTCACAAATCACAAGAATTTAAAATATTTTATGTTAGCTTGGATTCTTAATTGCCACTAAGCTTGATGGAATATATTATTATCTTGATTTAATTTTGCTATCATTTATCAATCTAAGAAACAAGAAGGATTATCCAATGTTTTATTAAAGAGATCATATCTTGTACCAAGGGCAGGAGAGGCAATGTTTGATCAAGAATATATAATTTTGTTGAAGCTGGAGCAATTTTACCTTTGTGCCATTATTACATTGACACATATTGATTCTAACTTCTTCAATGAGGTGAGTGTTGCAACCACTAATGATACTTTGGCCTTTGATATTAAATATCACTTTAATAAAAATATTGACAAGTTTAAGCTTAAAGAAGACCTTCTATATTTTAAATAACATTTATATATCCCAAAAAAATCTACACGACTGCGCGTTCTTCAATCTTGCCATGACTTCCTAATTGCGGATCACTTTGGACTTAATAAGACCTTGGAACTTATTTCTTGAGATTTTTGGTGGCCTCAAATGTAGAAGGCTGTGAAGGACTTTGTAGTCTCTTATGATATCTATTCAAGATCTAAGAATCCTCAACATTGTCCTTATGGACTGTTACAATCCTTGCCTATTCTAAGACAGTCATAATCTTTTATCTTGATAGATTTTATTACAAATCTATTGCCATCCAATTCATTGGACAACATCCTTATAGTGATTGATCAACTCACAAAGATAGCTCATTTCATTCTTTGCAAGAACATTGCATTTAGTGAAGAAAGGATAAGGCTCTTTCTTGATAATATATATCAATATCATGGCTTATTATCATGGACATAAGATTTACTTTAATAACTATCTAGTTAATACAAATAGGTAGAAGTAAATTATATTGATAATATTTTATAGAAAAGCTTTCTAGAAGCTTCATAAATGTAAATTCACTTTTATACATGTCTATAGGTGATTGGTAGGTTAGAAACTTGGCCAACAAGCTAGTCATGTGCCGCATATATTGATAGCTTGTGGAACAAGGTAACCACATGTTGCACGTATTGATAGCTTGTGGAATAAGCTAAGTATGTGGCACACATGTAAAAAACTTGTCTTATAAGTTTGACATGTGTCTTACAAATTGGACACGTATTGGAGATTCTATAGAATATTGCCACATAGTTCTTAGATAGATAGTATATATAGAGGCAAGAGTGAAGCCTTCTTCACTCTTATCAATTCCTTTCTTGCTTTTAATCTAGTTCAAGAATCTCTTATATTTTTTAATCTTTGATAATAGCCATTTCAATTTCTTCTTGAATATACATACTTCTTTATTTCTATCTTTTTTTTTTTTTTTGACATAGACTTTATTAGTTTACATATTTTTTTTTAATTTGTGTCTTTCACACCAATCAGATGATATTATATTTGATTAATAATCCAAGTTCATATCTAAGTTTTGAAGATGTCTTTTTGAAATATTGAAGATGGACATTAAATTTTCTTTGACTTTTTATCCTTAGATTGACAACCAAACAAAACAAGTCAATCAAGTTTTTTAATAATATTTATAATATAGCATCAACTATCAATAAGACGATTGAATCTTATATCTATTGTTAATAGAGTTTATATATAATAATATTATTTATGCATCAATTCAGCAAAGCATCTATCACAATACCAAACAACTTTGAAGCTTCAATTTTAAGCAGCTCAACATGCTAATAAGACATCTATAAATAAATTTAGGAATCAATTACCTATTTTTTATATTGGAGATAAAGTATGGCTTCTTTCACAAAACATCAAAATCAAGCAACCATATAATAAGTTGGACTATCAGAAGTTAGAACCATTTTCTATTTAAAAATAAATTACTCCAATGGCATATTTTTTGGAACTACCATCTTTTATAAAGGTACATCCAATTTTTCATGTTTCTCTTTTGGAGTCTTATAAAAAGTTACGTATTTTGAAAAGAATACAACAATTGCTATCTAATATTGAAATCAAAAATCATAAAGAATACGAAATAAAAAAGATATTGAATTTATAGTCAAGGTGAGAAAAATTAGAATATCTTGTTCATTGACATGGCTATGATATCAATAAGTACACATGGGCATTGGCCAAAAATCTTGCCAATATGCCTCAAAAGATATAGGAATTTCATTGACTCTATCTTCACAAATCCAAACAAGTTTAATAATAACTTTCTGGTGAAGATTGAATCTAAGGAATACTCATAAGAGAAAGAGAATTAAATTAAAACCTTCATTAATTTGTAATCATTTATTCTAACATAGAATAGAGTAGTAGAAGCAAATTAGTCACTATGTTTAGTCTTTAAATATTGAAAGATTTAGCAAAACAAGATTTAGAAGATTCATTTGTTATGTAAGCTTTGAATGAACTAGTACAATTTTTACAACCTTCAATGAGCAAAGTAAGGACGATATATTTTAGCACCAAGTACAACCATGGTTAGAGTCATTAGAAACAATATCTAATCATACAAGTTTCAATTCCAATACTCAAGCTTTAGTAATATTGCTTGAACTTAGAAAGGTGAATCCTTCTAAATTAGAGATTTTATTTGGAGGATGTTTTGAAGGCCATAATAAAGATTAGATCTTTGGATGGGATGTTTCAATAGTAGAGGTACTAATTCAAGGCCATAGGTGATTTCTTTAAGGACCAATAGAACCTATTGTCCAAGAATGGAGAATAGAATACATAACTTCATTAGTGTAATATATCTTTGATTTTTTATGTATATAAAAAGATTTTTAAAGGTATGAGCTCCTCTTAAAACTCGTTGCTAAAGAAAAAGGTGATGTTAGAGATATAAACTTTGGAGATTTACAAAACCTTCTGGAACATTCTAAAACTTCTTAAGTTAATGAAAGTCGGTTGAAAAGCTTTCTAATTGATGAAAGTAGCTTGAGAAGCTTTATAGTTAGTGGAAGGAGCTCGAAAAGCTTCATAGTTAATAGAAGCTACTCAATTTTTAATATCTTTTTATACTATTGTTTTATAAACTAATCTATTTCAATTTTCTTCTTACATAATTAAACTATCAACAAATATTTTTTCTATAACTAATTTGTGTCACTCACAAAATCCTAATAATATTTTTGATTTTTTCTTTCAAATATCACTTCTTATCTTTTTCAACTAAGTACTTATTATTTGATTTTTTATATAACAAAATATTTATACTACAACATCATTTTTTACAATGTGTTGCGGATTTTGTATGTCATACAAATTAGCTATAAGAGAAGTGTTTTTTGATAGTTTGATGGTGTGAGGAGAAAGTTGAAGTAAACTAATTTGTAGAAGAATAGTATAAAAAATAATTAGCAAGAGCTAATTTAGTTTTTATAATAAAAAATATATCTTTCTAAATAATCAATTCAAAGATTTTAAAATATCATTTAGATGCTTATATATAAGATGTAAGTATATACAAGATGTAAGTATATACAAGATATTAGTATTGGTACATACAAGATATCAATTAAAATATATACACAAAGATATAGATTTATAAGATTTAAAATGATAATGGTTGTCTTTTTAATTTTGTGAGAGCTTTCTATTGTGATCCAAAGTCTTTCCAATTTTCTCTTCTTGGTGTGATTTTTTTTTCTTTGTGGAATATATTAGATTTATTTTTGGATGTGTATGTGATATGGTGAAAAAATAAAAAATATATTTTTTATATAAAATTGGTTCAAGTGTGTTGTTATATAATTGGATTATTTTTATGCATATTTATTCAGTGTGTTTTTCCTTTTTGGTGAAAGCAACATTATTGAATAATAGTTAGTAAACTAGTGACAAAACAAGTTTAGAGTGTATAAATTTGTTGGTTTGGCATTTTAGAAGAGTAAGAGTTACAAGTGCAAAATATTGTAGGATTTGTATTTTGGAAGCCATTTCTTGCAATGCATTTCAAATTTGTGTAGTATGTCAAGTTTTTGTATTTTTACTTTTGAATTATATATGAGATATTTTATCAAGGATTCTTACAAATGATTGCTCTAATTTTATATATAATAAAACATTAGGTGTATTCAGCAAACAATCTCAAAAAGATTTGTCTCAATAGTAATTGTTATTATAAATATAAATAAGATATTGTGGTGAATAAGGTAACAAACAATTCAAAATTTTTAATTCAAGATGTGTCCATTTTTTTTTTGGAAGAAATGAAAAAAGAAGTTTTTTGTGTTATAAACATAATTAAAGAAATTTATATTGGAAACAATGGCATTTACATTGATTATGGTAATAAAATCAAAGACAATAAAAAATTCTTGATTTATCAAAAACAAACATATAAAAGTCATAAGGTTATTTCAAAAAAGTTTTTTCTCACCATATAGAAAAGTGAAAGAGGAAGAAGTGGAATCAACTAGAAGCAATTGAAGTCTAGATGCATCTTTACTAAATACCATTGGATAAGTGATTGTGGTGAAAATGGAAGAAGATTACTTTTGAGAGAAGTATAAATTTGTGAAATAAGATAGAAGTTGAAGAATATAAAAATTGTGATAAAAAATAGCTATACATTATTATAATAGATATTGAAAGATTGTAAGGACACACAGAGAAGTTTTTTGTAGTATTTTAATAGGCTATTGTTGTAAGTAGAAATTGATCTATACTAATCAATTTTAATTTTGGATACAAATTAATAATTATGATGAGATTGTTTTGACTTTTCAAGAATAGTGCCATTTTTTTTTAAATTGAGCTTTTTTTAAATTATAAAATAAACTTATTTATTTGAGACATGAATAGAAATCTATAGTATTTATAAATATATTATTAAACTATTTTTTTATATTTTATATATTGAAGTAACTTTTCATGCATCTTTTTCATGTATATAGAAGTGGCATAATGAAAAAGAGTACACAAGTTTGATAGAAGTATTTTATATATTATAGGAGCAATTTTGATGCTTCAATCTTTTTAGAAGTAAATTTAGTAGAAGTTGACAAAAAAATATGATTGCGTTGTCAAAGCTTATATTTTTAAATTATTTAATTACAATTGATTTTATATCTTATTGATGTGAGTCTAATTAAATAATATATTATTGTATATATGAAACATGTGCAAAAAAAACAAGCAATAGTAATAAGAACACATGGAATTTTATAAAAAGATGTTTAAAACAACAAGAACGTTTATTGTTATAAAAGTTAAGATACTATTGTTACTAAACATTGTATTGACATGTAATTCATGCATAAAAAAATAATAGTTAATATAATTGATTAAAAAAGTATGCCAAAGCAAATAAATAGAACATGGTTGTAATACCACTATATTAATTATCAAACATGTTTTTTTAATCATGTTAGGCAATATTATATTCATAAATCAATCAAAAGTAAAAAAAAAGATATCAAAATCATGACTACTTTGAAGCAATGGTAGGTATAAAAATAATATTGATAAGCATATTGTCAAATAAATAGACATAAGTGCATACATTACACTATAAATGGCTTAGTCATTATAGAAGGTGACATAGTTAGAGAATGAAAAGGCTATTGTGAATATATTTTTCTTTCATTTTTTCTTAATTAGCAAAATTAGCCTATAGTAGGTTTTTATCAAAATAATTTATCAACAAGAATACAAGTATTTAAAATAGCATACATAGGATTAAGTTTATTTGTATCTTGAAAAGATAGTTAATTTATATGTGCAATTTAAATCAATAATTGCTTGACTCATGTACATGTATAGAAGATGTAAGTACAAAATATTGTTGATAATTGTGATTGTTATTAGTTAGATTACTATGTAATTTCAAAGTAAAGATAAGCCTTATAGCTTGAGAAATCTTTGCAAAAGATATCATGAAGTAGTTATATAGATGTGGTTGTAAAGAGGTTAATATATAGACAAATTATTAGATATATAGGGTGTAAATAATAGTTGCTTGATTTATTGATTGTCTCATCATGTCTAGCAAATTTTTGGAGGAATTAGAGATTATAGATATTTAGCATTGAAAAAATCAAACATAAAAAATTTAATTTTATAAGATTTTTGTTTTGTTTTTTAGGAAGATAATATTTAATGGATTTATTGCACAAGATATGCTAATACAAAGGCAATATATCCACTCGAATTAGAAAAATCAATCAAAGCTAAACAAATAAGAAAAAGAAGTAGCTAATAGTAGAAGTAGAAGAATTTTTTTGTTTTCTTCTTCTTATGTTTGTGTATAATGCATGTTATGTTGTTAGCATTATTTTTTATATTGAACTTGATGTTCAAAACTTGGGTGATAAGTTTGGCATAAAACACAAATTCTAATTTAAAATTATAGTAAAAAAAACTAGCAATATAATTTTATAAAATTGAAAAATAAAAAATTATAAGGTTTAAAATAAAAAGACAAGTCTAGGCTATAAGAAGGTGCATTAGAAAGCAAACAAGGTATGTGTGTTTGATGCAACTATTATAGAATGAACAAAATAATAATATTGCATATGGTTTATACAAAAAGAGATGAAGGTATATGTACAATTAGGTCTATACAAAGATGAGTACATGAAGTGTTGTTGTGGAGGTTGCTTCTAAGATCTTATGAACAAGATTATAATTCAAGCAAATTAAGTGGGCAGATTTTGCATTGTTTTGTTGCAAGGAGTTGAGAGTAGAGAATCCAAAATGAAAAACTTGCAGATTTTTTTAATGAAGTAGAGTTTCTATTGCATTGGAAGTTGGACTTTACACCAAGTAATTTTAATAGTATAAATTTGATTGCAAAAGGATTATATAAGAAATAATAGAAACTAGGAATTACTTTTGCCAACAATATTAAATCTGAGATCAAATTTTATAATGTATTGTACTTAGAGTTCCTAATCCTTGATAGTATCAAATTAATAAACCACTGATTTATTCACTCACATTCTAGATTTGTTTTGCAATCAACTAACCAATTAATATTCAATAAAATTACTTATACCAATAAATGCAATGTCATAGTGGATAAGCATGTATTGAAGTAATCAAATCATATATTAGCACACTTAAACTAACTTCATACAAATATATTAAAAATAAATAAAACAAGAATAAAATAAAACTTCTTTATTTCTCCACCATATCATTCATTTAACTTAGGTTTGCACCTTTAATTCATAAAATATGATATCTATATAATTAATTACTTATGATGTTGGTTGAATTGAAATGCAAAATTGATGCATTGCAAGCATTAATTTTTAGATTTATTCTTAAATTTGTGTTATATTACTATTTATTTTATTTAATTATTCTATTGAATTTTTTTTAATATATTTAGAAATAAATAAAAAGTATAAACGTATAAAAATATTATTATAATGTATTGATAATATTATTTTTAAAAAAGATCAATATGTAACTTTTTATTTATTTTGTTGCTTTTTAGAATTAAAGAAATCTAAAAAATTTGTTTAAAAAAATCAAATTGTAATACTATATGTGCAAGTCTTATCAAATTGTTAGGCACATTAATATATATCAAGAAGTTTAAGATAAATAATTCATCTATAACAAAAATTAGAAAAGAAATAATAATAATAATAATAATAATAATAATATAAATTTTTAAATTAAAATCAATTAAAAAAACTTTAACTTTTAACTGAAGTTAAAGATGTAATTCATAACTTGATAAGATATTACCATCAAGTTTCAAACAAACTCTCCACATCTAGGTATCCAGTGTATTTCCAGATAGAAGGCTACGTCATACGACACCGTGCAGCTGGAATCTTGTATAACTCCTAGTAAAGGTCCTATCTTCTCCTCAAAATCCTCTCCTTATTTTATAATAGATATCTATTTGGAACCTAAAAATCACAAAGCCTATGCCTTATTAGATTCAAGAGCCTTAGCATGTTTTTTAAATAAAAAATTTGTAAAAAGTTGTAGAATACTTTCAATACAAAAAATTAAACCCGTACACATAGAAGTCATAGATAGTTGCCCGTTATCTTCTAGAAATATTATTCATAAAAGCCTTCCTATAAATGTAACAATAGATGGTCATAGCTTGATAAGTTGATAAGGTGTACATCAATTAAAAAAAATGATAATAAAATTGAAGATATTATAAGTCTTGTTTTTATATATATTACCTTATAAGGTCATGAGAAAGAACCCTTAAGACTATATGTCTTACAATACATGACTTTCCAAGTTAAAAGATACTTCTTTAGCAACTTCTTAAATTCAAAAAACTTTTTAGACAAATTGATGACATGATATATTAAAGAATACTTGTAGATTCAACCAACATTTAAAACACTTGTACATTATTGCATATAAAAAATATTATCAACCTAATCTTATTTGTTTTTACTTATAATTCTACTTATTTAAATAATACAAATATCAATTTAAAAAATCACAATCTATAAAATAATATAATATTTTTTTTAAATAGATTTTTTTAAATTAAAAAAATCAATAAAAATATATTATTTCAAAGATGGATAACTTGTAATCTTAAAAAATATATATGTTTATATGAATGTATATACTTTATATTCATGATTCCAAATTTTTTTTAAATGTCAAAAATCACTATTTTTTTGGTAAATACGGTTATCATCCATAGTTTCATACTTTAAATATTTGTAATCTAAGACCAAAGGATTTGGTAAATAAATTATCAAAGCTTCAGATAATAATTAAAATATAATAAAATTTAAAATTTAAAATTTAAAAAATAAACCAATGCAATATCATTAAAAGAATATAAAAAATCTATTAAATTGTCCATGAATTTTTAAAATATATCAGTAAAACATTTATTTAATTTAATAATTCTTTTTTACTTCTTACACTTATTTAATTCACACATATTTTTTATCCATAAAATCTTATTTGTCATGATCTTAAAGAAAAAGAATGGCTATTTAAAAGTAGTTATTCATAAATGTTTTATTAAAAGGTTTATTACTCAGAATAGACAAGTATTTTAATATAGAATGTTTAAATGAGGGTGAGGATTCAAATGAAGAACCATGCACCCCAATGACGGATAAGTTGAAGTGTAACTCATATATCATTTCTTGACATGGCAGCTAAACTTTTGACACACGGTTTTTACACCAGTTGAATATCTGACGGAATTCTAAAATACATTTGAGCACCAACGTTATAGTAATGCAGGTTGAATTAGTTGGTGAAATCATAGATCAATAGAAGGTCCAAAGTTAAGTTTTAAGGTGTACGTGACACGAGGTACCCAAAGACAAAAGGGCTGCAAGTGTCAAAACGTCGTAAGTTCTCAATCAGACAGGCATTCAATATGGCAGCATTTCGATAATGAAGCATGCTTTGCCACCCCCGGTGTATGGGGCCAAGTATTCTCTCCTCAGCCCACGGAGAGAATTAAACTCCCGACCTTTCCCGTACGAGGGGGACGCACTACCACTATGCTACGTAGGCAGACCGGACGTCCGGCGCGGAACGAATATAGTTATTTATGTAGCTTTGAATCTATCCAAACCAATCGTATTTCTCCCCAAAGCAAAAGTGTGATGCACTACCGTACCTTGAGTTTCAACGTTTTCTCCAACAGAAGAGTTTCCACGATGGTACGAATAATGAGGTCCCATCACTTCGCTCACTGCCAGGGAAGCCATCTGCCAACAAGGGTTTTTGTAACTGATATATCAAGTGTAATGTACAGAGTAATATGTGCAAACACAAGGTCGACAAGGAATCGCGCTCCAAATATTTCCTTCTGTACAGTGACCTTGAGAACCACAAGCTACGGGTCCGGCTTCGCTTGCAAACCGCCGTGTGCTTGCTGGTTACTGTTCTGCTCATGACAAACTGTGACATGATTTTTGTGGCAGTCTCTGACGACTGTTCGCAACTTCGGGACTGGTCAGCGTCACCGTCAACCAGTAGGCTGTGCCCCTGCATTCCACACCAAGAATTCCAGACTGAGTTATGGTAATCCCAGTGTCTTGACCTCAAATTACCAGTACAGGTAACAGAGCTTAGAGAGCATTGCCAGTGAGTCGTCAATAACTTCCAGTTGTTCGAGACGCAAGGTCACCAGAGCCTCCTCTTTCTCTCCCAACTTATGTTCTCCCTTTCCTCGCCATCACTTTCTGACAGTTGCCAATGCCTCTGAAGGCTCTCTTGTGACAGGGCCCAGCGAAAGGACATCTGCAAGGAGAGCATATGATCGTACCACCTGTGTGGTGAAGTCAAAGTCCTTGAGCTAGCCTACTCCTAATTTCAAATGAAAACCAACGATGCCAGGGTCCTAGGCTTGGTTTGGACTACCTTTTCGTTTACACTGCCTTCCAGCCGAGCCGAGGCGTTGGACGTTCTCCGAGACTCTCCCTTCTTCTCTTGCTCGCGTACATTCTGCAATGTTTTCGGTTGCGTCAAGGTTTCGAAGACAAATCGCTAGAACATTGATCGACTCCTCTGACCACACCGATTGAAGTACAATCCGAAGAGCCAGATTTGCAAAACACAAGGGAGACAACTGTGGTCACACGTCAACCAACATATGAACGGAGAATTCAGAGAAGGAAATGGACCTTCTACGCGTGGCCACGAGAAACCAAAAGGAACAAAATGCTGCCAAGCTGTTTGTATCATCAACTTACTCTGCCAAACTACCCCAAATCTACCCCAAACTACACCAAAGCTTACCACCGCCAGTCACCTCGCTTGATTCACCACCCTCCTCGGAGCAGGTGGTGGAAAATTTGTGAAACATATTCTTTGCGGTGTTGGTGTGCTTCTGAGAGTTGTAATTCTGCGGATGTATTGTTTGTTTTGCAGGATGATCTTCTAGGAAATCTAGGTCATGGATACGATTATTCTGTGTAAGTCCTTTATTAGCAAAGAGAGTTCTTTTCCTTGAGGATTTCTTGGGCACACTGCAGTAAATGGAGGCACCATGTGCAGGTAGCTGAAAGTGACCTCTGCTTTCAACCTCGTTCTCCGTTTCGGTTGCATTTGGTGAATTCTTTTCATTTGTATTTTTACCGACAGTATCAGCTTCTTCGTCGCTGAACTTGTCAGTTAATTTTGGACTGGTTTCCGGTGACCTTGCCCTCGTCACATCAGTATTCGATTTTGGGTTTTCATTATTTGCTGAAGTTGTGTCAGCAGTCTCATGCGAATCATGAGATCTTAAATATTGCTTTGTACGTTCTTTAGCAATAAGTTCTGAAAAGTCGGGAGCTTCCAGGAAGTTTATGCCAAGTGTATTAGTTTCGTCTTCTGCAGTCACTCCTGTGTCGTTATTAGTATCTGCTGCACACACAACCCAATTCGACTGTAACACCGTGATGAGGGCTTTTTCTAGGCAACGGGATCGAACGTGTAAAATCTAATATGAATGGAGAACAAAGTGATACCACTTAACAAGAAGCAAGCCACGAGCTAGTGCAGGCTTGAATGTGTTACTATGTTCCACATAAAATTGTTGTTGGGCCGATTATTACCCAAAAGGTTTGACGCTGTCAGCCGAATCCAATCTTGTCAAACGACAACAGGAAGTCTTGATGCAAAATGGGAATTGTGGATTTACGGTTGTGAAGCAGCACCAATTGATACTCACCGATGTTTCCTGACACTGTCGTTGCACCAGCTCTTGAATCTTCCACTTCACATTGCTCTTCGAAACCCCTGCCACCCATGTGTGCATTATTCTGAGTATGAAGACTGTCTGTTGACTCACCAGCTCTGCTTCGATGGGTCTGAGCGTTCCGCACAGCCAAGGCATGATCTTTTCTCTCTTCGTGAAATTTACCAATTCTGGATTCAAAGTCATGTGCCATCCCCTTCACTTCTGGATTTGCAGATTTCTTTGCCTGTTACGACATGATTCATGCACAAAGTTGAGAATTTTTCACAGTAGTTGAACAATATGCAGCAGAAGTATTTTGTCAAGATATAGAATAGCACCAACAGTGCAACCGAAAAGTATAGTACCTTAGAAACTATGCTTCTGAAATGCTCCACAACCTCCTCCTCGCCAAGTGCGTTCTGGAATTTTGGAATTAATTCAATCATCTTCTTTAAGCTCTTGTTCGTGTAGTTGAGCTGCGCCATGCAATAAGATAGGTCCGTCCATTGCTTCACATCTGTATAAATGTGCGTAGAATTCGTCAGGATTACAAAAATCACCCGTGGTTGAAGTGATCATCTTTGATACTTACGAAATTCGAAATCGCAAATAGGCATTTATTTTGTAGCGGAGTATTGATATGTAGTGAAAGCTATAAATGATGATTCTATAATGGATCTCAAATGTGAACCGAAAAATAAAATGATCTTGTCAGCGTGCGTCAACTACGTGAAACCATCTCATATGAGCTGAGATCATTGGCCAGAAAACATAGAGTACATTTCTCTTAAATGGTCAAGGCTTACCAGACGTGCCCGGGAAACGTTGACACAACTTTTCAATTAGAGCCTCCTTTTGCTTATCCTATAATCAAGCAAAAAACTTGAAACGTCACACTTTCCGGAATGTAACAATCAAAAGTAAACCAACATGTGATTTGTTTCCATTGATTTATATACCTTAGTGATTGTGTTGATAAGGAACTCCACAACATTACGAAACGTGTCCTGTGACAGTTCAGAGTTACTTGAAAGTCGGCTGATAATGTCGGGAAGATGATTGTAAATGGGATTGTTTCCTGTGCAATCATTGAGAAACTCAGTAAGATTATGTGTTTTATTCATAGCTTGGTTAGAATGTGAGAGCATTGTACACTGCAAGACTTTCATCTCGCAGTGAAACATGAGCCTTCGACAGTAGTGACATAGGAAATTACTGGAGTGAAGTTCCAACAATGTGTCTGATAAAGAGACTAAAAGTCGGACAAAAAGGAGGCATTGTTGGGGTGTAAATATATTCAAACAAAAAATGCTTGATACGCTGATCACAACACCATTTTGCCACCCCAAGAAGCTAGTTTGTTGTGACTGCAAGTGTTTCTTCTAGCTCAGTACTAACATTCTGGACTGCATTTCTTAAATGAGTTCTCAATGGAAATTGGTTAATCAAATTCACCCTTGTTCAAAAGTTCTTGAACAAAGAGCTTCACAAGATTTTGAATTCGTTCGTCCTCGTCCTCCAACCGTAGAAACATCTCACAAATGTGTCCATTCACCTATATAAGAATATCACCGTTACAAATGAAGATCAATGGAACGAAAAAAAAAAAAAAAATTGTTTACCAGAATCTCTACAATGGGATTTTTTAAAACGAAACTGTTACGGATTTTTTACGCGTAATAAATAATAAATTAAATAAAAACAATGAGTGTAACTCAAACCTGTATCTAAAGAGATCAACGCTACGTAATATTATGTAATTATTAACACAAACGAAAAGCTGATCAATTGTTCTTCCAATGCTATACAAAGTCGGGATTTATTACATATAGGCAGAGTAAAAGAAAACAGCAGTACCTTGACCATATCATTGAGGATGAGATGAGTCAAAACAAGAACTGCATTCTTCCGAACCTTTCGGTCTTTGTCATTTAGGCGAGTATACATGTGCTCAGTCCACGGCTTTAGCACGTTAGGAAATCGAAATGCCAAATCGCCCAGAGCAATAATACAATTTGAACGCACTGCTGACTCCCCCGAACTTTGTGCTACTGTGAAGAGCAGTTGCAAGTTCTGGTCACTGCAAGGTTTAGAGAAGAGTGTTTGGTTACTCTACTCAAGGTAAAGTCCATTTTAGGTCTATCATAAATCACCGCTTAGCGAATCAGAGCTGAGAGATATTCGAGAAAATTGAACACGTCAAATTTCAACGAAAAAGAACAACAATATACAAAATTCGCAAAGAAATACAGGGAAGAGGAGCTTAGATAATGAGAAGAATCAATCTGAATTTTCCCACAGGTTAAGAAACAATAAATTTCCAACATTAACGAAGAAGAATTAATTTAGGTCATATATTATTCTATAGAGTGAAGTACACACCAGAAGTCCGCATCAATAGCCATAAGTTTGCAAAGAGCTAGCATTGCTGAAGACCCTAGTCGCGGATACTGTGCACAAAGACAACGAATACAGAGAGTATTTTACATCGCATCATGGAGTCTAGTTTATTGACCAAGTTAGCTTCCGAGTACGATAATCACAAATAGATCTGTAAAGCAGTTATCTTTACCTGCTGCATGAGACCCGAATTACGACAGATTTTGGCGACAATGGGAGCCATATCACCTATGAGAAACTTTTGACTTCTATCACCAGATATGATCTCGATTGCAGTCCTCTCCAGGAGAGAATCTATTCTTGCATCTTCAGAAGCTGCCATCCCAAGTTCTGTATCAATGTTCTCAACCTGTAACATTTCAAAATCGTATTAAGTTTAGATACGTAATTAGATTTTGAGTCAGGCTGAGAAAACGTCATGAGATTATAGCTAACCAGAACGGGGGTTGTGAAATGCCTACATCTGTGGCAAAGTAGAAGTTACTATTGTGAGTTATTGGGTGAATAAAAGGATAATTCATCGAATATAATTATTGAAATAGTTGCTCTTCACGAATATTAATGCACTGAAACAAACTTGCAGAGCAACGGCATCTAGGTTTCATCCTTTACTTCACTGCTGGCCAGTCGACACGAAGTTCCGCCATCACTAGGTTGAGCAGCAGCTACCATGTCTGCTGCTGTCTTCTCCTTGTCTGCTATTTGCTTTCGTAGTTTGCGTACACATGACTCAACGTAAACAAGATGCTTGAGAGCGATGTGCGCTAATGCGAAGAGGAAGCGACTAAGATGAGATGCTCTGGGTTCAATCATATCAAATCCCACTCTTGCAGGACTGACAGGAACTCCATTATCTGAGGTCGTGGGTACCCCCCGAGACGAACACTCAATGTCTATCTTCTGGAAGGTGCCGAACACTGACTTGCAGAACTGTAGAAGAAGTCCTGAAACCAACTTTTCAGGAGTTGGATGAAGAGCATAAATTGCATTGATAGCTTGCTCAGCGGCTGAGTACCAGGCCTCCTCAGACAAACCTGCTCAAGTTAACATAGTGATGTGATTGAGGTGCTGCCACTGGAGAAATTTCATTAGCGCAAATTAGTGGCGCGTAAATCATGTACCTGTAACGAGTTCACTTTGAGACTGTTAAAGTAGTGACATCAAGGTGAGCACCCTGAATCCATCTGAAATATCCCTGTAAAATTCTACTACTGGCAAAACGTGACTGTGTGTACATTCACGTTGTAGATTGAAATCTAAGAGCTCTCTCAACAGACATCTCAGACACAACTTAATCGTTTGTCTAATGTGTCTGGAGGCAATACAGAAGGTTTGGCTAAACCCACCTGGTCCTATGATCAAACTGGATAAAAAACTGAAGATCTTGTGACTGGGTCCTAGGCCAACTCGATCAGCATCTGAAAGACGTTGTAGTGCAATGCATGCATATCTTGCAAGCAGGGGATCTTCTCTAGCACGTCGGCTCAAACAGATACATATCATACTTTGAAGCTGGGAGCTTAAAATTTGAGGTTTTGACCTAGCAGCCATGCACAAAATAACCAAAGCCCCCCGACTCTTCTGAGGGGTAACATCAGAAGCATTGAACGTGAAATACTTCCAAAGAGCTGCCACCTGCAATAAGCCATTCTCTCAGAAACACAAATCTATTGTAACCATAAATAAAAAATGAAATCTTAGATATCATAGTTTTGAAACCGAAGTCAGTGACTAAATACCGTGCTATGAGAGATTGTCCCATTTGTCGTAAACTTCATCACGATAGCTTCAATGCAAACCAAATCCCTAATGCTTGCGTCCAGTGCAAGTTTCAAAAGATTTAGAGCTGTTTCAGATGGACTTGGTTTCATGTAGAGAGTTGCGAAAGCTCCCTCAACAGCTTCACATACACTTAGCTCCTGAGAAAATACCTACGATAGGCAAGGAGAAACACACACACACACACACAGATATATATATATATATATATATATATATATATATATAAACACCGTAGAAAATCAACTGATATGGACCGGTAATGATTTAAGGGAAGATTGCTTCGGCATGTATACTCGGAATTGTATTAAGTTATTATTAATTGATGTTGAGATGAAATTTCAACCAACAACAAAAACAGTAAAAAAGAATATAAAAAACTTACACACAAAATCGGTAGGTGAAGGAACATACAAGGGGTAACATCTTTAGTAGATTCATTTGGGCTCCATCAATTTCAAACTGACGGGCCAGTACCAGTAGCGTTATTGTATGCTTCACATCGTCTGAACACGATGAAGCAAGGAACTGCGCAAGCACATCCATCGCTCCGACAATACAGCAAGCAAACTGCAATCCTGACTCCAGGGAAGCCACCATAGCTCCGGTCTGTTCTAGGCCTCCTGTATCTGTTGCAGTGGTTTCATGAGGCTCAGGCTGTATCTGAGCAAAATTAATAGATCTAGTGAGAAAATTGTGTGAGGATGGATGGAGATTCGATAGTAATCAATATCCCATACAAGCACACGAAGAAGAAGGTTTATTAATAAAGAAAGAGAACAGACTCAAGTCTGAGAACCACATGCAATGCAGTTGCACAAGTTGTATTGTTCAATTTTCACATGTGCACCTGAGATGGATCAATGTGATCGTATTGCGAGTTCGGAGTACCTTCAACCAGATCACCATTTCCCTCTTCTGAAGCTTCGTCCCTATTTACACCGACACGATTCTCTGGTTCAACCAAATGAGGGTCTGCCTTATTGAGGTTCACGGATATCGAAGTCATTTCTTTTAATTTCTCTTTGAATTGTTGGATTGTGTATTCAAATTGGCTAATTCGAAGACTTGGACCAAAAGGATTGAATTGGAGGAGTGTAGTCAATAATTGCAGAGCACTTTTTCTCACGATAGCTGCTTTATCTTCTAATCTTCCAACAGCAACATGTGCCACCGAATTCCAGTGACCAATTGAAATGGCACTCTCCACACAAAGGTTTGCCCACGTTTGTAAGACTTTGCTGCGAGTATACGAACTTTTATCTCTGGCACGATCCAGGAGAATGTCCATCATTCCCTGTTCAAGTACGACAAATTTATGTTATCAGCAGGTTTATCAGGATGCAAAAATCTGATGAAAAATGAGCAGCGAGAGAAAGCGCCTTCGTTCAGGACCGACAAGCATTCTTAAACAAGAGCTTCACCTTCATGCAAACTCACCTGCTTGCAACGGAGGCGGGCCATCTCGTCCCCTGCGACGTCCCCAGAAGAATCCTTGGAAGCCTTCGCCAGCAGGGTACCAATCACTTGCACAATACCATTGCGCATTTTGTAAGACTCACCATTCAGATGAGGAGTGATAATACTGAGATTATCAGTCATAAACTTCGCCATACGCTCTGCCATTGCCACTAGAAAAGAGCTTACACTATCTGCTCCAGAATTATCACGCTTTAAGTCTTGGGGATTAATATTACCAATCTCTCTTAAAATAGCCATAGGGAGGCTGCTATCGTGATACTTTTCTTCAGCCATGGAAACCACTTCTGCGAGATGAACTGAAAGATGCTCATACTTGTGAAGTAGATTTAAAATAGTAGATGTCACAGGTACGACATAGCCGTATTTTGCTGCGCAGGTGGCCAGGATGTTGCACAGGGCATCTTTTAGATCCTTCTCCTTTGTATACGCTGAATTTTCTAGGAGTAAAAAGGCAGTTCTGAAAACACACTAAGGACCATCAATTAATAATGAGACTTATCCTTCATAACCTACTCTTACCACGGCCTTCAGAATTTTGAGCGCATGACTACCTGTGAGGAAATGGTATAATTTTGGACAAAACAGGACTCTTTGAGGCTAAACTTACTGCTAATTTGTCCTTTGCCACAATTTCTTAACATAAACAAGTCAATGTCAACAGTTGCACGAGTTAAGAAGGTAAGCAAACAAACTTGGCGAATAAAGCGATCAAAACATTCTCAGGTTGTGACATCGAGTAAAGGTGTCGCAAGTCAATTCCCACAGTGGTAGCAAGCAGGCGAACAATACGCGTCCTGTGGACATCCCAACTCCACTTAGCAGGCACATGTTCCTTTCGAGGATGTACCTTCTTACCCTATTCAGAAGCAACGCCAGAGTAATAAGTACCACATCTCTAATTAATAAAATTAACTCATGAATAAAAATACTCCTGATCAGCAAAGAAGGTGAAATACTTACTAATACTGTTGATAACCTCAAGAATCACAACATAAAACCTGAAGGAAATATTAAGATACAAACCCTTCGTACATATCGAATGTGATTTCCTCTATAACTACGACAGAACTTTGACGGTTGGTAGCATACCTTCCCAGAAGTAGCCTTTATCACTGGTTCTACTTCTGCAGCTTCTTCCATAATGAGAACACATTGCAAGAAGTAAGAGTATATTTTAAGTGCATTCCTATCCAAATGCATCTGCTGCAGCATGTATGCAGCATCCTCTGTTGACTCACTCGATGCATGAGATTGTGCCGTGATAAAAGGGATAAGGACTGCTAAGTTGGAGCACAGGCTCTCAACCAAGCTCCCTCTCGTGGATGGCTCTAAGAAAGGAAAACCTCTGCAATTCAAACGCACAAAAACTTCATTATAAAGGAGCATGAGGAGTTCACTCAAATGTGAGAAAGTTACAACGTCCTCCCACAACGCGCTTTAAGCAAGCTAAAGGATGTCAACTCAGATCAGTGTTCAGTGCCAGATAAGATACTCCCAAGTCAAAAGTAAGAGACTAAAGCATGCTCATAGCAGAATAAATTACACAGAGAGATCCGACAAGAGCTCAAAATTCGACAATGTTATAGCCAATCATAGTCACAAAGGAAAACTTACACCTGCCAACAGAATTTATTTAGAAATCGACCCAAACTGAGAAAAGACAACAATGTTCACGCCCTAAATAGGTACACCTTAATACATGTGAGAACAGAAAAAAACATTTCATGGTAAAAGTTACCTTATGAGAGAGTAAACTTTATCAAAGACATTCTGCTCTTCAATACACCAAACCTCCTTTTCCACCAACTCATAAGCGACATCTGAAAAACGAAGTCCAAACCTTAGAACGTCATTATATGAATACCACATAGTGAAATGCAAAATCTCCCATCAAAATAACCTAATGATTTGTAAGAAGTGCCTATGAGCTGGTGGAAGCGAATCATAATACAACTTAAGCTAGTTCTAGTCGCAATTAACAGCAATTTGTTCTCAAGAAAGGTTATATTAAACTTATTTCTCACTCAAAAGTGAAAGGGGAACTTTCTGCGGAACCAGAAAGTATGAAGAAAAGAATTAGTGTTTATGAACATTTGTCCCTTCATAGTATATTGATTATAAGGAATCAGTATTGTATTGCAGTACATTTACGTGTATTATCTGATCTCGTAGCAATATGTTCTTTTTCAAGTTCTCTGTAATGCTCGCTGAAGCATTACAGACACACATTGCGCTTCGTTGTCCCGGTTTCCTACTCGAATGCAATAAAAAAAATTACCGACAACATTCTGAAAATATCCGAACATCCTTTCTTGGCACTGAAACGCACTATATTAGAAGAAATCCACACAATCAAACCAAATCTTTTCAAACTTCTTCACTAACATGTACCTTCCACAAGTCCATCGACCTCGTCAGCTGATAGCTTTTCAACATCCGTAACATCTTGAGCACAGAGGTGCTCTCCACTTTCCGACGGTGTTTCCAAGTCCCGTAAAGAAGACGGTATGATAAACACCATAGCCATTCCGTTGAGACTCTATCGATGTCTGCTTTCGCCTTCCAGTACAACACGTGTTGACCGCTTCAGCTCCATGGAACCTCAAAAGAGCCGCATCCAGAAACGTGAAATACATACAAATACTCACATCTAGCTGATTGATGATACATTCCAGGTCAATTGCAGTATGTTTGGCCCATTGTAATACCTACTGGCAAATGACATTTTTATCGCGCAATGCAGCTATGCTACACACCAACACGTCCTGCTGACCAACCTCTCCCATAGAAAAAATCCTTGATGGTGACTTCGTTTACATTGACCACTGCCTCCTGCATTCCCTAAAAATGCCGAAAATTCTCCGACTTCCAATACGAAAGGACAATAAGTTACACAGTTTTCCCACTAAAAACTTGACTTTACCCAAAGCTCGCTGGCTACTGAAAACCAGTTATCGTAACTCTCGACCTCTCTATCAATCTTCCGCAGGTTGATGTATATGCTGGAACTCAATTCTGCCATCAGACAGAAGAATGCTGGTCATTGCTTCCTCTCTTCAGTGAACAGTGCATGAACTCGGCTACCTCGAATGGTGATTATCTGGAGCAATTCTTTCGACCTCTCGCAATTAAGAACCAAAGAAGTACACATCTTCGGAAGCACTCAATCCGAAACCCCAACAACACTCCTCTACAACCAAGAAATCCGTCAGAGCCACGAGCCGTCTCGCTTACGGCACGCAGAAGTGCCGACGCCCATTTCTGAATGGATAGTCCGAGCAGAAAGGTAATTATAGATCGTACCTGCAGAGAAATGCAAGCGATTGTCAAGGCCACATTTCCAGCAGCACCACATCGGGGTCATAGCTCCCCCGCTACACAGACAACGCATGACACTTTGTTGTGGTGAAGCAGAGCGAGAGCATCCGTATCCCATGGCCATGGCTGTAGGCTTCGTGGAGCGGCTGCATGGTTTTATCGAAGGACTTGCGCCTGAGCGGGAAACCTTTGTGTGAGCCACGGCATCTTTGATCGTCTCCACGTGGCCTGTTTTTTAGCCGCCTAGATTCCCATCACTGTTGGTTACTGTTCTGGAGTGAAAGCTCAAATATGATTCTGAGATGAATTATTTATGAGTTATACCAACAAACTATACAATTATTTGGGTCTATATATATATATATATATATATACATATATATTGATGTATACACACACACGTATGCTGTGGCAAGTGTTCATGTGCAACATGCACAGATGTCATGAATAATTATCATTTATAAATTTTAATATTCACAATTGTCCATATGTTAATTTATTGAACATGTTAATTGATAATTATTAAATAAAATGCATACTTTTAAATATTTAGTTATTTTACCATAAATGTGCATATATAAATCAATAAAATTAAAAAAATTAAAAAAAATTAAAAAAACAACATCAACAATAACATTAGCATTCATTAAGGTTAATAAAATACAAATATAAAAATTTTATTTTTAAGATACAAATAAAAATACAAGAAATATAATTTAAATAAATTATATTTTTTATTAATCAATAATCTAATTATATTTTTAATATCAAATTATAAAATATCAAATTATAAAATATTAAATTAAAAATATATAATTCCAATTTTATATTCTAATATTAAAATTAAAGCATGATTCTATTGGAATATAAATAAAATAAAATATATTAGTATAAATAAAAAAATATTAGAAAATAAATAAACAATAAAAACTAATTAATACTTACAATGTATCAATTTCATTTGCAACTACAACTAACATCAAGAATAACTAATCTAGAAGATACAAAAATAGGAGGAGTTATTTTAACAACTATTCAACATCCAGTGACCATTCTTATTACAAAGTATTATAAAATTATAATCTTATTTATTAAGAACCAATAGTTATTTTGTTGGAAAAATTTGATAGAAACATATCTAAGTTACATAGATTTATTAATTAAGTATAGCTTGTTATTAGAATTTAAATATAAAATTATCCTAATTTAGTATTTTAATTTTATTTTATTATAAGATTAGTTAATAGGCTAGTTTTAACTTAATTTTTATCATTTGGAAAGAAGAAAATCTTATATTGAACAATTTGGATACATCTTTCATAAACAAATTATCTATGTAGAAAAAATATGATGAAATTTGTATAACAACTAAAAGATGTAAATCTATCACAGACATAAGATTTATTCTAGTAACTATCTAGTTAATATGGATTAATAGAAGTAGGTAAAATAAATTAATTTGATAATATCTTAGAAAAAAGCTTCTTAGAAGCTTCATAGATGCAGAATCACTTTTATACATGTCTATAGGTGATTGATAGGTTAGAAACTTAGTCAACAAGTTAGCCACGTGTTGTACATATTGATAGCTTGTGGAACAAGCTAACCATGTGTTGCACATATTCGTAGCTGCAGAACAAGCCAAGTATGTAGAGCACATGTGAGAAACTTGTCTTATAAGTTTGACACATGTCTTGTAAATTAGACATGTGTAGGAGGTCTTATAGAATATTGCCACGTAGCTCTTAGATAGATAGTATAAATAGAGACAAGAGTGAAGCCTTCTTCACTCTTGTTAACTCCTTTCTTACTTTTAGTTTAGTTCAAGAGTCTCATGTATTTTCTAGTCTTTGGTAATAGTCATTCCAGTTTCTTCTTGAATATACATATTTTTTTATTTCTATCTTGTTATTTTCCTTTTACATAGTTTTTACTAACTTATGTATCTGTTTTAGTTTGTATCTTTGACAAATTGACAAGAGTGAAGTTATAATATTAGAAGTTTGTTTCTTCTTGATTAAGAGTGGATTACCTCTTTTTCTTGATAAGACATAAGCATATTACAAGTTGTAGATTATCCACTTCTAAACTGATATTGTTCCTAGAATTTTTTCCTTTGTTCTTGAGTGTTTTATTTTATAATGAGAATAGACACCTTTTTCTTTTTCTATTGTAGTATCATGGCAAAGCTTGCTGAAATGAAGAGTGCAGTGGCACAAATGCAAGAGCAAATGAAAGAATTAATATTCACAATACATCAACTCAATACACCACTACGAGAAGCAACAAGATTAGTAAAAAGCAAAGAAATATAGATGATTCGAGCTGCTTCAAGCCATATTACTTCACCTATAATTAAATATCATTTAAGCAACAAAGAACCAAAGATTAATTTGCCAAAAAAATTTGATGGTACTAGATCTAAATTTTAAAGATTCATCAATCAAGTATAATTAGTGATTGAACTTCAATCCCAAAATTATCCAACCCATGGATCACAAGTCAAGTTTATTAGAACACTATTTTCAGATTCTGCTTTATCATGGTTTTTGTCCTTTCTTGAATGATGCAATCCAATATTGGATAATTTGGAGGCATTTTTAGTGGAATTTTGATCTATATATGGAGAACATGATGCAATTTGTATCGCAACTAACAAGATTCGTATCTTATGATAAGACAATCAATAAGTGATATCATATGCTTCACAATTTCGACAATTAGCAATTGACACCAAGTGGGATGATGTTGTCCTTATTAGCAAATTTCTCTATGGATTATAATATGAGATAAAGAAATTGATGCTCAACTTACGCGATCCTTAGATATTGAGTCAAGCAATTGATTTTGTTGTGAAGTATGAAAATCAACTTTTTGAATTTCAACCGGACAGCCACATAAGGAAGCCCCAATATTACTACAATACAATGCCAATATCAACATCTTTTCAATATGTACATTCAGAAGTAGAAAACATGTAAATTGATGTGGTACGTTTCAAACCTCTTACTAAACAAAAAAAGACTTGTTGTTATTAAGAAGGATTGTATTTATATTATAGAGAACCTAAGCTCACTACTTAATATTGTCTAAAGAAATGACACAACCACAAGATGAGGCATACAATCGTCAAAGAAGACAATATGTCGGAAAATAAGTTTATCCAACTACAATAGGGACCGTTGTTGTATGTCATGAAGTCTTGCTTGAGAATGCTCCACGTACCTGGCTGTGGAAGATAAAAAAGAAATATGCAATAATAACTAGTCTTAACCTCTCTAATCAATCTCTAAATAGTCCTTAATCAAACCTTAACTAAATCCTAGTAAACCTTAGTCAAATCCAAACAATCCCTAAAACAAATCCTAACAATCCTAAAACAAATCCTAATCAATTCTAGTCAAATCCTAACAAATCCTAAAATCTTAGTCAACCCTGATCAAATCTTAACAAATTCTAAAATAAATCCTAGCTAAATCCTAGTCAACCCTGGTCAAATCCTAACAAATCCTAAAATCCTAGTCAACCCTGATCAAATCTTAACAAATCCTAAAACAAATCCTAACTAAATCTTAAAACAAATCCTAACTAAATCCTAATCAATCTTGGTTAAATTCTAATAAATCCTAAAATAAACCCTAATTAAATCCTAATCAACCCTGATCAAACTTTAACAAATCCTAAATCCTATCTGAATCCTAACCAAGCCCTAAGCCATTCTTAAGGCAATTTTAGAACCTTAATAACTATTGACTAAACCGTTGATCTTACTTAAAAATTTGTATACTTCTTATAAACTAAGTTAGCACCAAGCACATAAAATTTGAAGAGGATCAAACTTACCAACAAGAAATTCAATCCAATATTTCAATCAAGTGTCGGCCGGCCTCCTTCTCCTACCTTAATATTGATTGTCTAGTACTAATATCTCCTTCTTACACTATTCAATTTCTTCCAAATTTCACACCTATTTAGAAAATTAAGTCTTCTATATGCACACATAAATTTCACTCTAATCCAACTAATAGATTGCTAGAAATCTTAAGAAACCTAACTAACCTTCAATTTCCAATTTCTGAGACCCCAACCTATATAAACTTCAATAATCTTTAATTGAATTATTAGATCAATTTTAAATTTACAACACCCTACAAGTACTACTATATGCACCAATTCACAAAATATCACTTATAGATCTATAACCAATCTCATAAAATTCTCAAAAATGTAAACCCCAATATATTTCATAAAATCAAAGTCACCAAAATCAACCCTCACTTTGCAAAGCCATTACAAAGTCATTATTACTTCAAATCACTTTCAACTAATGCTCAAAAAAAGATGCTTTATTTTAGTTTCTAATCTCTTCTTCCAATCTCTAAAAAATCCCTTGACCTGGCATAGGCATGCAGCTTTGTGCCTTAGGATCTGATTTTGACCTCGGCTCATAATCGGTCCTTTTTGGATATCTATTTTGAGATTTTTGTAGTAAGTTTTTCTGAAACCTATTCTTAACTCCTTCTTATATATGCCTATATCATTTTATTTTCCAATCTAATTTGTTTTGTCTTACTTATGGCCCTACAAAATAAATAGAAGCTCATTTGTAAAAAAGGCACTATTAACACCCATTAGTTTTACTCCTTTTTTACTATTATCTATTTTTCTAAGATAATTTGTTACAATATTTTGAACTAAGATCTTTTATAATATACTATTTCTACACTTTTTCACCTAGTAGTCATGTTACATCATGATATTATGTAGTTAGAATCTTTTATAACTCCTAGTAAAGCTCCTATCCTCTCATCAGAATCCTCTCCTTGTTTTATATTAGATGTCTATTTCGGACCTTAAAATCACAAAGCCTCTACCTTATTAGATTCAAGAGCCTCAGCGTGTTTTTTAAATAAAGAATTTGTTAAAAGTTATAGAATACCTTCAATTCAAAAAACTAAATCCGTACATGTAGAAGTCATAGATGGTCACCTATTATCTTTTGAAAATATTACTCGTGAAATCCTTCCTATAAATGTAACAATAGATGGTCATAATAATTGTGTAGTCTTTAATATAATTAAATCTCTCTTTAATCTAATCATTTTAGATTTATCATGGCTAGAAAAGTAAAATCTTCAAATAGATTAGATTTCCCATAGACTTGATTTTTCTCAAAGTATTAATAAGAGTGTCATAAGTCAAGTAACAAACCATAAGCCTAGTATAATAAAATCCGTACTTATAGGCATAAAAGCGTTTATGATCATTTTTTATTATTTATACTACATTCATTTTTGATGGTAGAAGGACTTCAAATAGCATTCCAAGCCAATATCAAGATTATCAAGACGTTTTTTAAAAGAAAAATGTACATATTCTTTTAGAGCATCATCCATATGATTGCTCAATTGATCTCAAAGAGAGAACTTAGCCTCCATTTGGACTAATCTATAGTCTTTTCTAGAATAAATTTGCTGAATTCAAGAAATACATTGATTAGAATTTAGCCAAGAATTTCATATGCCATTCAAAATCCCCAGCACGAGTTCCTATCTTATTTATAAAGAAGAAAGATGGATCACTACGGATGTGTGTAGATTATCAAAGGCTCAATAAGATTACCATCAAAAATAGGTACCCTCTACCTTTGATATTAGGACTTTTTGATTAATTGAATCAAGCCAAAATCTATACAAAAATAGATCTAAGAGGAGCATACAACCTAGTGCGCATCAAAGAAGGTGATGAATAGAAGATTACATTTCAAATAAGGTATGGACATTTTGAATATAATGTCATATCTTTTGGACTTACAAATGTACCAGTGTCAAGGACAAGAACTTGATGAAAGTAAATAAACATATGACACTTCTATTAAGAAGTACAACAAAATAGAAATAAGAAAATATGCATATTAAAAGAAACTAGAATGGCTATTGCCACAAGATAAGAAAACTATACATTCTTGAATTTGGACTAGAAATAAGAAATGAATTGACAAGAGTGAAGAAGGCTTTACTCTTGTCTCTATTGATATTATCTATCTAAGAGCTACGTGGTGATATTCTATAAGATCTCCTATACGTGTCTAATTTGCAAGACACATGTGAAACTTGCATAACAAGTTTCTCACATGTGCACCACGTACTTGGCTTGTTCCGTAAGCTATCAACATGTGCGACACATGGGTAGTTTGTTCCACAAGCTACCAATATGTGTGCCATGTGGCTAGCTTGTTGACCAAGTTTTTAACCTACCAATCACTTATAGATATATATAAAGGTGATTCTGTATCTATAAAGCTTTTAAGAAGCTTTTCTATCAGATATTATCAAATCAACTTATTTTATCTACTTCTATTGATTTATATTAATTAAATAATTATTGGAATAAATCTTATGTCCATATTATTATCCTTCCTTCTAAGGACGAGTTCCATGAAGAGTGGTGATTATATATTGAGAAAGTCTAGAATACGTCAAATTGTGCTTGCCACATCTGTGATCTTTGTCCTTTTGAAGGTAGTTTCCTTTTACCATTGATAATATTCCATACTAGGGCAAGATGACCACCTTCTTGTTTGATCATTGTTGAGGCCTTCATAACTGCCTTCAAAGAAAACATTAGGAACACCATTAACAATAGTTCCTACCTCTAAAAGTATCACCAAACATCGGGAGTCTCTTTGAAGGTCGTGATACCAAACATGTTGTATTTCGCCATAAATCCAAGGAAAGATATGTCGTTCTTGAGGATCTTCATTTCTATTCTGTTGTCTTAAACGTTTTGATAGTTGTAATATCTTGTCCGATAAATTAGCAAACAAAGGTTCTTGAGTTGAATCCGTTGGTTGTTGGTTTCCCATCTTTTTAACATCACAAATACAATAGAAGCTACAAACAAAGTTATAAAGTAGAATGTTATCTTGCCTAGATTGTGTATCATTTATAGAAAAGGTCTTCATCTTAATTTTGATGGATGTCGTTGATGAAAAGCCTCTACTTTCTTTGCTACATTTACAAGATTCTTTGTTGGTTCCCATGTGCGTTTACTAATATTGTGTCAAGGATATACTTGTCAATACCTTCTAAAATATTTTAGAAGGTTCCTAAAATTCTATAGAACCTTCTAGAACCTTCTAGCATCTTCCAAGTAGATAGAAATTGCTTGAGAAGCTTCCTAGATAGGAGGATATATTGGAGTCGAGGCTGAAGAGTTCTTCAGTCTCGACAACACATCTCTTGGAACTCTAGCTCACCTCTCTAGTGTTGTTCTTATACTCATCTGATTAATTTAATTCTTCCCAGTTCTTCTTGAACTTCTTGTTTAGACTTTTAATATATATTCTACATCCGTGACAATTCTTCTTGAATTTCTTGTTTAGACTTTTAGTCTATATTGTGCATTGGTAACAGTTTGTCAAGACTACCTTTCTATTAATATCAGAGCTTAGTTCTTTGAGACAAAGAATGGACTACTCCTCTCTTTGGAGATACTTGAGCATTTTAAAGGTTGCGGATTGCCCTCTCTTAGATCGATATTGATTCCTCTTTTTTTATTTAATATGATTGATAGAGAAGACGTTAACATGGTAGAATCTTTGGAGTCAAAATTAGATGTGATCATCAATGTCCTTAATGCTCTAGCGGTTAGAACTGCTAAAATTGAAAGAAATTTTGTTAAGCTCCTTAGAGCTACAAGAGTGGAAGTGATTCAAACTATAGTACAACCACCTGTAGCTAATGAAGTACTACCATCTACATATCAACATGAGAATTTCATTACACCATAGTACAAAGAGCCTCGAGTCAGTCTCCTAGAGAAGTTTCATAGTACTCGATCAAAATTTTGTGGTTTTATAAATCAAGTTTGATTGGTAACATTCTTACAACCAAAATACTATTCAAACAAGGAATTGTGAGTTGGATTAGTAGGGACATTGCTTACCGGACAAGCTTTGTCTTAGTTTGCCCCCTTATTTGAGAAAAGGTCTTCAATCTTGAGTAATTTTGAGACCTTTTTAGAAGCATTTGAAGAGGTATTTGGAGAGCATGATAAGGCTTGGTGGACAACCACCAAGATTTGTTCTCTACATTAAGGATCACGCTCTATAATAGTTTACACATTGGACTTTAGACAACTTGCCTCTCATATCAACTGGAGAGAAGAAGCATTGCTGAGCCAATTTTATTGGGGACTCAGAGATGATGTGAAGGATTTATTCCTATCTCTATCTGGCCCTCAAACACTTAACAAAGCAATCAGCCAAGCGATAAAGTGTGACAATCGGTTTTTTTAATGACCTCAAGATTATTATTTCAGAACTACATGATATCCATGAGGAAACCAGTTCTATTCAGCTGCACCTATCAAGCATGTGGAAGCTCAATCTGAAACAAAAGACATGCAAATCAATACAATATGTTTCAAGCCCCTCACACTCGAAGAAAAGAAGCGACGATTTGAGCAAAATTTGTGCTTATATTGTGGAGAGGCACGCCATAAAGCGGAAAATTGTCCTAGAAACTAAACACCTTGAACAACAAGACTCAAGAGCATGAGCATACAAGAAAACAAGGATGCCTGACCATGATAGGGATCGTTGTCGTATTGTAGTTTGGCTACCATGTGAAAATATTGTACATATATATTTAATGTATAATTTACTATGCAATTAAATAAAAGCTATAATAGTGGATTTCATTGGTTACAAAAATATAATTAGATTATTAGTTTAGAAGGAATTTACTTAATAAGACTATTAATGAGATTTATACAATCTTTTTTTTTTTTTGGTAGTGATTTTGAGGTTGATTTATATTGACAATAACTTATATATATCTTAAGTCACTTTTGTTAGACATTAGTGACCTTTAAAATCTTAATTTATTTCTTTTATTTAGTGCTTAAAGTACAAAGTATGTAAATCTTATAAGAAGAAGGGTTAGAAAAGGATTTTTAGTATATAAAAGGTAGTTTGGCCATCTATGTGGATGATAGAAATCTCTATTCTAATTGGCCAAAAATCATGCCCAATGAACTTCACGGAGGCTGCCCGAGGTTTTATTAGGAGTTAGGGTTTGTTTTTCAAGAGGAGTCAAACATCAAAGGCTAGGATCATAAGGTTTAGATTTTTGGATCTGATTTAGGTGCAAATTTTGTGTAATTTTCACTTTTTATGAAGAAGTTATAGGTGCTTAAAGTTAAGGTGTCAATTTTGGACCTACTATCACTCTTTTGGATATAACTCGCGCATATAGAGAGCAATCAAGGAATGGCAACTAGGATTAGAGAGAGCACTTTTACGGCTATACTTTTAATATATAACTTGATGAAATTTAAGCTAAAATAAAGGAGATATTAGGGGTTGAAGTTAGTGCTTACAAACTTAAAGATAGTAAGTAACCTACTTACATAGTGGTTACATTTTGAGCTATATCTTAGGTAATTTGAAAGATTTTTGGCTCAAAATTTTTAAAAGTATATATATTTATGTCACAAGACTATGTAAAAATATTTTGTGGCATTAGGATTTTGGATTTGTGAGATATAAGGAAGAAAGTGCTCAGGTGTCTCTAAATTAAGGTTTTAAGCACCTGCTAGGGATTTTGAGATATTAGATGATCAGAAACGAATTTATAATTGATTCTTTCTTGTAGTAAAATTTAAAAAAATCATCTACACTTAAAAGTAAATTTTATAAAAACTAAATTGTTGGATCAAGAGTTATTGGATTCTAAAAATTAGCAAGAAATAAAATTTTAAAGGGTTTTTGTGGAAATTTGAATATCTTTTGTACAAACCTATTTGAATATAAGAGGATTTATATACATAACTTCTCTTTTGTGAGATTGTTATATTATTTGTCTTTTTTATTAAGAACAAATCACCTGTTGGATTTTTGCCATCAAGTTTCGAGTAAACTCTCTACAGCCAAGTATCCAATCTATTCCTAGATAAAAGACCACATCATACAACACCAAGCGGCTAGACATCTCAACATTCCAAATTAATCAAGGTTTCTTTCTCTCAACTCAAACTTCTCATTGCTTTGTGGTACCTTTATTTCTTAGTATTCAAAAACTACAAACTGATGCCCTATTAGACTCAAGAGCATCTGCTTGCTTTTTAGATGAAGAGTTTGCCAAGCTTTACAAATTTTTTCTTCTGAAGAAACCAAAGCCTATCCAGGTAGAATTCATAGACGGCCGACCTTTGTCTTCTTGCGATGTTACTCATGAAACTAAACCATTGAAGTTACATCTTGAAAATCATGAAAGTAGCATTGTGTTTAAATATTATCAAGATCCCTTCATGTCTAGTCATTTTGGGACTATCGTAACTTGATAAATATAAGCCATTGATAGATTAGAAGTTGCAGAAAGTGACATTTCCAAAAAAATCCTTGAAGGTAGAACTTGCCAAAATAATGTCTACAAACAAATCCTTGTTCATAGGTGCGAGGGCCTTCATGAAGGAAGCCAAGCATAATATACATCTTGCCATCTTTGCAACCCCAGCTCGAAAAGATATAATTTCAACTTTGGTTATTCCAGAGCAGTATAAAGAATTCAATGATGTCTTTGAGAAGAAGAATGTTGACACGCTACTAAAGCAACAACCGTACAATTGTGCTATAGATCTCTAAGAAGGAGCACAACCACCATTTGGTCCAATCTACAATTTATCACAAGACCAGCTCTCAATATTGAAGGATTACATTGAAGAGAATCTTGCGAAGAACTTCATTAGGCATTCTAAATCTCTAGTAGGTGCACCTATCTTCTTTGTGAAGAAGAAAGATGGCTCATTATGAATGTGTGTGGATTATCAAGGCTTGAACAAGATCACCGTGAAGAATCAATATCTATTACCACTAATATCCGGACTCTTGGAGCAATTTAGTGAAGCCAAAATATATACCAAGATAGATCTTTGTAGAGCTTACAATTATACAAGTAAAGGCGAGAGATGAATGGAAGATAGCATTTTGGACGAGGTATGGATATTTTGAATATAATATCATGCCTTTTGGATTGATCAATGCACCAATTATATTTCAACATTTGATGAATGATGTTTTCCGAGAATATTTGGACAAATTTGTTGTTTGTTACCTCAATGATATTTTGATTTATTCCAAGAATATTCAAGAACATGAGGGTCATGTGAAATTGGTGTTACAAAAACTTCAAGATATGGGATTATATGCCAAGTTAGAAAAATGCATATTCCATCAATCTAAGGTGGAATTTCTTGGTTATATTATTTCGAATGGAGGATTGTTAATAGATCAAAAGAAGATTCAAACAATAATGGATTGGGCAGTATCAAAGATGGTATGAGATGTGCAATATTTTCTTGGATTTTCCAACTTATATCACATTTTTATCAAGAACTACTCACAAAGCACACTCCCATTAATACGATTGACATCAAAGGACAAGAATACCTAAGCACAAGAGGCTTTTTAAGAATTAAAGTCGGTATTTATAATAACTCTTATCTTGATACATCTTGATTTTATAAAAGCCTTCTATTTGGAAACAGATGCTTCTGACTTTGCGCTAAGAATTGTATTATGACAAATGGAAAAGGATGATAAACTTCACCCGGTTGTGTTCTACTCAAAGAAGTTTTTGGTAGTAAAAATCAATTGTAAAATTCATGATAAGGAGTTGCTTGCGATAGTTGATTCTTTCCAAAAGTGGCGTCATTTATTAGAGGGTGCTGCACATCCGGTGATTGTATATATAGATCACAAGAATTTGGAATATTTTACAACAACTCGAGTTTTGAATCGTCGCCAAGCTCGGTGGAACATGTCATTATGTCAATTCGACTTCATCATCAAATATCGGCTAGAAAGGTAGCAAGGACTATCAGATGGATTATCAAGGAGATCATATCTAGTGCCCAAAGTTAGAGATGCAATATTTAATCAGCAGTGTACAACTTTGCTACAACCAGAACGGTTTTGCCTCCACACCACCTCCATGATCATACCAATTAATGCTGATTTTTTAGAACAAGTCCATGGAGCATCAACTATGGACTCATTAGTCTCGGATGTAAAGCAACACTTTGACAAAGACAAGTTCAAGATTGAGGATGGATTATTATATTTTGAAGATTGACTATACATTCTAGAAGGACCAATTTGACTTTGTATTCTTCAATCTTGACATGACTTCTCAACCGCAGGTCACTTCGGATTCAACAAAACAATGGAGCTTATTTCCCGAGACTTTTGGTGGCTTCAAATGTAGAAGGTAGTGAAGAACTTTGTGCTATCATGTGACTTTTTTTTAAGATCAAAGAATCCTTGACATCACCTTTACGGGCTTTTACAACCTTTGCCAATTCCAAAGTGATCGTGGTCTTCAATATCTATAGACTTCATCACAGATTTATCACCTTGTGCAATATTTGATGCTATCTACGTAGTAGCAGATCGATTTACAAAGATGATACATTTTGTTCCATGTAGAAAGACAACTTCTGGTGAAGAAACATCAAGATTATTTATTGACAATATATATTGGTATCATGGTTTATCAGATAACATTATTTCGGATTGAGGGCCTCAATTTATATCAAAGTTTTGGAGGTCACTTTTTGACATATTGAGGGTAGATATCAGACTCTCTTTTGTCTTCTATATTCAAATTGATGGTCAAACAAAGCAAGTCAATCAAGTCTTAGAGCAATATCTACGATGTGCAATCAACTATCAATAAGACAATTGAACTACATATCTACCATTGGCAGAATTTGCGTACAACAATTCAATCCATGCCTCAATTCAACAAACACCTTTCTTTACAAATTATGAATATCATCCAAAATTTGATTTATTGGATAAATCCAAATATGAAAATTCAACAGCTGAAGATCTTGCAAAGTATTTAATAGAGATCTAGACCACCTTGAAGCTTCAGTTACAAGTAGCTCAAAACTCGTACAAAGTTTCTGCAGATAAATTTCGGAAGGATTCTCCTGACTTTTAAATTAGAGATAAGATTTGGGTCTTGCAACGAAACATCAAGATCACTCAACCTTACAATAAGTTGAATTATAGGAGGTTGAGATCATTCTACATTCACGAACAAATCAATCCGGTGGCTTATCGGCTGAAACTATCCACATCTATGAAGGTGCATCCAGTCTTTCATGTTTCTCTTCTAGAAGCTTATAGCAAATCAACTTTACCAAGACAGATATAGCCACCACCACCTTGTGTTGAAATCAAGGACCACATGGAATATGAGGTGGAATAAATCCTTGATTTTTGACAGAGATGAGGAAAGTTGGAATATTTAATTCATTGGCATGGCTATGATGTGAATGAGCGGACTTGGGAGCCAACAAAAAATATAACAAATGCGCCGCAAAAGGTACAGGAATTTCATCGATGATATCCTAATAAATCAAAAGTTGGCTATTGATAAAATATGAAGATGAAGCCTTCTCCGAAGGAATGTATATAAGCAGGATCCAAGTCTTATCGAAATATAACTTGCTGCGTTTTGCTTTCTTGTAGTATCAAGATATCTAATCTCAAAGTGTATTTAGATATGGCTAGTGAGAATGAAGATATTGCACTAGTGATGCCATCTCAACCGAGTAGCTCACGGTGTCGACCTCAAGATGAAGAATTAGAAGAACCAAGAAGACGTCAAAGAATACCAAGTAGCAAATCACTCATGATTGTCTTTGAAGTTGAATCAACTCATGAAGGTAGTGGCGAAATAATATTTTGAAGCCGCTTCCACAATAAAGATACATAAATTCAAGCATGGTCTCAAGTGGAAGGTGTTGGTTATTATCGGTGGCTATAAGGATCCATGAATCATCTGCCTTGTGAATGACAATTGGAATATATTACAGAGACTATGCGCCAAATCTTTGATTTCTTATATTTGTGAGCATACATCTCAAATGGCTTCTTGGAGACCTTGAAGCTAGAAGAGGAGGTGATGTCAAGGACATATTTATCAAAACCTTCTAGAATATTTTAGAAGGTTTTTAGAATATTCTAAAAGATTCTTAAAACTCTTAAAAATCTTCTACAACCTTCTAACATCTTCCAAGTAGATAGAAATTGCTTGAAAAGCTTCCTAGGTATGAATATATATTGGAGTTGAGGCTGAAGAGCTCTTCAATCTCGACAACACATCTCTTGGAACTCTAGCTCACCTCTTTGGTGTTGTTCTTATACTCATGTGATGAACCTAATTCTTACCAATTCTTCTTGAACTTCTTGTTTAGACTTTTAATCTATATTCTACATCCGTGACAATTCTTCTTGAACTTTTTCTTTAGACTTTTAGTCTATATTCAGCGTCCATTGTCGTACTGTAATTGCTTACAGTATGTAAAATCCACTCAAAATGCCTAATATGTTTATAAATTTAGATATGTATTAGAATGGTTAGTAAAATAAATTAAAGGGATTGATAGAAGAAACTTTATTTTATTTTATTTTACCTATTTAGTTATGGTATTTAAAAATTATAAGATCTAAATGTTTAGTATGAAGCCTTGAGAGAAGGTGGGGACTTAAGGATGAAAATTTAAGCTAGTAAGAGGCTAATTGGGAGGGATGAAATGAAGGCATGGTCGGATGAAGGCAAGGAATAGGGAACTTCATCCCTATTGGTCGAATACCATGCCCAATGGGCTTTGAGGAGGCTGCCCGCGACCTTAACAAGGGTTTTCGGCGACTTCAAAAGAGGGATTTGCAATTTTAGAGGTAGGGTTGTAAAGTTTAGGGTTTTGGGTATAGTTTGAGAGGAAATTTTAGGCAATTTGGAGTTAGGGTGAAGAAGTTATACTTGTTCAAAGTTAAAGAGTGGATTTCATACATACTGTCACTCTTTTGAGATTTTGCGGAGTTGTACGGAGGCTTTTGGAGATCGGACGGTGCGGTTGAAAAGGTGATTTCAAGATCTACGTCTACTATGAAGGAATTCTTAAGTTTTGAGTTTAGACGAAGGAGATATGAAGAGTTGAAGACAGCGCATCCAATTCCAAGGCAGTAAGTAGACCATTTTGTTGATGGTGATGGGGTTTGCCATATCTTAAGTTTTTGGACGAATTTTTGTCTCAAAATTTCCAAGAAGGTGTATTATTGTGCTAAAAAGCTACACATCAAAGTTTCATAGCATTTGGACTCTTAGATTGTGAGATATGAAGAATTTAGTACACGGGTGTTTGTAAACAAGGGTTTAAAGCTACTGCTAGGGTTTTGGCGATATCTAAAGATCGATAATGAATCGACGGTTGAAATTTGTGGTGGTAGTTGTGAAGAATATATCAGTACTTCATGTAAATTTGGAGTAGTTTTGGACGGTTGGATTAAAAGTTATGGGTTATTGAAGTTCGGAAAAAATTCCCTTCCTACGGGAGAATGAGGGTTTAGAGTATTTTGTTATGTTTTGAGTGGTTTGAGGAAATTAGGCTTGTGTATTGGGTGTAATAGCCCTATGGAGATCTCTTTTATATAAAATTGGGGGTTTTTTATTATACTTGAATCTTGCTTGAGTAATTAGTGGCAGCCAGAAGCCCAGCGCTTTCTTGAGGCAGATTCTCTCTACCCCGACACCGTGATATATCGTATGCGTGCCAATGAGCAAGATATTCTAATTTATTTTGGTGCTACCTTGAATCTAAGACTTTTTCTACTTTAAATTCTTTATTATTGTTCACGTCTATAGGAGGAGGCAGCACTTGTCTTATTCTTGGTATGTTCACTATTTTATTTGTTTTAAGAAGAGACATGTAGAATACATGATGAATCTTTATGGACTCCGATAGGTATAATCAATATGCAATTGGATTGATTTATTCAGAAATAAAAAAAGGTCCAAGTTTACGATAGTCTAACTTATCAAAAGGATGAGTAGTCTTGATATTGCAACAAAGTAATCATATCTTATATCTCACATTGAATTGTAGTTGTTCCTTATGATACACATCTATATTTATTTTTTGTTGTTCTTGAACTTCTTTTAATTGCACCTTCATTATTGCATATAGCTCTGACAAACGATTTGCCAAATCTTCTGTTATTGGATTATCAACTTTTGAAAAATCAAAAGTATCAAGTCGTGGATACTAACCATAATTGACAAAGAAAAGTATTTGTTGCATAGAAGAATATATCATATTATTATAAATAAATTCTCCCAATAGTAAGAGAGTTGTCTAATCATCTTATTGGTAGTTGATAATACACCTCAAATATTGCTCCAAGACTTTGTTTACATGCTTCATTTGTCCATCAGTTTGAGGATGGAAAGCTGAAGATAGGTATATGTCCTCCTTTAAAATTTTAAAAAGCATTTTCTAAAATCTTGATACAAATTGTATCCCTCTATCTGATATAATATCCTTTGATAATCCATGATAGCAATAGATGTTGTCAAGGAAGAGCTTAGCTATTTCTTCACTTGTGATAGATTTTGTATATAATATAAAATATGCCATCTTGATAAAACGATCTACGATCACATATATAAAATCATATGAACTTGAATTTGAAAGATCCGTGATGAAATTCATAGAAATAGAAGACCAAGGTTGTTTTAGTATAGGTAATGGTTGGAAAAGTCCATAAGGTCGATGACGAGGAGTTTTTGATCTTAAACAAATATCACATGACTGCACAAATTCTTTAACAGCCTTCCACATTTGAGGCCACTAAAAATCTCTTAAAATTAGCTCCAAGGTCTTATTATATCCAAAATGTCTAGTTGTAGGGAAGTTGTGACGAGTTACAAGAGCACGTAGTCATACTTTATCTTCTGAGACGTTTAAAGTCCTTCAAAATAAAGTAAGTTGTCCTTGAACTCAAACTTTGAAGTATCATGAGATTTAGGAGAATTATTCTTAATATCATAAATAAGAAGATGTAAGGGCATACTTAACTAAATTTGCTTAAAAAACATTAAATCAACAATCAATGTTGATTTTATTGCTTGAATATGAAATTGCTCTAGTTTCAGGAGGATTGTTCTTTGTTGATCAAAAGTTGCATTTCTTTCTTTTGATGCAAGATAAAATCATCTAGGAAGAGCATCAAACAACCCTTATTGTTTTCTAGCTGATAAGTGATGATGAACTCGAATCTTAACAAAGACATGCTCCAACAAGCTTAACGACGATTTAACACACGTGCTAACATGAAGTACTTGAGATTCTTGTGATCTGTATATATAGTGACTCGACTAGAAGTGCCTTCTAAATAGTAGTGCCATTCTTAAAAAGAATCCATAATTACAAAAATTTCTTTATCATAGATTTCATTATTAATCTCTGTTGCTGAAAATTTCTTGGAATAGAAAACTATTGGATGGAGTTTGTCATCTACTCCTATTTGTGATAATACTGCACTTAAAGCAAAGTCTAATGCATCTGTTTCCATAAAAAATATCTTGGAAAAGTCGAGGCGATATAAAATTGGTGCAGAAGTAAACGCTATTTTCAATGCTTCAAACAATGCTTTTACTTCCTTACTCCACTTGAATTTGTCTTTACAAGTTAAATATGTAAATGGAGCTGCAACTTGAAAAAAAATCTTGATAAAGATTTCGTAGTAATTGATAAATCTCAAAAAGCATTGCATGTCCTTTACTATTCTTAGAATCTTCCAATCTATGATTATCTAGACTTTCTTAGGATCCATCATAAGACCATCATTCGAAATAATGTATCTTAAGAAATCAACTTGAATAGTGTGAAATACACACTTTTTCATCTTGGCGTATAATCTGGTATCTTTAAGTTTTTGTAATACACGACAAATATATAATTCATATTTTTCTATATTTTTAGAGTAGATTAAAATATCGTCTAAGTAACATATTCTTTGTAGATTTATTTTTATATATTCCTTATAGATCTATTTTTATATATTTCTTATTGATCTATTTTTATATAGATCTTAGCTTGATTCAATTGATCCAAAAGTCTAAATATCAATAATAGAGGATACTAATTCTTGATGGTAATCTTGTTGAGCCCTGAATAATCTACGCACATCTGTAGTGATCCATCTTTTTTCTTTACAAACAAGATAGGAGCTCCTACTAGAGATTTCAAATGACGTATAAAATTCTTGGCTAAGTTTTCATCAATGTATTTCTTGAGTTCAACCGGATCATTTTGTGATAAGCTGCAGATTGGTCTAAATAGAGGCTGAGCTCTCTCTTTGAGGTCAATTGAACAATCATACGGATGATGCTTTGAAAGAATATTTATATTCTTTTTTCAAAAATATCTTGATAATCCAAATATTGGCTTAGAATGCCACTTAAAGTCTTTCCACCATCAGAAACAAGTGTAGCATAAATAGCAAAAGTTGATCTTTCTTTTGCTGGGTATATAAAAGCTTTTGTACCTATAAGTATAGGTTTTATTATACTAGACTTATAGCTTTTCACTTGGTCGGCAAGATATTTAATAATGTTCTGAAAAAAATCAAGTCTACAAGAATTCTAATCTATTTGAGGGTTATATTTTTTTAACCATGATAAATCTAAAATAACTAGATTAGATAGAGATTTAATTATGTTAAAGATTACGTAGCTATTATAACCATCTATTGTTACTTTTATAGGATGGTTTTCATAAGTGACATCTCCAAAAGACAATGGACAACCATCTATGACTTCTATATGTACGAATTCAGTTTTCTATATTAAATATATTTTACGATTCTTAACAAATTATTCATCTAGAAAGCATGTTGAGGCCCTTGAATCTAATAAGGCAGAGGCTCTGTAGTTTTTTGGTCCTAAATATACATCTATTATAAAACAAAGAGAGGATTTTGAGGAGAGAATAGGACCTTCACTAGGAATTGTACAAGGTTCTAATTGCACGGTCCTTATTGTAGCTAGATAAATTCGTTTTTTGATATGTTGTCTTTTTTGACAACTGTACTCCTCATTTTGTAGTTGTGTCATTTCTTCAAACAATGTTGAGTAGTGTGCTTAGATTCTCCACAATATAAACATAATCTTCTTTGACGACGCTGTCATGGTAGAGAGAATTTGTCTTAAGAAAGCACTCGGCTTTTCGCTGCCACTAATTACTTAATGAAGATCCAAGTATAAAAAAACCTCCAAATTTATATACAATATTTTTTCATAGGGCTATTACACCCAATACATAAGCCTTATTTCCTCAAACCTCTCAAAACAAAACAAATGCTCTAAAATCTTCATTCCCCCGTAGATAGGGAATTTTTTCCAAATTTCAATAATCCATAACTTATAATCCAATCGTCTAAATCTACTTTGAATTTACATGAAGTACTAATATATTCTTCACAACTACCACCACAAATTTCAACTGTTGATTCATTATCGATCTTTAGATATCATTAAAATCCTAGTAGTAGCTTCAAACTCTTATTTACAAAAAACATTTGTGTACTAAATTCTTCATATCTCAAAATCTAAAAATCCAAATACTATGAAATTTTGATATATAGCTTTTTAGCATAATAATACATCTTTTTAAAAAGTTTGAAACAAAAATTCATCCTAAAACTCAAGATATGGCAAATCTCATCACTATCAATAAATCGGCCTACTTACTATCTTGGAATTCAATCTGCTGTCTTTGACTCCCAATATCTCCTTCTTCAAAATTCCAATTGTAGTAATTCTGAATGGTGTAGATCTTGAAATCAACTCTCTAGCCGCACCTCCCGATCTTCAAAAGCTTTCATACAAGTCCTCCAATCCTGAAAAGAGTGACAATAGATACAATTTATATACCTTAACTTCAAGCGCCTATTCTTCCCTCATTAAAACTTCAAATCCCTTAATTTTTATACCAAAATTGTAGCCCAAAAAACAAGCTTTTTAACCGTAGTCTTTGATTTTCTAATGCTCTCCTTGAAGTTACTAAAACCCTTGTTAAGATTGCGGGCAGCCTCCTTAAAGTCCATTGGACATGGTATTAGACCAATAGGAATGAAGCTCCCCATTCCTTGCCTTCATTTGACCATGCCTTGATTTCATCCCTTTTAATTAGCCTCCTACTAATTTAAATTTTCATCCTTAAGCTTCCACCTTCTCTCAAGGCTTCATATTAAATATTTAGATCTTATAATTTTTAAATACTATAATCAAAATAAGTAAAAATAAAATAAAATAAAGTTTCTTATATCAATCATTTTTAATTTAATTTACTAATCATTCTAACACACATTTAGACTCATAAATATATAATATATTTTAACTAATTTTTATATACTGTAAGTAATTACAATATGACAATGTCGAATCTTTTTTTGTTCAATAAGAGATTTAAAATATACCACATCAATTTGCATGTCTTCTACTTCTAAATGTATATTTTGTGAAGACGTTGATATTGCCATTGAATAATAATGTTGAGGCTCCCTTGTACAACTCTTGGATCGAAACTCAAAAAGTCAATTGTCACATTTTACAACAAAATTAATTGCTTGATTCAATGTCTAAAGATTGGATAAATTGAATATTAATTTTTTTATCTCATATTGTAATCCGTAGAAAAATTAACTAATGAGTGTAGCATCAGCCCACTTGATATTAGTCACTAGTTGTCAAAATTGTGAAGCATACAATGATACTAATCAATTATCTTGTTGTAAGATGCAAATCTTATTGGTTGCAATACGGATTGCATCATGTTTTCCATACATAGATCAAAATTTTGCTAAAAATGCCTCTAAATTATCCAATATTTGATCATGTCATTTAAGAAAAGATGAAAACCATGATAAAGGAGAACTCGAAAGTAACGTTCCAATAAATCTAACTTGAGATCTTTGCGTAGGATAATTCTAAGGTTGAAGTTCAATCACTAGTTGTACTTGATTTACGAATCCATGAAACTTAGATCTTATGCCATCAAACTTCTCAGACAAATTAATTTTTGGTTCTCTAATATTTGAATAGTGTTCCATCATAGGTGAGGTAGTATGGTTTAGTGTAGATATTGACGCAATTCTAACCATCTCTATATCTTTATTTCTTGCTAATCTTGTTGCTCTTTGTGGTGGTAAACTGAGTTGATGCATTGCAAGCATTAGTTCTCTCATTTGCTCTTGCATTTGTGCCATTGCACTTTTCATTTCCGCAAGTTCTACCATGATAATATAATAGAAAAGAAGGTGTCTACTCTCATTTCAACAAATGCAGAATAACACAGTTAAAAGAAAAAATTCTAGAAACAATATCAATTTAGAAGTGAGTACTCCACAACTTCTAATATGCTTATGTCTTATCAAGAAAAATGGATAATCCACTCTTAATCAAGAAAAGACAAAGCTCTAATATTGTATGTGTATTCTTATCAATTTGTCAAGGATAAGAATTTGATGAAAGCAAATAAATATATAAAACTTCTATAAAGAAATATAATATATATATATATATATATATATATATATATATATATATATGTATTAAAAGAAATTAAAATGGCTATTGCCACAAGACAAGAAAACTATAGACTCTTAATATTGGACTAGAAGCAAAAAAAGGAATTGACAAGAGTACAGAAGGCTTCACTCTTGTTTCTATTTATACTATCTATCTAAGAGCTATGTGGCAGTATTCTATAAGACATCCTATACGTGTCTAATTTGCAAGACATGTGTCAAACTTGCACAATAAGTTTCTCACATGTACGCCACGTACTTGGCTTGTTCCGCAAGCTATCAACATGTGCGCCATGTGGCTAATTTATTGACCAAGTTTCTAACCTATCAATCACCTATAGACATGTATAAAGGTGATTCTGTATCTATGAAGCTTCTAGGAAGCCTCTTTATCAGATATTATCAAATCAACTTATTTTATCTACTTCTATTGGTCTATATTAATTAGATAATTATTAGAGTAAATCTTATGTTCGTGACAGACATTCAATCCTTTGTTGTATAAATATACTTTTAATCTTTTTATATTTTGTAATATCAACTATGAATTTTTAATATATACTATTAAAATTTTAAAAAAATATAAATTAATATTATATAAATTAAACTTTTTATAATATAAAAAAAAAACTTAATCTTCATTAGAAGGTTTGAATTTGTATTTAAAATATAAATAAAAAAAAGCTTAAATATACTTCTCAATATTATCTTGAAAAACAACACAACTATAAATAAAATATGTAAAAATAAAAAATAAAAATAAAATAAAATAAAAATAAATAAATAAATAAATAAATAATCTAATTATAATATAAATAATGTAATTCGATTTGTATACAATATCATCTCATTAAGTTTATGTATTTTTATCTTATTATTTTTTTTTTTATATTAAAAATTTTAAAAAAATTAAAATTAAAATCCAAAGCTTTAGAGTTTTTATTTTTTTCTTACAAAAAATCAAAGCTTCTACTATATTTTTTCTTTATAAAAGACTTCTTAAATATTATAAGTTATTTTTGGTAAAAAACTAAATCTATAAATATGGAAAATAAATAAATAGCCAAGCTTTATTTTTTAGAAATATCATCCATAAGACCATACTAATAGAATTAATTTTTCAAGTTATAGATATAAAATAATATATGATAGTATAAAATCTTTATCCATCTTATCAGTATGGATTTAATAAAGTTTTATAGATAAACAAGATATCTTGTATTTTTGATTTTTTTATAAATTTATCTTTAAAAAATAAAAATAAAAGTTGTATCATATATTTGGAGAAATCAAATTTATATTTTTTGAAATAATAGAATTTATATAAATAATAAATAATAGAAATTTATTTATTATTTATGCAATATCCATTTTTGCTTCAAATAAAGTTACTAACCATATTCTTTATAGATGTGCCAATTTATTATGTAAAAAAATAAAAAAAATATAAAAATATAAATTGATCTTTTTAAATGTATATAGATGATTGTGGATTCAATAAGCTAACTATTAAGAATTTTTTATCCCTTACCTTTAATATTTGAATTCTTTAATTATTCAATTTAAATTAATATCTATATTTAAATAAATATATAATAAAAATAATATCTAATATATATCAAAAAAAGAAATAAATAAAATATTATATTTTAAAATATATACATAAATCATGCTATTTAATATTATAAATATATAAATTATTTTTTAATATTAAAAATATAATATATTTTATGAATTTTTAAATTTTATTTTATTTTTTATCTAAACAAATATTCTTATTTATTCTAAAAATATAGAACAATAAAAAAGTATATTTGTCTTATATTAAATAAAATGATAATATACATATACAAACTATTATAGATTACACAATACATACAATTATATAAAATATTTAATGCTTTTTAAAATTTAATAATTCCTATCAGATATTAATTAATCATTTTCTTTAAGTTGTTACTTTGTTTATGAAATTGACTTGTGAAGAAAAATTGAAGTAAAATAGTGATGTGGAAGTAAAATTTTAAGGTTTGTAAATAACTTTTATTATAGCTTTATTTTATATTGTCTAATTTTTTTTAAATCTATTTTTTAAAAGTACATGAATTTAATTTTGTATTACATTTAGTGTATATATATATATATATATATATATGTATATTTAAATTTGTGATTTTTTTTTTTAATATTTTATTTTCTATTTGATATAAATTATTATTAAATTATATTTAAAGTTAATTATAAGATATGGTTGTTTTTATATAATATTAAAACTAATTGATCTAGTAAAAATTTACATTACTTTAGAACTTAAATTGTTTATTGTTCAATAATAAATTGATAAAGCTATAAATAAATTGTGTTTTTAGAATCAATAAACAATTACCATTTTTTATAGTTTATTTCATCAAATTTTACAAAACAATGAATATTTCAAGAAGAGAATAATTACTGCCGTCACTTGATAAAATAGTTAACAATATTGATGATAAAAAGAAAGAAGTCTTAAACAAAAGGCAATGCCAAAAAAAAATTAAAATATCTTATATGTGGATACAGATATGATATTAGTAAGTACATAGGGAGGTATCTAAAAGTCTTGTGAATACATTAAAAATATTTTTTGTTTTTTTATTAAAAATAAACTACTAAAACCATTGACATTATGTTTATAACAATAAAAAGATGATATTAAATAAGGAAAAAAAAAGTTCAACAATCAAATCTTTCCAATATATACTTATGATTCTCTTATAGATTTGTTTTATTAATATATAATACTATTAGCTAGCAAATTTATTTTGAAAATTATCAATTGCAAAGCTATCAAATGAAATTATTTAGGTTGTCATAACCTTTATAATATTAAAATTAAAAGGAAGATCTTTAAGAAATACATGTTTTTTCTAGAAAGATAATAAGATACAATGTATTTTGTACTATGATTTAAATAATTAATCTTGGTGCTTAGTACTATTATTAAAAATATATACTATGTTAGATGGCATTTCAAATGTGGTATTTGAAGATATTTATGAGGGCCTTAATAAAGATCAAATGATTGGATTGTCTTTTTATAAATGTATAGGAGATTATTGATGTCTCAAAGGATCTAACAACCACCTTTGTGCAAAGCAAAGATCAAAACTTGTGACAAGCACTATTTTGCAAATTTACGATTATATTAATTTTTTAAGAAATTTATAATTTTATTGATTTTTATAGAACTACTTTCTGAAGAATGGATAAAGATAAGGATATCTATATTATTTATATAAATAGAAGTATGTAAAAATTGATTAAATAAAAAATATCTTCTTTAAAAAAAAATTAATAGATATAAATTGGATCTATAGATGCATCATGTGGCTAAAATAAATTTTCTAAGAAATTTTTTATTTCTTAGAAGTTATTATAGAAGCATTTTGCAATTTGAATACTTGGCGTGTAGGTCTTGTGGTCCTTGGGAAGTTTTTACATGGCTTTCTTACTAAATTATATATATATATATATATATATATAGAAGCAAAGAATGATGCCATCATGAATCTTATCAATAATGTTTTTGGTATTTTAATCTTGGTTCAAAACTTTCACTCTTTTGTACTTAGCAATAGTTATACTAAGATCTTCTTTTCTGACGAATACATTTCTTTTTTCTTCTAAGTTATATACAATAATACTTTTTTGTAACAAATATGTTTAAAGTCATGTCTTTCACAATATGATTTATATATTATGATATATAACTACTATTTTTTTATGATTGAATATTAAAAAAAAAATAAGATAATAAATTATATATATATATATATATATATATATGTATATATATATATTTTTTTTCTTATTTTAAAAATAAAGATAATAGGTAAATAAAATATTTTTTATTTTTTATTATTGCATCTTCAAAAAAATATGCTCTAAAATCTATGTTAAATATTATATTAAAGTATCAATAAAATATATTTTATATTAATTTAATAATTATATATATATTTAATTTATTTTTAAATATAGTATAACTTATGAATAGGATTATCTATAATGATGTTAAATATACATACATATATACATACCAAATGTAATGATACTAAATTATCATGTGTCACATGTTAAAAGCAGATATCAAATAACAAAAAATTATTAAAAAAAACACATACAAATATATTGGCATCCAATTAATATAATTTTGTAAGATTATTTATTTTTCACATGTTATAAAATGTATATTTAGAGTGCTAAGTTTGTTGATTTTCACAAAGTGTAAAATTGCATCAAAAGGTTCTGAAGATTTATTTAGAAATGACACATTGTTGTGAAAACTACTTATAAGAGGCTTTTATTGTGACAAAATTTTGTTTGATATCTATTCAAAACATAGTATAAGCAAAGAAGATTTTCAAAACATATTAACAATTTTTCATCACAATATTTCATTAATATGTGTGAATAAATGTTTATATATATATATATATTGTATATTCAAAACACCATAACTAACATTTATGAGAAATAATAATATAACACTCAAGTTATGGATATTGCAAAAAAGTATAATTTGAATGACACAAACTTATGCCAATGTTTGATCGAAAAATGGTATCTACATTCAGAATGTAACATTCTACAAGACTTATTGTGTATTTAATCCTAAATATGTACAATGAAATTGGCACAGATAACAGAATTTCATAAGGATTTTTTTTCCTTTAACCATTTTTTTATTTTGACTCCAAGTAGTCCCATTCTAATGCTAAAGCACCACCACAAATCCAAAATGTGTGTAATCTTCTGAATCAGATGTGTTTCTGGTTTATACTCGAGGTTTATAAAGCAAGATTTGAAGTGTGTATGTGAATTTATTGATTCAATTTCATACTATGTGATTCAATACTCTTTGAAAAATCAAAGTCAGTTTCTCAAAACATCATCATCATTGTAGCTGTGGATTTTTAATTTTCTAGCTGTAACTAATATGTTAAGCAAGAATTCTGTAATTTTTCAATACCAATAGAAAACTCCTCTTTTACTTTATTACTTTATCACTTTATCATTTTACAATTCAAAACACTAAAACTATTTTATACTTTCTCTTTAAGTTTATTATGTTATTGTTGATTTCTTTTCACATAAATTTGCATAACATTAAAGGTTATATACTATGGAGTTTTCATTTGTCTTTCCATTTTAAACTTATTTTGCACAGATCTTCTTCTATGATTGTAATATTCATAAAACCATATTACATTATGAAACTGACTCAATTATATATATATATATATATATATATAATTTTAATATTCAAACATCTATCAATTTTCACTTGGATATTTTTGTTTTATAAATATGTAATGGAAAATTTTGATAAATCTTGGTTGATAATTTTGTTTGAGATGAAATTTATTTTGTTTATTTTGGAATATTTTATGAGTTTTTGTATTGTTATTTCAATTTACCTTTTGAGCAAAATACAAAAATCAAAGGCAGTAAAGCAATGTGTTGTTATTAACATATTTACAACATTTTTTATTTTTTATTTTTTTCATCAAAGAACCAATTCTCTATTTTTTAAAAATTCGAATTCTGTCAAAGTGGTCAAATGTCTTATTTGTTCCACGTTTTGATGAATCTTATTAATAATGTCTTATTGAAATAATACTGTTGTTTGAAAACATTTGATATGTTACTTAGCCACATTGCATTAAATCAAATGAAACTAATAATAATGTTAATAATAATTATCATAATAATAACCGTTCTTATAAACAGTAAATATGTTCAGAAAATGTATGACAGAAAGGAAATCATCAAAGAATGTAAAATGTCTTACATGAATTAGCACATATTTTGTTAACAAGATGTAGATTCAATTAATAATTGTCTTTTGTTGCTGATTGTTGATTGATTAATTTAATATTTTTCTTTTTGTTTTTTTAAAATTAACCTTAAACCTTAACACAGGGTGGTAGTTTGAACCAGGTCAATTTATACTTAGGAAATTGCATCAAATCAGTTTGCCTCTTAAGTCTATTTATTAGATCATTCAACCATAAATTAAATATTCCAATGTCACTATCATAAGGATCCTCCAAGAAGAAAGACGCAGTAAAATATAAATAAAAATGTAAACATGTAGATCTGATTAAGATGTACACTTGGTTATCCTTGGCCACAATTTGAATACTGATTTGTAAGTTGTTCTATGGACCATACAGGTGAGCTCAAAAAGTCTATCCTTGGTCACATGAAAAGCACTTAGATATCTTAAAAAGTCATCAGATCTCAACTACTCTGCAACATTAAACATGCAAAGCTGTTAACTCAACCGTGATCAACCAAACTACAAAGTATTTTATTATTATATTATTTTCACAAAACTATTTTTCATTTAAACTGAAACATTTTTTAAAAACTAACCCGATTCCGAGAAAAACGTCATTCCTCTACAAACCCAACATTTCAAATCACTGTTCACATTCCACAAAAGCATATACATACAACTGTTATTATCACTACATTCAACAATTTTAGTAAGGGTAAATATTTACCAACAAATGTGTGCGCTGTTTCTCTCGCTATTTCTCAATCTGTTGACTATTGGTCTCCTGGCGATATTTTCAAATTCTGAAGTTCAACGGAACCCTAAGTCGTCTTGGACGTCATCCAACGATTATGGATGAAAAATATTACATTATTGTCCAAACGGCACGGCCAGCTTTAGTCGACACTCTTGATGATGCTTCCGGAACACTTTCCCCGCCTCTCCACAATTTCTGCTCCCACGATTCCCTATTCTTGGCGGGGTGAATATCCAGACGATAATCATCCGCATGGATGACTGAATCTGGACGCATCTCGCTCGACGAATGATTCTTGTCATGTTAGTGGTTTAGATGCAGGCCCCTTCGGCGCTAGGTGAGGCGCAGGTGAAGCGCATCCCGTCCCGGTGCAGGATTCCACCTCTGTCTTGTTTCGAGTTGATTGTTCATCGTTGTTTGCTGTCTGGAATTCGAACCACTATTCTGTTCATGTCGTCATTCCTGAGGGAGATGATTACTGTGAGACGGCAGAGATAGCCCTGATCGTTTGCTCTGGCTTGACTCGAGAGACTGGCTGGTTTGTTCCTGGGTAACGCGAATGGCTGGAACCTTTATAGATTCGAGTGAAGGAGAAGCAATGAGGAAAGGCGTCAGAGATTGATTAGTAGCTCCTTCTTTTCTATTATTGTTGTGTGTCTGTGAGGAGTTACCAGGTATGGTGGAACGTGGCTGCGTGTGTGTGTGTGTATAGTTGAGATCACGTGATGGGGAACTCTCAATGGTAGTTTTCGGTAACGTGATTGTTATCATGGAACGCGGTAATTTTTATTATAACCATTGGTTTCTCATCTCCAGGGACTAAAGTGGAGAATATGCTTCTAGTTGTGTTTGAGGTTTGTGGAGATTTGAAATTGGCTCCAATTTGGTCTTAGATTGCGCATTGTTACCGAGTTCCAGAGTAAGGCAGCAACCGGTAAGGGTGGATTCTGTAGGTCGAACAACAATGAACGTCCTCTTATTGCTTTTGACTGTTCACGAAGTTGTGGTGTAGTGTTCGAAAAAGTTGCGATGCAACAATTTGAGCAGGTGTGTCGGAAAATTCAGTGGTCATGGTCCGTACGATCTACGAGGTAATTTTGTGGGGTGAGTGAAACGGAAACACAGGATGGAGCTCGACAGTCTCCAGATTAGCACACAGCCGCGCTCCGTAGTTTCGGTGAACGGTGAATAGTTCTTGGGGCCGTTTTCGTTACATTGACACTTTCGCGGTCTCACAATTGTGTTGTGACTGCACTAAATAAGGACCACTATCAAAGACTAGCCTAAATAATCTTAGGTACACACCAGTTATACACCCAAAAGTCTGAGTTCCAAAATCGCTCATAAATCGTATTTAACTACAATTAATATCATAGAATGAAGCAACGAATCTTTGAGAATAAGCAGCACGTAGTATTTCATGGCTACGTTCTTCACGACAGTGACCGGTTTGAACATCATGAATATTTCCACCTGAGGTGAAGCACAAACGACAGTAGGTTGAGGTCGGAATTTCTTCTGCACTTTCCAAATTTGCACGTAAGTCTCATCTAAGTGGGACCTCCAACTGTCAGGTTTGCATAGACTTGATCTTTTCCATCTGAAGGGTCGTGATACCATCCTTCAAATCGATCGATGCGACTACGATTTCATTGACAATCTGACAGCATCTCATCCACTGCTCACCGTAGTTGTCATCCAAGTCTGGAGGAAGTTTCCTTGTGTATGAATATCGAATGGAACCATTTGACATCGCTGCCTGTTTTGTCTTACGGAGAAAGTGATGCTTTGGTGGAAGCATTGTTGTAATATGGAGGTTTGTTCCCCTGTGTGGGGTGCGGATTCGCAGATATGAATAGTGGTCACGTACTGATCTATATTTGAGAGGTTCTGGCATCCATGTCTTGTAGTTGTTGAGTAGCTAGTGGTATGTACGCTGCTGGGGCTCTTTTCAGTGATTCGACTATTCTTTTTTCGGTAGTTGTTGCAGCCAGCAGTGCCGAAGGCAAGGCTCGTCCTCAGATCCAGTAGCCATACGCAAGGCCGAATTGTGTGCTAGGGTCTCATCTTTCAGCGGTCACATTTGCCGTCAGTCACGCCGTTTCTACAAAGCGCTTGGCCTTGCCCATGGTTTGAATGTTGGTCTGAAACTAGTATGCTTCAAGGTAACGTTGGTGCGTTCGCAGTGGAGAGGGGTTGAAGGGCGATAAGTTGAATGTAGTCTCAAAGCTGTGGTCTTGCCTACTTTCGCCCCTCAGATTTCTCATTTTCTCTCTTCGGCGACCGCATCACCTGATAGTTGTCTTTGTTGTTGCAGGGGATTGATCTGCGTATTTTTACTGCACATAGAATTTTCCAAAGTGCATTGGACGTAAACGTTGAGGAGCAATTCAGTAGAGATGAGGTGATAATTGATACGGAATAAGGCACTGCTGCGCTGTGCGCCCCCAGAAGTGCAAAAATGGAGGGCGACTTGCTTACATCCTTTTGCAGGCCTCTAGAATCAGGAGTTTGGGCCAACAAATTGCCTAGTGGCTTCGGGGCTTTCACGCCTTGCCTTGTGGACAGTGTAATCATTAACCTGACTTGCATTGTGCTACTCGTATTTGCAATTCAGCGCATTCGGGCTCTGGTCTATGGCGTCTCTTTGGAGCGTTTCAAAGTCAGCAACCCGTGGCGCCACGGCCCTGCAATGCTACTATCTTTGTTCTGTGCTGTGGCTCCATTAACTCAAATTGCGCTCGGAATCTCGACTGTGAACCTAGATGGGGAGAGTTCCATGCCACCTTTCGAGGTATTATCCATTGTTCGTTCGCTCTTGAGAACTCTGTATGGAGGAAATGTTTTTGTATGCAAACGATTCCGTCTCTTTTGTCAACTGATGGTTGATTGTAATTTTTGCAGGTTACAACACTTTTATCGATCAGTCTAACATGGATGACTATCTCGGTGATGCTTGCGGCGGAGCTGAAAACTTACACCAAAACCCTTGTATGGTATGTGCGGTTCGCAATGCTGTATCTGATAGTAGCTCAATCAGCGATGCTGCAATTTGTTTTTGCGTTGAAGAGTTTCTACTCCGAGGTTGCACTGCAGGTTGCTGTAAGCCAGTATGCTGCCTCCGCCCTCTTAAGTGTCTACTACCTCTTGCATTTTCCAAATTTGGTGCCCCAGACGGATTACTCTCCAATTGGGTCTGAGGATACTCAGACGGATGGTGGTGTATACGAACCTCTTGCTGGGGATCGTGAGGTGTGTCCAGAGAGGAAGGCCAGCATATTCACGTTTCTTCTCTTTGGTTGGATGTCACCCCTTATGAAGCTGGGTTACCAGAGGCCTCTTACTGATAAAGACATTTGGCTGCTTGATAATTGGGATACTACTGAGCAGCTCTACGGTGCTTTTCAAAAAGCTTGGGATGAAGAACGTTCTAAACCAAACCCTTGGTTACTGAGGTCATTGCATAAGGCTTTGGGTGCGCGGTTCTGGCTGGGTGGATTATTTAAGATAGGGAACGATGCAGCTCAGTTCGTGGGTCCAGTCTTTCTGAGTTTTCTATTGGAATCAATGCAAAACCGAGAACCTGTATGGCGCGGATATGTTTACGCAGCGTCGATCTTCTTTGGCGTTATACTGGGTGTGATATGTGAAGGGCAATATTTTCAAAATGTGATGAGAGTTGGTATGCGTACAAGGTCTACATTGGTTGCAGCTGTTTTTCGTAAGTCATTATGCTTGACACAAACTGGTAGAAAGGGCTTTACGGCAGGGAAAATCACAAATTTAATGACAACAGATGCAGAGGCTCTACAACAAATTTGTCAGCAACTTCATTCTCTTTGGTCTTCTCCATTACGAATCATTATTGCGATCTCTCTTCTATACAATCAGGTGTGTTTCCTTTTCTACGGGGTTCGTAGTAAATTACCTTTTCCAGATCTTTGCAGTATAATCTTTAGAGTGGATTATGATCGGGGCCGTATCCTGTGATTGATGTTGAGCTCGTCTGTGAATCCAGACAGTTTCCTACAGTAGTACTTTCTGATGTATTTGGTTTTTATATTGTATTTCAATCTTTTCGAATCATTTACCGCTTGTTCATATTCATACTAGGTGAAAGTCTGGGTAAAGATGGTGTGTAAGAACCAAAATTTAAACTTCTCTTAAGATATCTAAAAGAATCATGTTAGAAGGTGAACTTTGAGTGCTTCACATAAGCTTTTTAATCCAGAGGAGAATGTGATGCATGGATAATTTGTCTGTTTGCTGACCAGCAGTAGCAACCCTCATATTTCAAATCTACCTAGCCTGCTCTCTTTCTGCTTATTTTAATATTTTTTCGTCAACTTTCTAATTTGTTTTCAAATCCTGTGTTGTCAGCTTGGAGTTGCATCCATTTTTGGCTCCCTCGTTCTCCTTGTTATGATCCCTCTCCAGACGTTTATGGTAACCAAGATGCGAAACTTGTCAAAAGAAGGTTTACAACGGACCGACAAACGGATTGGTCTTATGAACGAAATACTTTCAGCCATGGATGTTGTGAAATGCTATGCATGGGAGAACAGTTTCCGGTCGAAGGTGCTCCAAATTCGGGATGATGAAATCAGCTGGTTTAGAAAGGCTCAACTCCTGTCAGCTGTAAATTCTTTCTGTTTGAATAGTGTTCCTATTCTTGTCACTGTCTTGGCGTTTGGGTTCTACACGTATTTTGGTGGTGTTCTAACTCCTGCGAAAGCTTTCACTTCTTTATCTCTTTTCGCAGTCTTGAGGTTCCCTCTTTTCATGTTTCCGACCCTCATTACTGCCGCTGTCAATGCGAATGTTTCTCTGAAGCGTCTACAAGAACTGCTTCTTGCCCAGGAGAGAGTGTTGGCTTTGAATCCGCCACTCCAGACCGGTTTACCTGCAATTTCCGTGAAAGATGGGACGTTTGCATGGGACGCTACCAATGAGCAGTCAACTCTGTCGAATATTAACTTTGAGGTTGAAGTGGGGAGCTTAGTGGCTATTGTGGGGAGCACTGGGGAAGGGAAAACATCATTATTATCAGCTGTTTTAGGAGAGATGGCCACAAGATCTGGAAATTGTATTATTCGCGGTAAAGTTGCGTACGTGCCACAAGTGTCGTGGATATTTAATGCAACCGTGAGGGACAACATCCTTTTTGGACTTCCTTTCGACGCTGACAGATACAACCGGGCTATACGTGTGGCTGGTCTTCAACGCGATCTTTCTTTACTTCCAGGAGGGGACCACACAGAAATTGGTGAAAGAGGGGTTAATATTAGTGGTGGGCAGAAACAACGAGTTTCTATAGCGAGAGCAGTTTATGCTGATGCGGATGTTTACCTTTTCGATGATCCATTAAGCGCTTTGGATGCCCATGTTGCGAGACAAGTCTTTGATACGTGTCTCAAGGATGAACTTCGGAATAAGACGCGAGTGCTGGTCACAAATCAGCTTCATTTCTTGTCACGCGTTGATAAAATTGTATTGATCCATCAAGGTGAAATTAAGGAACAAGGAACTTATGAGGAATTGATGGCTGATGGTCCGCTTTTTCAGTGCCTGATGGAGAAAGCAGGAAGCATGGAAGACTCAGTCGAAGACGAAGAAGCCGAAGCGGAGAATAGCGGAGGTAACAGGCTTTCCTGCCTTCTTTTGGACCTATATGTAAGCTCCAGATTAGATGAGGTATTAAGAAGGAACCTTATACATAGTCTCAGGAAAGGCATTGTAAATATTGCAGTGAAGACTTGATGCAATCTGGGGTTGTGAGTCTACCTTGCCTGCAACTTGAACAGATCTGTTTCAACCATGAGTTAGAGGAGTAGCATGAACGTTAGGTTGCTTGATTTCATCCGTTATGCTCCCCCCTCAAGTGTCAACTTTCTGTTTGTTTTGGATACAGAAATGAATGGGGAATCGAAGGCGCATGAAGGTCCAGCATTGAAGCGCCGATCAAGTTCAAAGAAAGACCCCAAAGATTCTGCCAAGGATAAACTATCGAAGTCTACTCTCATCAAAACTGAAGAACGTGAAACAGGAGTTATTTCATGGAAGGTCCTCGCACGTTACAAAGCGGCCATGGGGGGTGCATGGGTGGTTGGTGTGCTCTTTATTTGCTACATAGCGACTGAAGCCTTCCGGCTTACCACAAGTGGATGGTTGTCTGTTTGGACAGATGCTACAGCGTCCAAAACTCATGGACCTATGTTTTATCTGGAAGTTTACTCCGGTCTCTCCTTCGGTCAGGTACACGATTCATGGTCTTGGTCTTTGTGTTCCAGATTTTAAAGCACTCTCATGTAGTACACCATGGGCAATCAGTGCATGCAATTGTGTTGGGCTTTCTTTCCAACTTTTTTCTGTTCTTACAATGAAGTATTTCTCCACACGGCATGACGGTCATTACTGTCCTCCACATTTCGCTATTTGACGTGAAGGTGGACTTTGAAGGCCATTTCATATGCGAAGTTTTTTCTTTCTTACCAGTTGTTTCTTTGCAGGTGTGCATCACTTTAGGAAATTCTTTTTGGCTGGTGTTCTCAAGTCTCTCAGCCGCACAACGTTTACACAATGGGATGATGGGCTCCATACTTAGGGCTCCGATGTCTTTCTTCCACGCAAATCCCGTAGGTCGAATAATTAATAGATTCTCTAAAGACACAGGAGATATTGATCGGAACGTGGCTGTGTTCGCCAATATGTTCTTGACTTCCTGGTTCTCACTTATCTCCACCTTTTTCCTTATTGGATACGTGAACACCATCTCTCTGTGGGCAGTACTACCGTTGTTGCTGGCTTTCTACTCGGCATATCTTTACTTTCAAGCTACAGCACGCGAAGTGAAGCGTATGGACTCGATCACCCGGTCACCTGTGTATGCCCAGTTTGGCGAGGCATTAAATGGCCTATCGACAATCAGGGCCTACAAAGCTTATGATCGTATGGCAAAAATGAATGGTCAGGCTATGGACACAAACGCTAGATTTACAGTTGTCACCATGAGCTCGAACAGGTGGCTTGGTATAAGGCTGGAGTTTCTTGGGGGTCTTATGATATGGTTGACAGGATCCTTGGCAGTCTTTGGAAACGCGAGGGCAAGCGACCCTGCTGCATTTGCTCCTCAAATGGGTCTCCTCCTATCTTACGCTTTGAATATCACCAATCTGATGACTGCGGTTTTGAGGTTAGCGAGCCTTGCTGAAAACAGCTTCAATGCAGTAGAAAGAGTTGGAAACTATATTGACCTAGAGCAGGAAGCCCCGCTAGTGATTGAAGACCACAGACCACCTCCTGGATGGCCATCTGCTGGGAAAGTTGAATTCAAAAATGTTGTCATGAGGTATCGCCCCAATCTACCGCCTGTCTTACATGGTGTTTCAGTTGAGATTCGCCCAATGGAGAAAGTGGGCGTTGTTGGTCGAACTGGAGCTGGAAAATCTAGCATGTTTAACACACTATTTCGTGTTGTCGAACCCGAGACCGGTCATATCCTGATTGATGGCATCGACATTCGCACTTTGGGACTGGCTGATTTGCGCAAGAACCTTGGGATCATCCCTCAAACTCCTGTTCTCTTCTCTGGCTCAATCCGCTTCAATTTGGACCCTTTCAATGAGCATTCAGATGCAGATTTATGGGAGTCTCTTGAGAGAGCTCATTTGAAGGACGTCGTGCGAAGAAATGCTCGTGGGCTAGAAGCTGAGGTCTCAGAAGGTGGTGAGAATTTCAGTGTTGGACAAAGACAATTGCTCAGTCTGGCCCGAGCACTTCTTCGCAGATCAAAAATACTAGTTCTTGATGAAGCCACTGCCGCAGTTGATGTTGGAACTGATGCTCTTATCCAGAAGACGATTCGTGAGGAGTTTAAGTCTTGCACAATGCTCATCATCGCTCATCGATTGAACACAATCATTGACAGTGATCGGATTTTGGTCCTTGATGCTGGGCGAGTGGTGGAAATGGACACTCCTCAAAGTCTGATAATGAACGAAAGCAGCATGTTCGCAGGTGCCTGATATATTCATTTCTTACAAATTTGTGACTTCGATTTTTATTTTTGAAATTTGCAGTCTTCCTGTTTTTTTTTTTTTTTTTTTTTTTTTTTTTTTTCGTTAGAAGAATAAGCTAGAACGCAAGTTGTCTAACCGTCCAGGTCTGTCTCCATGAATGCAGAAACCTAGCTTTAGGAAAGCCCTGGACTTGAACAATTTGAACGTGCTTGATAATCAACCGTGACGAATCTTGTAATGACTCCATTTCTTCTTATGTCAGGTATGGTGCGGAGCACTGGGCCTGCTAACGCAAGGTATTTACAAAGAATAGCAATGGGAGATGTTGATCGAATTGCAGAGATTGAGAGGGAAGCAACGGCTCAAAAGGTGAAGTGGGAGGCAACCTCACGATGGGCAAGAGCTGCTCAGTGGGCTCTAGCAATGAGCCTCACAACCTCTCAGGACGACTTGGTCTCCGTTTGCGTAGATGGTGAAGAAACAATTTTAGAGGCTACACGGGACGCTACCAGAACATTGCATCAGGTACTTTTTTCTGTTCTATTGTACCATCATATATTCTCTATGCGCAGTTATTGACACAAAATCGTGCCATGGATTCCATGGTTGTGCCAGCCTGCCTTACTTAGGCTTCAATTACTATGCTATTATTCATAATATTTTAGTTTCAATTATGCACTTGAAGAGGACTTCCCTCATTTAGTCACGATAATGCTCAATTACAAGTTTTCATATTCACCGATAAGTTTCTCCATTATTGCGCTTATTTAGTTTTGAATTTGAACAATTTGATCATTGCATCAGGTTTTACTTGGTCATCATGATACAAGCATTAGGGAGACACTACTTCAGCGCCAAGCAACAGAAGAGAGTTGGTGGTCTGCCCTAACCCGTGTCCTTGAAGGCTTTGCTGTTATGGGAAGAGAAGGTCGGAACCGTATTTCACATGATCAGGATCGTGACCCCATTGATTGGAGCCAAGTTTCACTCATTGGCAATCAAGTAATGTAGAAACGCGAATGTTGATCAATCTATATTGCTCGATTCTTAGAGCCATTCTCACGTACACGGGTTTTTGTAGGGATTTTTCAAGTTATTGACAAAAAGCACTAGTTGTTAGGCCTTTTTTAATTACAAATACTCCGCTTCCATTTCAGTTTCATACTTTAGGTGTTGCTTTGGTCCTTGGAGCATTATCACACTGAATTATGTATTGACAACTGAATGCAAGTCTTAAACACAATGTCGTTATCCTTCAACATTAAGAAAAGACGTGTTCCAGTGCATCAATTGGCTTCAATCTTGTGACATATGCTTTTAGACAGTTAACGATTGATAGTGTTTGACCTCGTAATTCATTCAAGTTACCCGGGTTGCCTAAGATCCACACAAGATTGCACTGATGAGGCAGTTTTTAATAAGGCTATATAAACAGCCCCCCAGAGAATATTAATCAACAGAATCACAACAATGTATGCAATTTATAGAGATGTATCGTAAGTTATGTCACTGTTACTCGTGAAAAGTATGCCATATCCTGCTGGAATTCGTCAATTAAGGAAAGAGTTTTTAGGACTGTACCATATAATGAAATGACCACAAAAAAAACTGTGAAATCGTTACGGGATCTGCCTGTGCACATTGCACAACCAAAAACTTTCAAGTCAATGCCCAAATCGAGCGTACGCAGATAGGAGGATTTTATCGAACGACAGGAGAAAGGTAGATCAAGTTGTGAAGCAAGGAGATGAAAATGAATATGGTTCCGACCACGTGAAGAAATGAATTTCAATATTCAAATGTACAGATTTTTTAGTAGTCATGATGCTTTGGCATCTGCCGTGCTACATGGATGCCGATTAATCCAGAACTAACTGAAGACGACAAACGATGCGAACCAATGCGTTGAAATCTACACATCCTTGCACCTTGAGCTAACAAGGCTGACTCATGTGGGTAGGTTATTCTAATCAAATCCTACCAAAAGAATTACCAGCAATTTTTAATGCTACAATAGCGATGAAAGTACAAAGGAGTCGGTTCAAGTCTCCCCTTCCATACAAGCACGTTTTCTATTTCTTTGAACAAAAGCAAATAATGCTCTTGACCACACCCGTCAATAAGCTCATTGGAATATTTTCAATGTGCCTTTAAAGCTCTGAACAACCTGCGCACGCATAAAACACCACCAAATCTAAGTATGTTTGAAGCTCTAAACAACCGAAGCTTGTTAACGACAACAATGCAACCATATTTAGGAAGAATATCATCACTAACCTCAAGGCTGTGGTCGATCCCATCTTCTTCAAAGATTAACGCGAGTGAAATTTTCCCTTGGATTTTCCCGTCAGGACGAGCCACTGGATATTCTGCCGAGGGGCTCAGGAAGGACCCGTCAGGGAGCTTGTTATCCGGGTCAAATGCTTCTGCTAACTTGATTCTGCAATGTTACAAGAAGATTTCCCCTTGATCAGATTTGCATGCATTCACCGGCGAGGTTCACTTAAAGCCATAGCAATTTAAAGGTATTTAATTCACAGATGATTAAGTTATGGACGGTTATCTCACGTGGCTATCCCCATTATGTCATCTTTGTAAAGCCTGTTTGCATTGTAAATCGTAAGAACCAATTGTTTGCAGCCACTTGGGATGTGCAGCCTGATTATCTCGCCCCAAACTGGTGAGCTGCCTTGATCTGAACGACACACCACGTGGCAGGCTTAAGAAATTGTTATTAAAGAGACGAGAAATCCCATAGTTACAAATTGAGGTTATTTGCAAAACAGCTTTCTGTAAACGAAACCAGGAGCTACCTTTGCAAGTAGAGGTTTTCCCGGTTGCTTTCCCTGCTTTCAGTACTACATAGGGGTCCGCTTTACCTGAACGGACAAATCTCAAGAGTCAGTCCATATCGCAAACCTGATTATTATACACAAGTGTATTTGCTCTGCCCAATTATGTAACTTGACAATGGAGCAGAAGCTCTCAATGTGTGGTAAAGAACCAGCTTCTAGAAAAATGATAAAAGAAAGAGGTTAAGATACAGAATCAGTGACGCGAGTTCTAACGTAACAAAACCAGGGGTTCTTTGAAGCGCAATTCACATCTGCATCCGCTTAATGAGTGTTTCAGGAAGAATTCAGGAAGAGTGTAGTTCCTCAAGTGAATTTACATACCAATGATCTCCGTGTCCTTGAGACCGTTTGCACTGTTTATATATACATCCAGCTTGCCCGCCGGCATCCTTACCAGCACCTGCAATTCTAATCGCGATGAGGCTTCAGCAATTTACGAATCGAAACAGACTTGTCGAACACTGAACCTAAACCAGCAACTTTTAACAAGAGTGTCTTGGCTATCGATGGTGAATTTATGGAATGACAGAGGACCTTGAAGAGAAGTCGCAACCACCAAGTAAAGATTTCGTTTAAATTTCTAGCCAAACCCTAAAACAAGAATTTGGTAACACCAGCTAAGGCACTAGATGCGTGTGCACTGCATGTCTGCAATGTAGTAAATATGAGAATAAGAGCAAAGAAACGAACCCTTTGGATACCTGCCGATGTAGCAAAATTCGCACCAGTAGTGGACAAGTTACAAATTTCCACTACGGTACTACGACGGCGTAAAAAATGTGCTCAAGGTTCGGAGAGTCAGAAATTTTGAACCGCAGCTGACAAGAATCCACACCCAACCGTCTTCAATAACGAGCTACTCGCTTGATTTCTCCATAGTCAAATCTTTGCCTTCCAAAAACCCGCCCTGCAGCAAGTAAACAAGCACAATAACATAAATTTCGGCCAATCGGTTATAGTAAGCTAATTCAATACTAGTGAGGACTACTCCACGGGGTTCAAATTACTCACAACACTGAACTCATCGACAAATCTAGTTTAAGATTGTAGGGTGGACTATCTGCTTCAAAAAACAATCGGTCACAAACTGATTCATTACCGTCTATTAAATGAAAACAACCATACACGCGACTTCTTTCAAGCTGCGTTTCGCATTAGCAACAAACACGTGCCGAACACAATTCAAGGACGATTCTAGCGAAACCACAAAGACTACCACTAACCAGGCCGCACCTGCGAATCCACCTTCTGGAATTTGGATACCCAACAACAATCAAATCAAGGTGTGCTTCCGAAACTGGACCAGCGCAAACACGAAGACCTGCCGCTGATGGAGTCTTCTAGCTGCAACCGTGGTTCCACGCAGGATCAGGATTGGAATTTTCCTGGCGAATGATCCAAGCCCAATTACGAGTCCTAGTATAGATCACGCAGCTTCCACGCGGTCAAGTTGTCGCATTCACCGGATGGCTCCCCTACAATTTGGGTTTACGCCTACCGGGGTTGACAAATGGATCCATCAGCGGACAAGGGATTTGCAGACATCGGGAGGAGGGACTGATCTGGTGGACTCGTTCTTTTGGACAAAGCGGCGACGCGGTGATCGTCGAGACTCCTCCCAAAGACTTCGCTCCTCCAGTCGGCGTTTCCGTGTTGATGGTCTCCCCACGCTTGTGGAAAAAGCGGCCTACTTTCTATATATATATATATATATATACTTTATATAAAAAGTTTGGAAACAATTGAAACAACAAAGTATCTCAGAGGGAAAAAGAAAAGTATATGTGATGAAGACAGAACAAACCTAAAATAGTTTTCCCTCTTTAAAAGAGAGAAGGGTGTTGTGATGTTTCTAAAGTCTTTTGCTTTATAGAAAATGGGGTATACCCAATGTTTTGATTAAATATAATAAATTACAGAGCAGTGCTGCTTATATTCTATCACCTTTTGATAAGGCAGGTATAAGAGTTGCCACGTAAGTGTTTAAATTCTAATCTATTTTATTATTTTGGATTAGTGCAAATTAGTAGGGCATATTGGTGCACTCTTAAATTTTATCCAATTGCAAAATTGGATTTGACATCAATCATGTTTTTGGCCATCCACATTTTGTCCCATCTCTTGAAAAAGATTTCTTCATTGTCAAGTTGCTCTTCTAACTTTTGTGTGTTACTTTCTATAAGATTTGGTCATACTTGATTAGTTTTGACTATATATATTCAGTATAAAGATCACTCTATGTTTTGTTTATAAAAATATATGTTTAAAATAAATAAACTCTATTGGTGAGACACTTTCCTTCAGCTTGACAAATCACACCTATAAGCACTCAATTTGACAGGTATTACTCCGTCGTAAATGGTACTCTTAAAGAGGGTTTGCTATAAATGCATTCTCGTAAGTAAAGAGCTGAATCGATACATAACTAATTTCGACGTCTAGGAAATGTCAATCACCGACACGACCAGGACCGCACGAATCTTGCACCGCTCGTGCCGCACAAGTACTTTTCAACCTGTGCTTCAGCCTGTATTAAATAATCGCATTCTACTTGTGTGGGTATACAAATACAAAATGTTGAACAGCGTGTGTACAAAGCACAATTTCTTTTTTCTTTTTTTGCTGTACTCTAATGTCCACCAGTCGCCGGATCCATAATTTTGATGCCCCACGACACATCCTCGCAGTGTTGAATGTAAGGGAGCATCTTACCCGGATCGGAAGGCCAACCTCTGTTCTCACAATCCATCTGCGGAGTATTATGGAAGCAAGGATCGATTGATATACCACGGTTGCAAATACCATGCTCTTTGATGTACTCCGGGACTGTGTCGGCGGTGTCGAACTTGGTTAGGATCCAAGGGTTCACTCCGGAGATGCCTTGCGCAACGTACCCGAATGTGGACCACGACGTGGTGATAAGAGTGTCGCTGAACGACAGAAGGTACATGTCAGCCAAGGCCTTCATGTCGTGGCTCAATAAATGTTCGAACTGTACCTCATCATGGCTTGCGGTGTGCACGCCCACTTGTTGGCCATCTGTGGTGGGATGATTGAGGTAATACTCTCGTATCCTATTGTAAAAAACCACACGAAGGGATGCAACTAATACAGAGACAGTGTTTGATGTTTGGTTGCCGACTGCTGAGTTATTGGCGTTCAACGCCACGTCCGGCAGCAAGTTTTTTTCTTGCACACACTTCAGAACCTATTCGGAAACAGTGTCACGAGTGAATATTTTTGGGTCAAGTCATCCTACAAACTCTAAGATTTTCATGAACAGTGTGCACACACTTTGAGATGGGATATCTAAGTTCTGTTCCGTCATCAGGAATCAAGGCTGTGATGAATGAGGAATACGTTGCTGGGTGAAGGCGCAGTACAAGCAGGGGAATCACGGTCTCCAAGATAAAATGAAGCTTAGGTAGAGAGAGCATAATGAAATTCTATTGTCGAAAGCTATCATTTAAAACCGATCGAGAAATGAAAATTTCAGAAGAAATTTCATAAGTCGTGAGAGCGGCACTTACCAAGTCTGGTAACACTTCAAGCACCGCGGGATCGGTGCTGAGGACACGGATTTGAAACCCTGCTTTCTGCAGTGAGTTGGCCAGATGTGTCTCATAAAAGCTAGAGATCAAACCCCATACGACGTCTGATGGATGCACCAGGTAGCGGACGATATGATGAAACACTGTCTCACGCTCCGGAAACATCTTGTCGAGTTCGTCGTGAAATTCAGGCACCAAATGAAGACCAGGAACAAAATACTGGTTGGATCTCATGAACAGCCATGGGAAGCTGCTTAGATAGGATTGGCAGTTCGCACAAAAGTATTTTCTGTCATCTTTGTCGGAGTCGTGCATAAGGTAGATGTAGGAGTATCCATTGTGAGACGACGTGAAGGTGAAATTTCGTGCCAGAAATCCAAATCTCGACGTAGAGTTCGAGCTCAAGTTGTTCATCCACTCGTTCGGAAAAGACTCGGGAAGCAGCCACGACGTGCTGGGAAAGGGTTCGCAGAACAGCTTATCGGTGTCCAAACCACGATCAACGAGGAGCACTCTGTCCGTCAGAAGCGCGTATACAAACGCGGACGTTAGGGTCATGATACGGTTCCCAAGGCCGCTGGTCGCCATCCACACTATAAAGCGGCATCCTCCAAAATCCTGCTCAGTGACATTCGTTTGGGGACTAAAATTTTTAGCCTCGTGAGCACACTTGAGGTGGCGACGCTCATAATCACGAAGCTTTGAAATAAGGTATGGTGAAGGCTCGTAAGTCGACGGTTTCCGAAGCTGGTATTCTCGAGATCTGCTAATGCACTGACTGTCCTCGAAAAGCTCGGGTGCAAGTAACAAACCTCCCAACGTGTTATCTGCCTCCCCCCGCGGTCCAAATTCTTCAGTTAAACCTCCTAATGTTTTATCTGCCTCCCTCGGTAGTACTAAGTCTTCGGTTAGACCTCCAACTATCTCATTTGTCTGAGGTTGGATATTGTCAACTTCGTCTGCAGTTATTCCTGGAGGTGCGGAAATAATTGCAACTATCAGTTCTCTGTGATTTGCTCAAATTGCCATCGAGCAGACAATTTCGCAAACGAATAACTTCCTCAGGAGGGAAGATCACACATTCGACACCTCGCATGTATTTGTACATTACTACCACTGTAGCCCGACGAAATTGCAATTAAGTCCACACACAGTATCAGGTGGCTCGGTTGTTGAAATGACGTAATTGTTAACCAAAAGGGTTCAACATGAAAGAAATACTGAACTTCGCCCTCCGTATTAATTTTAACGCCATGACGTTGCACAAATCTGAACGAGGAAAAATTAGCTACAACGACTATTCAAACCAACGTACCTCGAACGGCAATTGAAGAGGACACAAGCAGCTGTCGAATGGAGAGAGTGGACGTTAACGAGACTAGATGCAGGACTAAAAGTCCCAAGAATACAACTATTAATACTTTCGGCATTCTTTTTCCAGACCAGGCACATGGAATTTCTGAATCCTTTCCATAAGTCATTCTCTGTGCAATTACCAAATCGGATTCACCTCGCCGAATCCACCTTGGAACCATGTTTAGACTTTAAGAGTGGTTAGGTTAATAGAAGTGGTATCATGCTTCGCCTATCATGCTACGATGGCACCAGTATAACACTCCCCTATTTTGAGAGATTTGTATTTCAAGTGAATTTCAGATTGCAGCTGCTCTTCGTCACGATTCAGAAGTTAGGAAAGTCTCTGGATCATGGACTCGATGGCAACTCTTTGCACCAAAGCCCTCCGGTGTCTCACGACCTGCACAAAAAGTTCATGAAGTTCTGCTTTAAAAACCAGTCCGGCTCCTCAGAATGGTAAATTTTAGTGAGAAACATGCTTTCCTTCTTGATTAGACGTTATACTATAAAGAAGACGCGGCAGCAGCAATTCCAGATCGAATAAATCACAATGAACCAGCTGGCAGGCTTCTTCTAAAAGAATCTTCTCAGTGACGCTTGTACTACGTCACATGACAGACGAGTGCACAGTAGCAGCAGACGACGGCACATTCTCCAATAACTTTTAGCATGAAATGCATGAGGATCACTTCATTAAGAAATTCGCTGTAGCGTTGCAGATGACAATAGCGTCAGCTAGTTGAAGAACAGACTGTAAATTATGAAATGATAGGAAGACTATTGCAAAAAGACGAAATCCAACCTTCGGAGACAGAACGTCATGACCTAGAAGATTGATCCACAACAATGAGTTACAAACTCGTCGTTGTGGACGAATCGTGGAGAAATATGCTGACATTCGCAGTGGGAGCTCTGATGGTTCAGAAAGAGACACGAGTCAATCAATGCAAGCTAAAGCGCAATGCGACTCCAAATGCCTCCGTAGCTTCGTTTCGATCAAGATGTGTTATGAGCAACATCCAAAACCTAGAGGGAAAGAAGGAAACTGAAATACCATGACGTTCGAGACAGGATCGACTAAGAAGGTTTTGGTGTATTCGACTCCGACTTGCATTTCTAAGAGTTTTACGTTGACGTCGCATTAATTCCAGAAACGAATTGTGTATGGTCATGACGTCGCACTAAATCCGAGCAATGGATCTTGTGTGTGGTCAAGCGGATTCAACTGGATGTAGCCACTACTGGAATAGGACATTAATTTCTCTTGCAAAGACCCAGCATAAAAAGGCTTTCATGTTCTTCATCCAATTGACTACACAGCACGTAAAGGAAGCCATGACCAGGCACCTCCTGAGAAAAGCAGGAAACGTGATTCCATATGAAATGGGATGCAATTTTGTGGTTCCGACCACTGGGTTCGTAACGGTCATCCTAGGCTCGAGCTACGCTCATAACAGCTGAGGAGCAAAAATACGTAACCTATCGTCTCCCACGAGCTAAAGAAAACTGAAAGTCCAAACCTGAGACTATCTTCCCGCATAGACATCAAGAAACGCACCTCCACACCAGCAGCACCGACGGAAGCTGCTGTTCCCAAGTCCCTGTCACAATCTACTCACTAACGATTGAGCTTCTCATGCTGCGATCCGAACGTTCAACTGGCGTTTCTGAATATCGGCCAGCTCATCGGACGTTCAATTCGCGGCCAATTTTCTCCAGCGTGAAAACCTCCCCCCCCCGGCAGCTCCATAGTTCGAACTGGACTATGGCAGGCTTTCCATCCTCAAATTCACAAGTATTCTCCTACACTATCCAGACTCTTGGAAAGAAACCCCAATTTCGACTTGTAAAGTTCGCGGATTACCAAACAACCGAGTGACGTGAAGATGACGACGAGAGCCGCATGAGATCATGCACAACAAAGTGTCTACAGCTCCCCAAGAACTTTGCTGCACACTCCTCCTGAGCAATGAGTCCGAGAACTCACCTGCATTTAGCAATTGGCCAGATCTGCGTAAGTAAACATTGCCTCGGAAGTGATCAACCGAATGCACTCTTCCCATCAACACTGACTGTGCTGCCCAGAACATCTCCTACGGAATTCTCTCACAAGGTGGCCCCACTCTGGTGGATGAAGATTCGCTCCATGGATGACTTTTCATCCACGCCCCCGATGGGGCACTTGGAAGATTTTCAGATGCTGCCCGCCAGGGGTAAGACATTAGCTCTCTTTTCAACTGTCAGTATTGTTGCCTTGATTCTGCTTTGCTGCTTCCCTTTGTTTTAGTTGGTTATGCTCTTGTTTGCTTGTACAGTTGTTGTTTCTATGTTGGGGTTAAAGCTTGGTGGTTTATTCTTCATATTTTATTTACTTTTTAAAATTCGAATATTCGAGATTGTACAATAATATGAAAGGATCTGTACAGATAAGTCTAACAATACAAAATACATGTTTTAACTTAAAAATAAAAATAAATTTTTATTATTTGATCTAATTCTTTATAATAAGTTTTGGCATATCACCAATTATTTTTAAAAACCAAAAGGTATGGTTTGTTAATTTTTTTTATATCAGATGTGTTTATCAAATTATGTGTCAGTGGTTCACTGAAACACACGTTCATTGAAAAGCATAAAAAAACACATATTCATTGAAAAATATTGAAAAACGCACATTTAGTGAAAAACTCATGTTCACATTTATGTGTAAGCAGTTCATTTTGCAAGGCACATGTGTTTTTCAATGCATACTTCAAATATATGATTTTTCATCATTTCAAACCTTTTAATTTTTATTTTCTTATAAATTCAACATATTTCTTCAAATAATGTTTCTTATTTTATTTTTATTTTTTGTGGTTTTAATTTTATAAAATTATAATATTAGAAAGTCTTAAAAACAACTATGGTCTTATATATATATAGAGATAGATAGACATTTAAGAATTGTAATGAGATGAGTTATATTTAATATACCTTTATCTCTCTTTGATTATATATTTACGCATTGATGTAGTTCAAATATTAATTGAATATTTTCAATAATTTAGACACTGACCAGTGCCCGTCGGCTTGCCAGCGTTAAAGCAGTGATCGGGCAGGGCATAATGTGCGGGCAAGGAGCGGGAACTGGGCCCACTGTCCACAGAGTCCATGGATGAATGCGTAGTATCAACACCCATCTATGGGCATCCCTGCGATTGGTCCCCAGGGAATGTCCTACTCTCCCTTAATGACAGCGCTCCAAAGTAATATGGAGAAAAGCATCTATGTGAATAGTTTAGATAATCCCGTGGAGAGATTCAACTTCGAGACAATCGACGCTTACTCAGACTGGCAGGTTGAACAGGCTAGGGAAGTAGCTCACTTCGATTTCAAGGTGCTTTTGCTCACTAAGTAATTGTTTCTATTGACTAAAAAAAACCATGAAGTCAATCGTGAACATCTTCATGTCGGTCTGTTGCAGGTGGAATGTGTGCACAAGCATCGTGTGACGATGGCGCCGCTTACTATAGTTCGTTCATTAATGTCAAATACCTAATATTATACACCCCACCGGGTGCAACTTTCCATTTATACTGGTTCACTTAAAGATGCGGAGGTGCAAATTGAAATTCGAGGGTCACTAAAAAAAAAAAACGGCAAAGATGTATCAATTTACATCGACGTCGCCTGAAACAACCTGTCTCTATGGTAATCCCCTGGTTGCAAACAGTAACCCCGTAATGTGACGAATTCGAACTAATTACGCTGACACGGTCGTGCGAAAATCCCTCGCGATCACACCCTGGAAATTACTTCCCACTAGCAACGGAGCAGGGACCAAAGTGATTCCACGGAGATGCAATTGTACGGAGCTCAAACCGTGGTGCAAATTGCAGACAGCGGCGGCACTTTCCTAAGTTGGTGGAAAGTGGACTCGGCGACGGTGGAGGAGGATGAGGAGGCAGCAACGCCGAAGCCTGTCCCGCTCGTTTAACTAAAATATTACAGTTGGTACCGGATTAAGCAAATCAGTTAACTGTGTTGTCATCATGATCTCGATTCTGATTCTGTAGCATCATGGCGGTTGGGCGGTGGCGTGCTGCGGGGATTGGCGTTCCCACTCACTGAGGAAAGTAAAAGGAGCTTTCCTTTCTTGTCCATGTGGAGAGTGGAAGATTAGCTTGGCTTGCTTGCATTGATACTCCTATTTTAGAACATGCAATTCGTGTATATGTTCCTAGTGTGTATGTATGCGTTGCAAACAGTAACCCTTTAATGATAATTTAGCTTGCTAAATGTTTTTTGTTTGTTTGTTTGTTTGTACCCCGGTTATTTGATACCTCTTAACTAATATTCTTCGAATATTTGATAATATTTGTTGGAATGGAGGTTGTTGCTAGATCATAAACTTATATTTCTAAACTAATATTTTTGGCATAATTTATAAAATTTCTATCCAACTTGGTTATAAAATTAAGCGGTAAATATATATATATATATATATATATATTTATTTATTTATTCATACATAATATAATGTAGTTTTTTTAATAAATTAAGTTGTTAATGTCTAATTAATTTATATAAATGAGACCGGATTTTGATTATAGCACAAGTTACAAGGAGATAAATAAAAAAATATATATATTTTTTTTCCTTAAACATAAGCTTGCATACATTTTATATACAATATCTATACAATTTGTCATTAAAAACCAAAAAAGATGAAAAAGAACAACCTTTGTTGTTACACCTAGATATATAGAATTTGTCTATTTTGTTAGGTGGACAAAAATTGCATCCACTTGGTAGACAAACATTTGCATGTGCATGTCTAAGCTTTATTGCTTCTTTAAGCAATGCTTGTAATGGCCTAATTTTGTAATATAATGTTTATATATAAAGATAAAAATATATTTTAAAATATAAGAACACCTTTTAAAATATAAAAAATAAACTAAAAATTAAAAATATATATTATAAAATTTTATATGTAAATAAAATTTTATGAATATTTTCTTTAAATTATATTATAAGTCTTTAAAAATAAAAATAATATCCTATAAAAAATTTAATATTTATAATTTAAATATATATATATATATTTATAAATTATATACTATATTTCAACAAAAATAAAATAAAGACTATTTTAATTAAATACAAGTATTTTAATCAACAAGTATATTTTAAAATATATTTTAAATTATTTAAAAGAAATTAATATATTTTTTATAATAATTTTTTAGTTTATTTCCTATAAAATAATAAAAAAATTAGTTATATATAAAAAAATTAAAATATAAAAAAATATGCAATAAAATTAACTATATATAATAATATAATCCTTATCTATTTGAAAGAATAGTAAAATTATTTTATTCTTTTATGAAATATAGTTATGCATTTCTTTTACATCTAAACTTTTATGATAAGTTTTCTTCTATTTAATAGATTTTTTTAATTATATATTCTACATTTAAAAACTAGATTTGAATGGATATATTTAATTGTACTTCTAAATCTTAGTTATTTTATTTTTATTTTATTTCATTACTATAAATATTTTATAATATTATAATAAAATATGATAGTTTTGTTGAATATCTATTTAAAAACTATTAAACAATTTTTTTTTATAACTTTTCTTGATTTTTTTAAAATATTCTTTGTTAAACTTTATTTTTGATCTATTTATTATTTCTCTAATTACATATATATTTGTTATTTCTTGACCTTGTATACATTAAAACTTAAATTAAAATTCTTAGATCTTATGATTCTTAAACCTTAAATTGAATCATTTAAAATTAGATATATTATGATAATATTTAAACCTCCATATTTAATCTTATATTAAATTTTATAATAGTTTATTTTATAATATTTAATATAACTTTTATAAAAAAAAGATAAAATATCAAAATTAATAATATTTTATAGATATATTTAAGATTAATTATTTAAAAAAAATTATATATATATATATATATATATATATATATATATCAAAATATCTATAACATAATTTTTTTTAATTATGTTTATAATTTATAAATCTATTTATATATATATATATATAGAGAGAGAGAAAGAGAGAGAAAGAGAGAGAGAGAGAGCGAGAATTTTTAAAAATTTCTAAATTTTCTAAATTTTTTATTAAATTCTAAGTACATTCTATAAAATCCACCTTATCAAGCATCTAAAAAATTCAACAAAGTTTAAAAATTAAACATCTAACAAAGTTGTTGATTAGACCAACTATCAACTATGAATAATTCTAGAGGATCAAATACAAAGGATTCAAACACAAGACTATACATACATATTAATAAAATTAGAATATTAAAGATATCTATAAAATCAAGAAATATTAGAATATCAAACTTAAATACATAAAAATAATGAAAAAAAAGTTATATATTATAAGAGCTATAAAAAATAAAAAAACTTTAATTTATGTAAAAAATAAATCCAAAAGCAATAAATGTGAGATTAGATGATGGCCAACAAACTAAAGGAATAATCATCTTAGCCATTGCACCACCTTCATTTTAATACTACCAAAACAAGTCAATTATTAGGTAGGGCCTATAAAAATCATCAAATATGGACCCAAGGCTTCTTAAGTTAAGACATATATTTCAACAAAATTAGATAGAAGAATTATAATTTAAAAATTTTCAAAGAACAATGAATATCAAATAATTAAAAGTAAAAGAAAAAAAAATTCTATATTTATAAACCAATAATAATTAAATTTTTTCTAATAAGCAGTCTTAATGTATATTTTAATTCAAAATACATACTTACCTCTCTAAATCATTATTTTATACTACAATCAATCCACACATGTTTGGTGTTGTATTGTAAGACAATTATTTGGTAAAAACAAATAATAAAAATCTAAGATATGAAAAAAGAACTTATATTTGAGTTTTACTAATTTTTTTAATGCCTTAATAGATAATAGATTAAGTTTAATTAGCATATTTATGTTTTAGGCTTTGTTTAGTAATAAACAAACTTCTACCACCTTTGTAGGACTATAAATTAGTCAAGATAAAGTAGAATAGGTAAAAAATAGTATAGTTACTTTTAAAACAAAGTTAAGGTAAAGATTGTACAAAATCAATTATAAAAATAATAAGGTTGATATCCAAGAGACAACTATTTGTGAAATAAGGTTGAAATTTGACCTTAAGATACTAAAATAAGAATCTAGAGCAAACAAGAAGTTTTATAAAATGTAATATTTGGAAGGATTATGATTTAGAAAAAACCTTCAAAAAAAAAATCAAAATTAGGATTTTGTATGTAGTAGTAATATGGGAGTAGTAAAAATATAATGTTAAGTTTAGATTTTTTTTTCCAACAATCAAATGCTTGGAGCATTTCCATATAAAAATTTAGATTACATAGTATTAACACATACTTGTAAATCTTATATAATAAATACATAAAGGAACATCTAAGAAATTTGATTATTTAGATCAATATATTGCCTGTAATACCATTATCAAAACAATTATAGGCTTATGGTAATGGATTGTATATCTATTTCAATTTAATATTGAAATGATATTAAAAAATATCTATAAAAATATTAATAGTGTTATCAGTATTATTATTCTTAATCAAATATACATCACTATATCTTTCATATTATTTAATTTTTATAATATAAATATATATAGTTTTATAAATAATTCATAGAATTGATAGACAACTTATTTAGTCAACTAAGAATAATATTCATCATGGAAATTTTTATTTTAATGTATTATTTTTTTATAATAGCTTTATAATAATATCAATTATTTTAATTATATATATATATATATATATATATATATATTTGTATAGAAATTTATATTTTATAATAGTTTTATAAATCTTTACTTGTCACAATTTATGTAAAAAAACGAATTAATCATAATTTTAAAAGTTTAATTAATTTAATTATTTGCAATATGAATATGTATAGTTGATTTAGAAATTATCCACAAATTTTGAGGTTTTTAGTTATGTACTTTCTTTTGAATTGTGAATTACAAACCAATGTTATAACTTCATTTACAATTGTCCCTTTTTATTGTAAGTCACTAAATAGATTTCTTTAAATATTAGATAGTTACTTTAAACTTATATATATATTCAAATTAGTCTTGAAGTTAATGTAAATTTTTTTATTTTTTTCCTTTGAATTTTATAAATATATATTTATAATTTTTTAAAAATTTTCTTAAATGAGACGAACAAATATTTTAAGAGACTTGATATTCTCTCACTAGACTATTCTCTCATCCATACTAATAAAAAATCACTTATAATATGTCTAAAGGATAATAAGATTATATGTGTGATACTCATATTAATTAAAAATAAGAAAAATTATAATTAAAATACTGAATAAGAAATAAGAAAATAGAAAATATAGAATTTGATTTAAAAAATTAAAATTTTAAAATTAAAAATAAAATTTTATAATTTGTAGTTGTTAATGAATTTATAAATTATATGTTTATTTAATACAAAATATAACATCTGAACAATGTCTTTTATTCTAGTTGGTATATTTTTTTATATGTGTACCAGACAAATAACTATACTATCCTTTACACATATTATTAGTGATTTTTTTACTAGTATGGGTGAGAGAATATCAAAAGTTGAGTGAGAATATAGCAAGAGCCTATTTCAAATCTACAAATGTTTTTACACATAAAAACTTTGTATATTACCAAGAACATACAAAATATTTTGGTACTTCAAAATTTTTTTAATCTTGGCAGTGATTATTTTTCTGTTTTCAACAACTAGCATACTGTTACTTCCTATAATTTCTATCCTCAAATTCCTAATTTTTTTCACATCAAACAATATTTTTTTATTTTTTTCAACTCTCTATCAAGTGTACTAGCACCCTAGTTCAAAAACCAAGCTCTCCATGGAAAGCATTCCTCCATGCATTATGATTTCTGCACTTGTTTCGCTTCCTGTAACTTCTTTCCAACCAGATTGACTTCAAATTTTCAATGTTTTTAAATCTTTATTTGAATCATTCAACTTGAATAACCGCCACAATTTTACAACAATAATAATTCCTATGGATATCAAAGTTTGCAGTGAACAGTGTCAGCTCAACAGGGTTGATGAACCCAGAGAGCCAGAATCACAACTTGGGGTGCATTCAACAACAGCTTTCGCACTGCAATAACAGCCTAAACTCTCAGTGTATGCACAATGTGCAAAGTGCATTGTTATTTATTACTAGCTCTTTAGTGTTTTGACAACCTTCAGTGGGTCTCTAGCTTTGTTTACACTGTGTTTATGGAGGAAACATGGTTACAGGCATCGAGCTAGCAGTTGAGCTCCCCCTCCACAGGTCTCTGTGAAGTGACTTCGTGTGTGTCTTGTCCCCGACTCCAGGGCAGGGTCTTGTTTCAAGCTTTCAACGGTTAGCACCGTCACACTTCGGGAGAACTTAGCACTCACCACAGACCAACTTGGGAGGTGGCATCAACTCAATTTATTGCAGGTGTGATCAATTTAGTGATAGTGCATGACAAAGCATATGTTGCGGTTTCCATTTCCGAGGGGGAGAGATGATGCGCCGGGCTCCTTCTGAAATCTAGTCTGGTCCCTAGAACTAACCTCCTTGGTTAGCACAAGAAAAGCACGTCTTTGTCTTTTGCAGTAGGCCCGTTAGGGAGTTATGCATTTGTTGGCATCTTTTGTGAAAGCGAGATTCTACGTGTCTACAAAAAAACACACGTAATGTTATTGTTGTAGTTTTATATGCTGTAAGTTAAGTCAACACTGACCTGTTCTTCAGCAACCATGAAATCTTCACATATCTGGATTTCGCGCAATTGGTTTTCACAGCTTTTTGCAAGTTTCCATGAGTAAAACTAGGTCTAGCTTCAACTGAGTAATTGATAGTCGAGAGCAGCAGATGGCACGAGTGCGTGAGAGACTTCGTGTTTCATCCCTTCCTCGAAGTTGTAGAATGTTTGAGAAAATCACGGTCTATGAGGTGGTAGTCAATCAGAACTAAGCGTCAACTTTCAAAAAGCTCAAACCCCGGCGTCATGATAATGACAGAGCGAGTGAGAGGTCGAGGCTGCAAAATCTGTCCTATACTTGCACCTTTGATTGAGCTTTCAACTTGTCAAGAAGCTCAATGAGCCACAAAGTTCCAAACAAAAGCGTGTCTGTAGCCAGCTGGGTTCCGCACCGAGCTAACTTTCGGCAGCACTTGTGGACACATCCCAACTAGAAAATGCACCCTGCAGCGTTCCGAGCGTGTCTTGTCAAATGTGATCCTCGCCAGCAAACCTCGATCAAGCACTTATGTACTGAAGCTGTGCGATCTGAGCTTGTCAAAACAGTTGGGCTGAGAGATTGGAAGAAATGCGCACCTTCAAGTTTGCAGCTCACAACTGGAGAGAGATCCAGCTTTTAGCCAAGTGACCCTTCCGAAGTGTGAAAGCAGGAAGAGGACTCTTGAATGGTCTTTTGGCAATGTGCAATTATTTTATATTTTTATCCATTTCTAGGTATTCAGTTGTCAATGGAATCTGGCCTAGTATCTTTATTCTGTAAATTGTTTTGCGTAATATTCCTCTATTTAGTCTTTATGTTTTACTTTCCTTTAACAGTTCTATTAGTCTTCGTTGTTGTGTTGTGTTTGTTTTTTTGTTTTTGTTTTTTTTTGTTTTTTGTTCCATTAAATCGTGCTTTCATGTGGTCCCTCTTGATCGAAAATGGAATTGTACTTGACAAGATTACTAGTTCAGTCAGCAGAATCAATCAAAAAGTTCAAAATAATGCTGAAATGGTCAGGTCTTCTAACCAGAATACTTCAAGCCCACCAACTATTTTGTAAAGTCTCATTCTTTCTTACCATTCATCACTTTTGTAAAATTCAGTTTTCAGAAGAGATTGTTGAATGAATTAGTTTTGTGGCATTCACTTTAAGCCATGTGGACAGCTTTGGCATACAGTATACCAAAATTGTTGAGATGAAGAATAAGTTCATCAACATTGCTTAATACATGAATCAATTCTTGTAGAGTAATCAACTTTTAAGTCAAAAGTCTATTCTTCATTAATAAGAACTTAGATTCTTCAGATTTTATGCTTGTTGTTTTATATTGATTATGCTTGTTTTATATTGATTATTGTTCACTTGACCAATTTAAGTTGATAATGTAACTATGGAAATGGTTGATCCTTTAAGTACTACCTTCAATTGAATACTTTAATAATTATTTTTCAAATTTTTATATTTATGCAAATTTTTGTAAATAAGATAATTCAAGTAGAAAATAAATTTATAATAGTTATCTTATAGTTAATAAATGCTATATTGATAAAATATAAAATATTTATTAATTTATTTTTCTAAAAATCATAAAAGTAATTTTTATTTAATTTTTAGTTATAATAATATTTTAATAATTTCTTAAATAATGATAAAAAATATAATTCAAATGATTGCAAGAATTTTTTTTAGAAAGAAACTAAATAACAAGATTTTGCTTCTTTTTTGTATAATTGTGTAGTTTTTTTATTATTAAAGTATGAGTCCCATTAATAAATTTTAATTGGTGGATTAGTTAAAATTATAATTTAAAGTTATTTTAATATTAAAATATTAAGATTAGAGATTTTATTTTTTTATTTAGGTGTTTATTAGAATTTAGGAGAATTTATAAGTTACAAGAGTCTTATTAGAAAAAAGTCATAAAATTAGAGTATTAGTAAGTCTTGGAAGTAATTATCTTAGTTATTTTAATATTTTTTCTTAATTAAAAGAATTGATACTTAGTTATTGAGACCAATATTTATATTGGCCTTCTATTTACATGTATCACTTATTACAAACATATAAATACTACTTAGTAGATAGAAGAAGCAAGAGAAAAAAATCCCATATCTTTATAATTATTTATATAGAAAATAGGATTTTAAGTTGATTTAAATTAATTTTATAATTATAAAAAACTTAGAAAAATAAAATAAGATAGTCTTAAATTGATATTATCGTCTCAAAAATATTATGGAAATTTTTAAAATTTATTTAGAATATTTTAAGAATTTTTAGAACAATTTTAAAGACTTTGGTAAAAATGAACCATATTGGGAGCCATTATAAAGAAATGGAGCAAGATTTGAAGGCCATATAAGGTTCTTAAGCTAATTGGATATTTTTGAACACCATAGTGAAGTAAAAAATATAAAAAAATAAATTTTACTAGTAGAAAATAGGAGGACTTGCAGCTAGTATAGTCCTTGTAGAAAAGGAGGTGCACAAGTTCCATATGGACTGTGACACCTTGGATGTAGATAGGAGTATAAGACTAAGGCCTTGTGGCCTCTCTAGGACACCCATATATACTATATATAAGCCTTGGTGAGATTCAAACTCATGATCTTTTAAGCAAATTATCCTTGAGGTAAAAATTTTCTACTTAATTTTTTTATTATTTATCTTTTATCTTTGAATTATCATAATTTATTCATAGTAATTTGGATTTATATATATTTTTATATCATTAGAAAAATAAAAAAATTATCTACTCAAAAATATAGCTAATAATTTATAATTTTATTTTTTATTAGATAAAAATATAATAAACAAACTGTGACTTAGTTTTGAATTGTACACTTACTTGATACTATTTATTTCACTTGTTTTGTGGTTGTTCTTCTTATTGTTCTTGTTAATTGCTTCCTTCTCTTTAGACCACCAATTACAAGCAACTCTTAAGTAATGCCATCTTGTAATTTGGATTGAGGGGTGAATTTTATCCTCACATAAAATAATTTAAAATAGATGATTGAGAATTTAATTGAGAATTTAATATTTATATATATATATATAATATTCAATCTAAGAATATCTATTGATTCTTTATTATATGATATTTTTTTTATTTAAAAATATAATAAAAAATCAAATATTTAAAATTTTTATTTAAAAATATTTAAAATTTTATATTTTTTAAAAATTTATATAATTTAAAATAAAAGTGACTTTAATAATTAAATTTTAATCTATAAATATATATATATATATATATATATATATATTACTTTATAAAAATTAAATTTTAACTATGACTATAAATCATATGTATATATATATATATATATATATATAATTTTATTTTAGAATTATTAAATATAATAATTAAAATAAAATTTAAAAAATATTTTATTATAATAATTATAATTAAAAGATAATTTATTATTTTATATTATAAATATTCATACTAATCAAATAAATAGAAATAAATAGAAGTAAGTAAAAATAAGTTATGTAGATAATATCTTCTCTGTAAAAAATTAAATTTTTTTTAAAATGTATGTTAGATTTAAAAGTGTCTTAGGATATAGGTATAAATTTTTTTTTAATATTTTTTAAGCTATATGATATATCTTTATTTTTATCTTATAATATTTATAATTTATTTTTTATTTTAATCATTATAGAATAAAATCTTTAGTCTTTAAAAGTCAATGTATTCCATATATTATCTAATTAAGTTTAAATAAGATTTATATGAACCAAATTTAATCCTACACAAGATATTTTATTTTAAATTTTAATCCATTTATATTAAATAAGAGATTTTTAGATGCAATTAGAATTTATTTGTATGCTATTTTAGTATTGGCAAAAAAGAGAGGTATTAGAATTTGATCTTAGTAGATACAAAGTCATTGGTATATTAATATTGATAACAGTTGCTTTTACTAAGCTTATCATACTTGAAAAATCCACTATTCTTGCTATTTAATATATATATATATATATATATATATATGCATTATCACTCACTAAAGCCAAAGTCTATTTTGTATAGGTTTTGAAAATGTTATCAAATCCATAATATATGGAATTGAGCCATTTCTCTTTTCTATAAATTATCATCAAACTCTTAATTTTAGAGATTGTAAAAATCCTTTACTTATAAATAAGTCATTTAAAAAAAGCTATATCCTCTCAATTAAAATACTTTTATAAGATTTAATACTTGTTAAGAGGACTTTGTCTATGATCCATCTAGATATAAAGTAAAAAATTTGTATTTAAAATAAAGTATAGAATAAATTCCATACTAAAAGTTTGATTTAGAAAGGATTAATTGAATATGGATAAATCTGTTGAAAATTCATAATTTCTTTTAGCAAAACACTTAGAACACAAGACTACCCTTCTCAAAAGATGGAATAAATCATGAATGGAAAAATACATATTAGGTTCTAGATTAGACAAGGCTATCAAATGAAACTTTAATATACCTCAATATAGTATGATTTTATATAAAAGTGTAAATGAATTAGCTCTAGTAGCTATTTCTTCTTCTTAGTACTCTTATCTCTATATATTAGGTATAAGGAGTTAGATAGTCTAGTGTACTTTTATTATTTCATTAATGCATTGGATACATTTTATTTTTGTATCAAAAAAAAAAATATATATATATATATATATATATATTGAGCCAATAAAAAATTAAATATTAATACTTAATAATAATAATATCAAGAACCTATTTTATATAAAATTCTTTATATTAATTATTAAAAAAAATTCTAAATCAATATTTAGTATTTTTTATTCAATTATTCTTTTGTCAAATCAACACACTATATTTTCTAATTCAATCACTTCTTTAGGAGATTTGAAGTTATTTTGCCCTCTCATAGCAAAGAATATTAAAAAAATTATCTCATACTTAAATAAATTTATAGCTAAATTAGAAGCTTACAATTGACTCTATTAGATTATGTTTAGCATAATCCAAGTCAAGAACATCAATGACCTTCTACGAGATTGTAATACCAATATATTATTTAAATTTTAAATAATATAAGATATAAAGTCATAGGTGGGCTCTATAAATAAGATAAATAAAAATTTAATAATTATGCATGATATAAGACAAAGACTTCTAATATGATAAATAATATGATTTTTAAATTTTTATTTATTTATCATATAATAAAAATCTTTAATATAATATTTAAGATTACAATAATATAAAATAAAAAAGTGATTTTATAAATAAAATAAAATAAAATAAAATAAAAAGAATGTATAGACTATCTTTGTTTTTGTTAGAGGTGATTTTTTAAATTATTTTATATTTTCTTACTCTATATACAATGAATCTTTTAAGATTAAAGAAATTTTGTATAAAAATTCTAAAATAATAAAAAAAATTATTAATAATAAAAATATATTTATTAAAATAAAAAATTTATCAAAATATTTATATGATTTATATCTATTATGCTTATTTTTAAACTTAAAATTTTTAATTTTTAAATTTTTAGCCAAAGAGATAAATATTTTAAAAATTAGAATGATTAAATATAATTAAAAAATATCTTATATATGAAAGGTAGTGTATATATATATATATATATATATATATATTTTATCAATCCAAAAGACCATACATTTATACATGTATCTAACTATTATTGTGTTGTAATATGGCTATATGGTGAAAGATAAAAATATGGATTCTATTGTAGAAGAGCCTAATTAAAAAGATATAGTAGAAAAACATAGATAATAGATAAGGAGGTAGTAAAAATTAAAAAGTGCTAATGCTGCCTTCTTATACAAGAGACTTCAACTTACTATATAGAAGCATAAATGAACCAAATCAAAGAAAATAAGATAAATAATTGATGTAGGTATCTTTAGTAAGGAATTAAGAATAGATTTTAGCAAAATTTACCTCAAAATTTTAAAAACTGATACTTGGAGATGATTGATTGTGAACCTAGGTTGAAATCAGATCCTAAGGCATAAACCTACATACCTATGGCAAATGGGAGGTTCTTTAGTTGATCAAAAAGTAGGATTTGGGGGCAGACTTTAGGAGGTTTCTTTGAGCATTAGTTTGGAGTGATTTGGATATATATTGACTTTAAAATAGCTTTGCAAAGTCAAGGTCATTTTAGGTGACTCTAATTTTTGTGAAATAAAATATGGTTTATATTTTTACAAAGTTTGTGAGTTTGGTAGTAGATCTATAAGTGAAAATTTGTAAGTTTATGATTATAGTTTTATTAAATGTGAGCTTAGTCAAACAATTAGATTAAAGGTTATTGAAGTTTAAGTGAGACAAGGTTTTAGAAATTGGGTTTTATAGATCAGTGAGGATTTTTAAGATATCAAGCAATCTACTAGTTGGATTGAAGTGAAACTTATATTTGTAGAGGGTAGACTTGAATTCTTATTTATTTATGAATTTTGAGAGCAATTGAAAAGTGTAAGAAAGAGATATTAGCACTAGGATATTAATATCAAGGTTGGAAAAGAAAGCTTGCCTATATTCAAGCAGATTTTTAGATTCATCTTCTATTTGGTATATTAGATGTTTTTCAAAATTTTTGTGATTATTTCCAATTTAGTTTTTGAAAGATATACAAATTTTGAGTCAAAATCAATGATTTAATTATTAATTATTAAGGTTTCAATTTGCTATAGGAATTACTTAGGATTTGATTAAGATTTATTTAGGATTTAGGATCCAATTAAGATTGATTTAGATTTTAAGATTTAATTAGGATTGATTTAAGATTTAAGATTTAGAATTTAGAATTTGATTAGGATTTGTTAGGATATAATTAAGATTTAACTATGATTTGATTAGAATTTTATCAAGATTTGATTAAGATTTGATTAAGATTTGATTATAATTTCTATTTTTAGATTTAAAACTTCTACTTTAATATTTTTTTAAAAAAACTATATTAATATTTCTTTAGAAGTTTTATAGGATTTTTTAAAATTTCTTTTATAATTTTTTGAAAATTTAATTGAATTTCTTTAATGTTTGAGCATACTTATTAATCTTTAATTATAATTCATATATAATTCTATTCGAGGTATTCAACCTTATTATTATATATATATATATATATATATATATATATATATATATATTTATCTTCTACATTTATCTTCTACAATCAAATGCCTAGTATATTTTATTTCATATAATATGACATTGTTTATATGTCCATCCACATATTTAAATAAAAAATTATTTAAATTTCTATAATTTAACTATCTATATATTAATCTATTTATTTAAATTAATAATATTTAAATATTTATTATCTAAGCATGGTGTGAGAATGCCATTATGCAACCAAATCAAGAAAAGAAGCAATGAGGTTAGCAACCAAAATTTACTACTTCTATTGTTCTTAGAGGTAGAACATAAGCAACATAATGACTAAGATAAGGCTATAAAGTGAGGCAATCGTTTGATTTTTTTTAATCTAAAAGTAATTATATTAAAAGTATAAAAGATGACAAATATAGATAATTTAAATAAGTTGTATTAAAAGATCAATAACAAAAGGATCGTATTGTATCAAATAATTTTTTTTGCAATCTATAAGAATTTTATAAAGAATCTTTGAAGAAGATAAAGATCTTTAAGAGCATTGTTGATATATGTAATAAAATTAATTATAAAGAAGATATTCTTATTATTGATATTAAATTATTATAAAATAGAAATATTATCAAATCAAAGCTTTAAAATAAAAATTTAAATATCATATAATAAAATAGATAGAAGAAACAACTATAGATTTGTCATGGATATATAATATAAGAAGGTTCTAAAAGATTCTAAAAAGTTCTACTTAGTCTTAGAAGTTTCTAAAAAATTATATTTGATCATAGAAGGTTCTAAAAAGTTCCACTTGATTCTAAAAGATTTTAGAAGATTCTTGATGATTTTGAAAAGATCCTAATAGATCCTTGTAGGTTCCAAGAAGGTCCTAAGAAATCTTAGATGGTCTTTAAAGGATCTTAGATTTACTTCACCTCCAAGAATCAAAAAAATTCCTCAAAGAGCTTCCTAGTACTTAATATATATAGGAATCAAGGTTGAGAGGATCTTCAATCTTGACAATGTAATTCTTATGGCTCAACTTGGATCTTTTGGTCTTATTCTTGTGCCTTGTCGTAGCTCTTTGCATGTGATATAAAATAAACATCTTCTGTTTTAGTTCTTTGAACTTTTGGAATCTTGTTCTACTTGAGTGATATGTCTATAATAATTTGTTGATATTAATATAGCACAATATTAAAATTTAGTGTTTCTAAATAGAAAGCAAATTATCCCTCTTCTTAGAAGTACTATAGCACTCTAAAGATTGTCCATTATCTTCTTATAGACCAATATTTTTCTTGATTTTTTCATATCTATTTCTTCTTATTTCATTTCAATGGAAAAAAGTGAAGGATTCAATATGGCGGATTCCAAAGAAGTCAAATTAGATTTAATTATAAACGCTTTTGAAACATTGAAAGTTAAGACTGAGATCTTATCTAAGCAAAATGAAGAACTTTATATGACCATATATAATAGTCAAAGAGCAGAACCACCTCAGCCACTATCACAAGTCATTTTAGGAATTCCATCACCAACATCTATTTTATTAAAAGATGTATGTATTTAAGACAACAATTCAATATCAATAGCAAAAAAATCAAGAATTAGCTTCTTAGAGAAGTTTGATGGAACTTATTTAAAATTTTGTGGCTTTATAAATTAAGTATGATTTATTATTTTACTTCAACTTTAGTAGTATTTTACAAAAGCATCTTGTGTTGGTTTGGTTGGAACCTTGCTCTCAAGTCAATCTTTGTCTTAATTTGTTCCATTATTTGAGAATAATTCTTCCATATTAAAAAAATGTCCATTGCCTATGCACCAACATTAAAAAAATGTCCATTGCCTATGCCACAAATTTACACCAATTATTTGACATCTTCTATATCTTCTAATCTTAGTAAATATTTGAAAGTAGAAGATATACAAATTAATACAGTTTGCTTCAAATCCCTTTTTGAGTAAGAAAAGAAGGATATAAAAGAACACGGCTTGTGTTTGTATTGTAGAAAACTTAATTACAAGATTAATAATTGCTATAAAAAATATTGACATATATATATCAAATGAAGAGTGCAGCTACATCATTAGATATTTTTCAAGAAAATAAGGACATCTAGCTATAATAAGGATCTTATGGTTGGATTTTTTTACTCCACAAATCAAAAAAGATCATATATTATCATCTAATCTTTCTTATTGCTTTACCATATTAATATGTTTAGATACCTAAAAATTCAAAATTCTTACTTTAATAGATTCAAGAGCCTTTATTTGTTTTATTGACTTAGAATTTTCAAAAATCCATAAAATTTTGTAATAAAAAAACCCAAGGTTATTCATATAGAAGTCATAAATGGTCAACCTTTATCTTTTGGATATATTATTCATAAAACCAGCCTATTAGAAGTAACATCCAAGAATTATAATAACTCTATCATTTTAGGACTTTCTTGGCTTAAAAGATATAATTGCCATATAAATTGGATATCTTATAAAATAAAATTTCTTGAAATACTGCAACTTGTTATTATTAAATTTGATAAAAAAACACCATACACCTTGTAAATCTAAAACCATAAAATCTCTCTTTATTAGAACTAGAACTTTTATGTGAGTAATTAAAAAAAATACTTCTTTTGTTGTTTATGTGACTTCAACATTTGAAATAGCAAGTATTCCAATAATCCTTCTAAAATAATAAAATAATTTTAAAGATGTATTTAAAAAGAAGAACTCAAATATCTTGTTAAAACATTGTCCATATGATTGTACTATTGATCTTCAAAATATGTCACAATCATCTTTTGGTCTAATTTATAACTTATTAGAAAAAGAGCTTATAACTTTGAGAGAATATATTGACAAGAATTTAACAAAGAATTTTATTTGATATTCAAAATATCTTATTGGTGCACCTATATTCTTTGTATAGAAAAAGATGGATCTCTACAAATGTACATTAATTATTGTAGCTTTAATAAAGTGATAATAAAAAATCATTATCTTTTGTTATTGATATCTAGATTCTTTGAGTAATTGGATCAAGGTAAGATCACCAAAATAGATCTTTGTAGAGCTTATAATCTAATATGTATTAAAGAAGGGGACAAATGGAAGACTGCTTTTTCTACAAGATATGAGCATTTTGAATATAATATCATACCTTTTAACTTTACAAATGCGCCAATCATTTTCTAACATTTGATAAATGATAAATTTTATGAATTTCTTGATGACTTTATTATATATTATTTGGATGACATCTTGATTTATTTTAAGACTCTAAAAGAGCATAAATAATATGTTTGTCTTATCTTACAAAGATTATGAGATATTGGACTATATACCAAATTTTAAAAATGTATATTTCATGAGTCCCAAGTGGAATTTTTTAATTATATCATCTCAAATGAAGGCTTAATAATGGATCCAAAGAAAATTAAGACTATTACCTACTAAACAATTCCAAAATTGATATGTAACATTCAATATTTTTTTATATTTGTAAAATTTTATAGAATCTTTGTCAATAATTATTTTCAAATTGTCCCTTTACTTACACAATTGACATACAAGAATAAGCTTGAATAGAGATTTAGAAGTTAAAAAAAGCCTTTGAATACTTGAAGACAATATTTACCATAGTCCTTTTTATTCATCTAGACTTTTCTAAGCCATTTTTTTAATAAAAACCAATGCTTTGGACTTTGCATTGAGAGTAATCTTTTTCTAATTTGAAAGAGAAGGGAGATTGCATCTACTTGTATTTTATTCCAAAAAATTTTTAGCCATAGAAATCAATTATGAGATCTACAATATGAAACTTTTTGCTATTATGGATTCTTTCTTGGAATGGTGCCATTTGCTTGAAGATGCTTTACATTCAATGATTAAGTATACAAATCATAAGAATCTTGAATATTTTATATCGACTTATATTTTAAATTGTTGTGAAGCCTTTTAAAGATTATTTTTATTTTATTTCGACTTAAATATTATATATTGAACTAAGAAGTAATAAGGATTATTAAATATTTTATCAAGGAAATTATACTTTATATCAAAAAAAAGAGGTAATATATTACTAATAATAGATAATACTCTTAAAATCCAAGAAATTTTATCTTTAAGCGACTTATGTATTAATTCTGATAGATTCTTTATTTCTTGATTAGGTTCATATAACCTTGACTATATCTTAGGCAATTTGATAAGTTTTTGGCTCAAAATTTTTAAAAGTGTATGTGTTTATGTCACAAGACTATGTGCAAAAATTTGTGGCATTAGAATTTTGGATTTGTGAGATATGAAGAAAATAGTGCTCAAGTGTCTCTGAGCTAGGGTTTTAAGCACCTGCTAGGGTTTTTAAGATATTGGATGATCAAAAACTAATTTACACTTGATTCTTTTTTTTGATAAAATTCAAGAGTATTATCTGCATTTTAAATTTTTTTTTTAATAGAAACTGAATAGTTGGATTAAGAGTCTATAGTCAAGGTCTAGACTCTTACTGCCATTAGCTTACAAGCATTGATTTTAACTCCCAATATATTCTTCAACCTAGCTTGGATTTTATCAAGCTATATACAATAAAAAATAGTTAAAATAGTATTTTTTTCCAATCCCAATCGTTGATCATCTATTTCTTTCTATATTTGTAAGTTATATCCAAAAGAATGACAGTAGGTACAATTTCAACACCTTAACTTTGAGTGCCTATATCTCTTTCATAAAAGGTCCAAATTATACAAAATTTGCACCAAAACCATATGTAAAAAACCAAACTTGCTGACCTTAGCCTTTGATGTTCAATTCCTCTCAAAAAAACCCTAATCCCTAATAAACCCTTGAGCAGCCTCCTTGAAGCCCATTTGGCATGATTTTTGGCCAATAGGAATAGAAACTTCTATCATCCATCTCCATTCATTCATATAGATAGCCCAACTATTCCCTTTCATACTAAAAATTCCTTTCTAATCTTTTTTCTTATAAGATGTACATAATATATATTCTAAATATCAAATAAAAGAAGTAAATAAGATCTTAAGGATCACCAATGTTTAATAAAGGTGACTAAAAGATATATAAAAATTATTATCAATATAAATCAATCTCAAAATTACTATTAAAAAAAAGATTGTATAAATCTTATTAATAGCCCTATTAAATAGATTCCTTCTAAATTAATAACCTAATCACATCTTATAACTAATAAAATCTATTAATATGGCTTTTACTTAATTATATAATAAATTATATATTAAATATATATATATATATATATATATATATATATATATATAAGTTTTTCACATGGTAGCCATATCACAACACAACAACAGTCTCTTCTATTTTGAAGAATATCTATATATTCTAAAAGAACCAGTGTGTCTTTGTATTCTTCAAACACATTATGACTTTCCAATTGCGAGATATTTTGGATTCAACAAGATATTGAAATTTATTTTTAAAATTTTTTGATAGCTTCAAATATGAAAAGCTATCAAGAAATTTGTCCTCTCCTATAACATATGTTTTAAATAAAAAAATCCTCAACATCACCTATATAGAATTCTTTAACCACTATCACTTTTAGAACAATTTTGGTCTTTTATTTCTATAGACTTCATTACACATTTTCTATCATTGAATTTCTTTGATACTATATACATAGTTGTCAACCGATTTATTAAGATGGCATATTTTGTCCTTTACAAGAAGACTATTAGTGGTAAAAAAATAGCCAAACTCTTTATTAATAATATCTATCAATATCATAGATTAATAGATAATATTATATCAAATCAAGCACTTCAATTTGTATCTAAGTTTTAAAAGTTATTTTTTGAGATTTTTCAAGTATATATTAAGCTTATTTTAGTATTTTATCTATAAATTAAAGGCCAAATAAAGTAAGTCAATTATATCTTAGAATAGTACTTAAGATATACTATTAATTACCAATAAGATGATTAAATAACTTATTTGTCTCTAGCTGAGTTTGCTTACAATATAGTTTATGCATCTATTCAATGGATTTTATTTTATTCCAATTATGATTATCATCCAAAATTAAATATATTATCTATTAATAGATTCCAAAATCCAATAGAAGATGGCTTTGTAAGCTAAATTAATGATATCCAAGTTACTTTGAAACTTCAATTAGAAGAAATCCAAATATGCTCCAAAAAAGCAACTGATACAAAGAATAATAGTCAAGTTGGCAATAAAATATAGTTGCTCCAATATAATATAAAGACTACTTCACTATCTGACAAGTTAGACTACCAAAAGTTGGAACCATTTTCTATTTAAAAATAAATTAATTCTATTGCTTATTAATTGGAACTACCAACATCTATAAAGATATATCATATTTTTTACATATCTCTTTTGGAATCTTATAGAATATCAAGCATATCAAGAAAAATACAACCACCACTACCTTATGTTGAAGTGAATAGCCATAAAGAATTTGAAGTAGAAGAGGTATTTGATTTGAGGCTAAAGCAGAGATAGTTGAATTATTTTGTATAATGATATGATTACAATATTATTGAGTATACATGGAAGCCATCTTCAAATTTAATCAATACATTATAAAAAATATATGAATTTCATTGATGATATCTTTTTAAATCTAAAGTAGCAACACATATTAGATAATACTCTCATCTGGCATATTCAAATGTGGTCCATTTTAGAATTTGTAATTTTTTATAAGAAAGATGGAAGTAGTTCCAAAAATTTTAGAGCTCAATTTATATATATATATATATATATATATATATAAACTAACAAATCTAAAAGTAATTCCATTATATCTTGAGATTGTAACATATCTTTGATTTAGCTTGTATATTAAGATATGAATAATCAAAAAGACAATACCATGCCAATTAGACCATCTCAATTGAGAATTTTACATTTGCAACCTTGAGATGAAGAACCACTTGAATCAAAAAGACGCTATAGAATATTCAACAACTACTTTGTGGTAATCATCATCAATATAGAACTTATCTATGAAAGGTGCCTTGAAGTAGGTTTTAAAGAGGTTTTTGTAACTAAGACATGGAATTTTAAGCTTCGTCTATAATAGAAGGCATTGGTCACTATTATTGATTACAAGGACCAATAAATCTTTTAAGTGATAAAAGATAGTTTGAATATGTAGAAGATACCATAGAGTACATCTTTGATTTTTTTGGCCTTTTATCAACTTTGAATTTATCCCTCCTCGTAGAACTTTGAACTAAGGGGGGATGTGATGTTATGGACATACAATAGAAAAAGATTCTAAAAGATTCTAAACGATTCTATTTAATCTTAAAAGATTTTTAAAAATTCTATTTCATCATAGAAGCTTCTAAAAGATTCTAAAAGATTCTATTTAGTTCTAGAAGATTCTAGAAATTTTTTAATGATTTTAAGAAGGCCCTTGTAGATCCTAGTACGTTCCAAAAAAATTTTGGAAGGTCTTAGAAGGTCTTAGGGAATCTTAAATGGTCATAAAAGGATCTTAGGCTTGCTTTACTTCTAAGCATTAGAAAAACTTCTAAAGGAGCTTCCTTGTATCTAATATGTATAGGAGTCAGGGTTGAAGAGATCCTCAATCTTTTCAATGCAATTCTTATAGCTCAGCTTGAACCTTCTAGTTTTGTTCTTGTGCTTTGTTATAGGTCTTTGCTTGTGATATAAAGTGAACGTCTTTTATTTTAATTTTTTGAACTTTTACACTGTTATTTTACTTGAATGATGTATCCATAATAAGATTAAATAAAATTTAGAAAAAAAAAAACTTTGATTAAATTGGTTGCATTGTTTTAGAAGAAAATAAAAATAAAAATAAATAAAAATATCAAATGACATATAAAAGTATTTGTGAGCATTTGAATTTGATGTTGAATGTCTTGTAGCTTCACATCCTTACAAAGCTTCATAATATTAGTACAATAAACATTCTATATTCTATTGTGGTATTTCAAGAATTTAATTTAATAATTTTTATGTTAAAACAAGCTATGTACAATGCTATTGCAAGAATAAAAGCTTGTAATTTTAATAATAATATGTAGCTTTTAAAAATGATAAAAATTAATATAAATCTTAATTAAATATTATTTTAATAATATTTTATATAATTTTAAAATAAATTCGTACAAACTAATTGATTTTTTATCATATGTATTTATGATTATGTATTAATAAATTATAATATTTGTTTAATTTTTTATTAATTTTTGATAATATAAAATTTTAGAAGTAATTTATTATAATAATTGTATTATAAAAAGTATATTATATATATAACATATATGTCTTCTATAATAGTAATATATATATATATATATATATATATATATATATACATATATATAAATCTAAAAAACCAAGATTAATTTCTAATTTAAAAAGATTATTTAAAGTGACAAAAGCTATACCTCAATTTTATCTTAATGACTTATTTTAATATATTAGTTTTAAAGAAATAAAAAGATCTTCTATGTTAGTCTTTTGTTATAGATAGGAAAAAGATTATTTATGTTTCAAACATTATATTAAAATTTCATTCATGATTTTTAATTTTAACATTAATATTTATCTAAAACATTTAAATTTTATAAATTTTCAGATTAATTTTTATAAATTTTTTATGTTGTAATTTTTCTTTATTGATAATATATTGGTATAAATAGGAGTAATCAATATAGTCTACAATTTGATGTTAAGTTATTAGAAAATCTTTTATTATTACATCTTATTGATGGTATAAAATATATAAATATTTATTTTAATATAAAATTAAATATTAAATATCAAATATAGTTATAAATTAATAAAAAATAATTAAATAAAATATATTTAAATATTACTATTTTTTTACGATATAAATAATTAAATATTAAATATAGATTTTAAATTTTAAATAAGTAATAATATTTAAAAAATTACAATGTTATTCTTTAGCATACTAATTTAATTTAATTTCTTTTAAATTTATAGATCTATTATATTTTTAAAATAATATATAGAATTTTTTAATATAAATAAGTATATAAAAATATCAAAGACTATAAATATTACTATATATAAGATATATATATATATATATATATATATATATATGAAATTTCTTTTTAAAATATTAACATCTTTTAAAATTATTTTATAATTTTATGGATTTGATTTATATTGAGTTGTATTTTTTTACTTCAACATATTTTTCAATTATAATCTTTGAGCTTTAAATTCTTAAAGTGTAATATTAAACTTAGTATATTTTTGATTATATATTAATTATATATTAAAAGCTTTAATATTTGATAATATTTGAAGCCTCTAGTAATAATCTTCAAGATACTATAAAAGATAAAAATTTATCTTATAACAATAGATCTTATTATTTTTACTTTTTATAGAAACCAAAAAGACCAATAATATTAAATGCTTTAATATTAAAGAATAAAATAATTTACATATAGGACAACAATTTACATCTAACAATTAGAACATATAAAATAGAGATTTATTTACAAAATGTGAATTTTAAAGTATATAAAGATTCAAATCAAGTGCAAATAGAATTTAATTGACAACAATATAGTTAATTTTCAAAAAATATTTTACTTCTTTTGTGTTAAACATCTTTAAATAATATTCAATATAATAGAATATGATTTTGTATTTTTTTATTTTTTTATTTAATTTAATATCATTAAAATATAGAATATATATATATATATATATATATATATAATATTTTTTTAATACTAATCCTTTAATGAATAAGTTGTAAAAAAAAAAAACAAAAGTGCAAATTATTGCAAAATGATAAAAATATAATATATTTCATTATGGACTACATAACTATTATTTCATATAATGGACTATATTGTAGTGTTTTTCATGCATATAGTCATTTTTAATCTATAGTATATCAAAAAGATATCTATTTTATATTAAAATTAAATTATATGTAATTTAAAATAGTTTTTTTTGTATTTAAACTAATTTTTTTAAAAAAATAACTTCTAACACAATTAATCTGCATTATTGAATTCTATTATTATATAAATATGTAGTATTTTTTGAAAATCTTTTAAATAGATTAAAGAAGAATAGATGCCATTATCTACAAAAGCCATCTTCATTACAATTACACTACTATATTAAAATATTCAACTACTAAAAAATATTTGAAGAAACAACTATTTAATACTAAAATTTTAGTTAATTAATTTGACTTAAATAAATATTTTAGAATTATCTACTACACTAATCCAATTATTTTAACTTATCTAAAAAAAATCACTTATAGAAAATTTGTAAAAAAAATCAACTTAGACAAGGCTCTACCAAATAAAGGTAAAGAAGTCATGCACTCACAAGAATATGCAAAATAGTACTTTTAAGAGTTTTCTTAACTATTTATCACCAATAGAAGATTACTAACAAATACATATCAAAATAATAATTTTAATGATAAAAAAAAATTAGTAGAAGTAAAAAAAAAAATTATTCTACTAGTATATGTTTTTATAATTAACAAGAGAAAGTGTTTTGCATCTAATTTAAAAAAAAAAAAAAAAAAAAAAAAAAAAAAAAAAATCTTTAAAAAAAATATTTTTTTATTTTTTTCTTCTTTTATTTGTATTAAGTCTAAAAATCTTATATCCTAAGGATTTTTATTTTTTAGATGTTAAAGAATCTTCTTGCAAGATAATATTTTTTTTACAAAAATCAAATGCAATAAATCTTCTTTGAGACATTTTTCATATTACAAGATATTTCTTATCTTGTATAAAAGCTTAAGATAGTATTTTTTCTAACCTTGTTGTTTATATTACTTTATATAAGATGATAATCTAACTAATTGAAATCTTTTACTTACTTTTCTTTTAACAAAAATAAATACCAAAATTAGATTTGATCATAAAATAATTATAATTATATAACAAGTGTTGCTGTAAGTTTATATATATATATATATTTTTTATATAATAATAATTATTATTATTTTTATTTTTATAATAAAACTATCATTGAGATTATTAATTTTTATTTCAAAATTAAAGTACTAGATTTATAAATGATTATAAGTAAATATAGTGTTATAAAACTAGTTATCTATACTTTTTTTTTTAAATTTATTATAATTGATTATTTAAATTTTTTTTATCATGATAATTTTTAAAACAAGAAACTTTTTCTAATCAGTAAAAATGATAATTTAAATTTGCAATATTTTTAAATCTATGTTATAGAATCTAACTACATTACAATTCTTGATAAATCAATGTATGTAAAATTCTTATCCATATCTATTTATAAGTTAATAAATCTTTTTTGACATATCATTTGACATCAAAAAATAGAAGAAAATATTTATTTTTAAAATAATAAAATAAAAAAAATTCTATGTATATATATAAAATAAAAAAGCTCGTAATATTTTTCCTAAACTTTATAAGATATGCTTTCAAGAATACATACTTTATAAAAAAAAACTAAGTCAATAATAAAAACCATCTACATTTAGGATATTTTATAGCTAAATTTAAATTTGAGAATAAAATATAGATATACCAAAATTTGAGCTATTTTGTAATATTTTGATATTTTATCTTAAAACCATTCATTATTAAAGGTAGAAAAAAAAATTATCTTTGCACATTTATATTTATCTTTTAAAAATATTCACAAATCAAATTAAAATATATTAATTATTTTATATTTTTATTTTAAATAAAAAATCAAATTATATATATAATTATATATATCTATTAATGGCTAAATAATTAGTAAATAAAATAAATTCTTAAGAATTGAAAAAAATCTTTAATATTTAAATGTGTTATTTTATTATTTTAAAATTGATATTTCTAATAAATTTACTTTGAAAAAATTATTATAATAATTATTATTTTTAATTATACACTATTATAGCTTTAGATATAAATTTTATTCTTTTTTAGTATACTAAATTTATTTTATAAATTTAAAGATTATAACATCTAGTTTTACTATTATAATCCAATAAATCATTAAAAGATTTATTGCAATATTTGATATAAAATTAAATTAAGTTTAGTTTAAAATATTAAAAAATAGATAAAAAAGGATTATATATATTATATAATATAATATAATATTTAAAATCAAATCAAGAATAATTTGAAATATTTGATTTCATTAAATTAATAAAATAATTTTAAATAATTTTACATTATTTTTGAAAAAACATATAAAGATAACTATAATAATAGAAATTTAAGAATTTTTGTAAATTAAATGTTTTTATTTTATAGATAATATTGCTTAAATCATTGGTGTTTGTAATAAAAAAATTTAGTTTTAAATCAAATCAAAATAGTCAAAAAAATTCAATTGAATATGGCATATAAGAATTAATATAAACATACTGAAAAAAGAAAAAGAATAAGAAAAATATAAATGATGATAACTTTTTTTGAAAATACATAATTATATATATATATATATATATATATTTATATATATATATATATATATATATATATATATATTTATATATATAAACACATACTAATATAATCCTTGCAAGAAAAGAGAAGCTGAAACTTTACACACTATTTTTTCTAAAATTAATCTAACATGTTGATGTGAAGAAATAATAAAGTTACAGGAATAAAAAAGAAATAGTACAAAATTTAAATATTCAAGAATAGCTTGATATTTTAAAATAAACAATAAAATAACTATAAGCATTTTAGGACAAAAGGATAGAATTAAAAATATTAAGAGATGTTTTTGAAGCCGTGAGATTTTTTAAAGTATTTATAATTTTATTTATAATCATGTTTATTGTAAAAAGATCTCTAAATGAAAATTAAAAAATTGACAGGATTTGGTAGTTTAAATTTTGTTTTGGTTTATATAAAGATGAATGTGTTTAAAATCTTAGATCTTGAATAAATAATCAAATTATCCCATACGAGCGTGTGTTTATATATATATATATATATATATATGCAGTAGTATCCCTAGTAATTTATAGCCTCGGTGGATAGAAATTTTTTAAGTTACGCGAGGTTATAAATCAAGCGGGGTAAAAAAAAGAAAAATAATTCGGCATGCCGCTGTAGCAACTGTACCTCGGCACAACGTCAAAAGCAGCTTCGACAACTTGGGCGTTACCAGCTCAAGGTTTCGGTGCAGACTTTCAATCTGAATTCGCCTTCACAATATTGGAAGAAAAGGAACTGCGGTGTCGAAACGTGAAAAGGTTTCAGTATGAGTTGGTACTCCAATTGTACAGCCAGTGGAGAGGCAATCCGTCACCGGGACCAGCAGGCACTCGCAGGGACCGAATTTCTTTGTCGACCTTGGCGATGTCGACTTTGAAGTGGGGCGTCTGGTAAGAGCTCTTGCATTCCGTCGTCTTGCCAGCTGACGGAGCTACAATTCGCTCACCCCACGGAATTCCTTGCGTCATGTGCTTCAGCTCGAGTGCAGGAACAATGGTCGACGACAACCAGGTCGTACGACCGCAAGGTCCGTGTATCTCGATCACGGCCGCACGTTTTACGTAGCCCAGATGTTCGCACCGTGCGGTGTAATGTACACATCAGTTGGTGCCATGAGCAAAACAACCTCCGGCAATGACTGGTTGTAAGCACCTTTTGCCAGAAGCTCATCGACAATTGTCACAAGCAGCGGCGGTTGCGTCATTGAGCGAAGGTGTTGCGCCACTTCATTAATGTTCACTATCCGTCTCCGGGAAGCATATTTTCGTCTAAAGAGCGTCACTCGCAAGGGGCGTGGTGGCTTTGCGATAACGGTCGATAGCTGGACCGAAGTTTTGCACCCCTAGTTGTGGACTCATTCTTCCAGTTGCGTCAGCTGTAAGGGTTAGGCTCTCAAAACACAGTGGTCGAGCCTCATATTCTTTGTGCTGAAGAAACTTCGCCCCCGATGCAGCGGCTCGCCCCAGTTACGCAATTTGGTACATGAATGTGTTGCGGTCCATTTTGTGTTTAGCTTGATCCAGCCATGTATGCATGCGGTGCACATAATAATGGTTCACAGGTGTGTGACTCCCGTCAACTGGATCCTGAGAACCAGACAAAATCGGCCACACGCGCTCGGAGAAATGGTGGAAAACATTCCCGAGGTATGGAATTATGTGTGTTGTGTTTCCAGCGAGCCACAAGGCATCCTTCGGCGTGTCTTTTTCAAAAACTGAGCCTGGACAGTTTCATGAGCAGTTGTATGCCTTGTTCCATTCAGAAACCATGACTTTCCCTAAATTGAACCATGACTATCTCTCGGTTTATTGAACAAAAAGGGCATCGTATGAGCGTTACATTCAGTTGGAAAGCAATGTAGGGATCGTCGATTCGGTCAGCAAGATGAGTCCATGGCGGGGCTGACGATGGTGGGATAGAAAGCCCTTGATACTGACTGATGCGAGCTCACAGTCCATGAATCGCAGAATTAGGGTTTTATTCCTCACTTGATTTATAAAATTTCACATTTTTTTATTAATTATGCAAAAAGCAAGGTTGTAAGTTTACAACCTCGAAACAATCTCCATTCCAGCAAATATTATCAGTTAAGCAAAGAATATTAGTTGAGGGGCATAAATTATGCAAGGTACCATTATTTATTTGTTTATAATTAAATTTTGTTTTTTATAATTAAGAATATCTTTATTTTTCTAAAACTCTTAACAAATATAAAAATATTTTGACATAAGAATATCTGAAAAAAAATTATGATTTTTGAAGATTAATAATGTAGTTTGAAAAAATTAATAATCTAATTAACTAATTTATTTATTAAAATTATATTTTATGTATATAATTAGTAAAACACCTTATCATAATTTGAATAGAAATTTAATTGGTACTGGAATATATTTAAGATTATTTAATAATATTTTTATATTATTAAAAATAAAAGAAAATAATCACTATTTATAATTGTTTGAAGTTGTTCTCTTGTAGCTAAATCATTAAATTATATTAGATCAAATTTAATATGTATTAAACTAAATTTGGCTTTTGAAAAAAAATTATATACATAATTTGGCTTTTGCAATATATCATAATTTTAACTTTATGTAAAGATTTTTTTCCAAAATTATATAAAACTATACTGCAAAAAAATATATATATTATTATTATCACTATTATTTTTCTTAAAAATCAAGTAACTATGCAAGAAAATAAAAATAGTGCATTGTGCACAAAAAACACATATCTTAAATTTATATATATTATATTTTATAAATTTATCTTATATTTATAAAAAATAATATAAAGACTTAGGTATTCTTTTATAAATATACTAATAGAATGATTTAAACTTTTAAAATTTATCTATAACACTTAGAATAACTTTGTAAAAAAATTATGTGTATATATATATATATATATATATATTTATGTCTCAAGACAATTAAACTTATTTTCTAACTCTTCTCTTATGTCATACTATCTTTATAAATTTTAATTCTATTTAAATTTTCTGCATGGTGGTTCTCAAAGACATATTTTTTTCTTGTTTGTGATATTTAAATTAAATACCATAGTGACTTATATTAAGTAGATATTTATAAAAATAAATAATTTAAATGAAAAAAAGTTTCCAAGTTAGTTTTATTATTATAAAAATATATAATATCAATTTCTAATCTAATTTTTTTAACTATAGATCAATTTAATAAACATTAAATAAAAAAAAATATATAATCCACTTTTTATCTTTTTGGAGCTCATTTTTTTAATGTAAAATCTTATAACTTGTAACCTTTTATGTTTACTATTAATCATATATTTGGAAAAATCATTAAAAAAATCTCACAATAATTTTAAATATAGTTTTTGTTGTCTCTTTATAAATTCTTTAAAATCATCTCAATTTTGCAAATATAAATAATGAGAGACTCAACAAGTAAAGTAATATTTTAGAAGTATGTAAATCTAACATATATTTTTATTAGACTTCTATTAAATTAAATTTGTTGTTTAATCAATTCATTGAATTATTGCTCACATACATAAACAACAATCATTTTATTTGAAATGTTTCTACAGTTTCATCATGCATACCTTAAAAGAAATATCCACTTTCCTATCATCCCTTTTGTGTATAAGTATATATCTATATATACATTCTTTCAAGATGTGAGAATACATGAAGATGTTGATGCCATTTCTCAGTATTTGAAATGTGACTAATGTATAAATACACACCATCTATACGCGACAAGACATGTCGTGTGCAGTATATTCATGGGAAAGGCCGTTTACGTACGGAAAAGGAAGGTGCAAAGAAACTTCGCTCCATTCTGACAACTGATAAGGCCGCGTCGAACCGAAATGCCATGATGGCTGTTTCAGGACCTAGAAATGGGGTTGTCGTCTGGTTTGGGCCGTGAGAAAAGGGACCTCGGCTGCGCAATGCGTTCTTTGCGAAGCTTGGCGATCCGGCGCCATGCTTATCACCTCATAGGCTTCTTCCATCGTCGTTGCGTCTCTTGCCGATCCGTTGCCATCGCAGTGAATCCAAGTTTTCATTTCTTAGCTGGAGCAGAGTAACATCTCTTACGGTCTGCGCCGCTCACTTCTTGAATATTATTTTTTCTAAGGCTTTTGGTTGTGATTTGGTGCTAATCTTGCCGAACGTGAAGCTAGTCTGTCAGCTTGACTGTGCGGGTGTTTGATCTATTCGTCGTCTAGATGAGGAAACGAGAGCATGCTTGCCACATTGCGCGCTGCTTTTTTATTAGTTCATGACTGTCTGTGTCCAATTGGATGTACACTTCCAATGCGTTGGTGATGCAGTTTGTTTGCACTCACATAGGTCGTGTAGTTTTTAATTTTTTAATTTTTTAATTAAAGGTTTGATGCTGCGGTTCGATTTCATGTGCGGTTGCCGTGGGTTTGCGAGGTGAGGTGGTGGCATTATACTAAGTTGTAGGTAGGTTTTTAGATTACGGCATTCGGAGATGTAGTTTTGCTGCACGGTAGCTCAACAGTCGTTGCAGTTGTCTTTCGTTTATTAATGATACTCTGCATCGCTAATGTCGGTCGTAGCATTAAGGTTAGTTTCTTGTGATCATTCACTGCAAGGGATTTCAGACTTACTTTTGCTCTGTACGTTTTCTTCGTTCGTTTCGTTTTGTGAAACAGCTTGGCCTTCTGCATTTTAGATGATACTTGTTCAATGTATATTGTTGCCGATACTTCCTTTGTTACTCTATTCTTTAGTTCAGGATTTTTAAAACTGTATTTTAATTTCTCATTGATAGTACTAGTTTGTCTTGTACGTAGTGTACGAACTTGTGCAGGAAGTTGAGGAGATTACATATGTGCCTCTTATGTCTTAAAGAATTAAGCTTAGTCTTTTCCTATGACCTTGTCGTGTCCTAGCTTCAATTGCCAGTGATGATTCGCAACTGCACGTTTTCGCAACACATTTTTTTGTCTCGTGTCTCATTTAGATCTGTGGGAGATCATTGATCATTCTGGAAATTTTGATGAAAATTGTGGGAGCTCCTGCGAATGCACCAGGCCCCGTCGTGTTTACTGCAGTCTCTTGTTAGGGTTAATCTTCTGCAGACACGAGCTATTGATTGGATATTATACAGCACACTTTTCTCGTGTCTTCATCCTAGATTGGGATATATTACAGTTTGTTTCTGAAGGTCGTTTATTCTCTCCTGGATTTTAGTCGAACTTCTACCACAAACTTGTAACTGTTATTCCACACATAAGAACTCATTTACAGCCACTTTTCTATCAGCCAAGCTTGTAGCTGAAGTCGAGAGTAAGTTTTCATTAGGCTCAAAGTCTGATTCATCTTTATTTCTTCTTATGGGATCCCTATCCCAGCCGTTGTAACCATCGTAGGGTTCGCAGAGATGGTGACAAGGGATGCAGTTGTCAGGCGGTGAGGGTAACAACGAAATTTTGAAACTGCGTTATGTTTGCTTGTATGGTATAGTGGAGGGCCTCCATGTGTAGTGTGCCTTGTGCGTACGGGATGTGTTCTTGACCCTTCTCACCATCTGTTACATCTTACAGTTGTCAACGAAATGCGTTTGAGTTGCTTGAATTAGGGGCATGGGGAGTTAAATGGGGTCGCGTTTGAAACAGATATTTGCCGTACAATCTTGGAAAGGATAGGTGATAGAATCAATGTTTCACTCTTGACAGACACACTAGTTTCCTGTCTTCCTTCAGAGACTAGCAGTTGATCCATCTAACTGGTCTACGATTACTTTGCAACAGATAATAGCTTCGTTACAGATTCGCCCAAGCCTCGTCAGTCAGTTACACAAGCTTTGAAGTTTAAACTACACTGCAAGGAGGGTCGCCGGCTTTCAATATTACTTGCTAGGCCTTGGTCCAGTCCAAGTCCCAATGAAATGGACAACAGTGGCATTACTTCCCGGCAGCAGAGAAGTTCAAGCTCCATAGTTAGCAGCAGCGACAATGTCCCGGGAAGTAGTTCCACAGTGAAAAGCGACACTAACCATTCTGTATTCGTCAATCACGGTAGTTCACCGGAAACCTCTGAACTTTTCTCATGTGGATCAGAACTCGGTCCTGCAATTGAGTCCTAGCTGGCGTTGTGTTTCTTGTAGTCGTTTATAACTCATATCGCTAGCAGTTGTCATCTATGAATATTTTGTCAGTATTTTTCAACTTCCAACCCATTTGGGTGACCTCTAGTGTGAAATGACCTAAACAATGATCGGATGGTCTGTGGGTCAGGCAGACAAGTTTTAAATGTATTTTCACCTTCGTTCATTAACTTTCTTGAACGTACAGTGTTTTCTATTTTTTATATATGTATATACGTGTGTCTATTTATACATACATACATACATACATACATACATACATATACAGATATATATTTTCAGTGCATTCCTTGCATAGTGAGGACGTTTTTCTCTTGTGTTGTAAACTTGTGATTAATTAATAATTTGTTGATAAATGCAGCATTGGTACTTTGGAAAGAGAGACGACAGGAATGGGTGGGAACTCGACAGCGGCCCAAGGCTATGGAGCCTCGAGAGCCTGTTATCAGGTAAACGTTTGTCAGGAGAATAGTGGTTTCTATAGGTTGACTGCAATTCGTTCCCTGTGCAAAGTCCATTTGTGTTCTATCATTCTCTCAGAGTATTACTACCAGCATTGAGGATATCTGCTATAACTATTCCAAGTACACGGGGTACTGGATGTAAATTAGTGCGATAAGATTGGTCACGGAATCCTGTGTCCGTTTCTAATTGTATTCTCAAACCTGAGCATGTCTGAATTCTTAAAAAATTCCATCGCAACTGAAGCGAAGTATGTGTTAAGATATATTGCACGTAGTATATGATTGTACTCACCAGTGTGGAGCCTGATGCCATCCAGCTGGAGCACAACGTATGAGGATCTGCTTGCCACCAGCCGTCCCTTTGCACAGCGCATACCATTAACTGTAAGCAGCTATGCTCATACTCCATTCATTATTAATTTGAACATATCAGAGAAGCGTAAATGCCCGGAGCTACACTATTTTCACTTAGTTATGGGTCATTGAATTTGTGGGTAACTATGTTTTTAGACGATGACTTCGAACATGTATGTGAATGTATAACTGATGTGACAAGTGGAACACCAGGAAATGGTCGACTTTCTCGTGGACGTATGGGAGCAAGAAGGTCTGTACGAATGATTTTATTTATGGTCAGAACTCAAGCTTGGATAGCTCTACTTCAGCAAACATACGGATATATTGGAAGTTTCATACCAATTCGTTTTCGGTCCCCACTGAATTACGGTTTCGACTCTTAAAAGAAATGATCAAAATGTGCGTCTGCTCTAGAGCTTGAAGAACGTTTCCAATAGAGTTTTGATGCTTGGTACTAAACGACTGGTTTTATCCAATTAGTCATGTACGTTCAGTTTACGGGAAATAGATCTTTGACAGAAGTATTACTCCCCACTACTAAAGCTCCCCGTGGCTTGGAGAATTAAAAGAATGAGAATCCAGGAGTTGGCTTCATGATCAAAGAGTATAACATGAGCATACTCTTCAACGAACCTTCTACCATTTTATGGTCCGATTTGCTGGAAGATCATTCAGTAGAGGTGTTGCATTGGAGATTCCCTTTCCATCTGATGTGAAGTACGTATAGAGATTGAGTTAGTGGTGCTACTCGATCGGATTTATTGGACCTGAATTTTTAGCAGACATTTGGAAATTTTGAATACCGAACGTATCATATTCGTATCGGCTGATTTGGATTCTCTACTTACTACATCCAAGTTAAATTGAAACCATTTTTAAAGCTGCAAAGTCCGTCTATGTGCTGTCAACTCGGCATATCATTTTCCCGCTAATTATAAATCCTTGTACGAATTTTATCGTAATCGTGTTTGGTGGAAGCCGTGGAACTGTCTATGCTGAAGAATAGAACTCAACAGTCCTGTCCTGACTGAAGAATCCCAAGATTAAATTGGTTTGTGTATGGTCGTCATGCACCTCGTCACTGTTATTGTGTGAACTTCTAAGTACCGTGAAGTACATAAAGCTTCTGAAAGTTTATTACAGTGATCTCTTCCTTGCGCTATCTTATGACGAAGAATTTTGTAATGCTTGTGAATTTCAGGCCTGAATATTTCCTTCTTTTCCAATCGGCTTTTTTCACGTTGTGAAGGTTGATATCTCTTACCATATAGAACGGTTTGAGAAGACGGTCACACTTGACAATTGTACTGTTCGATCACTACGCAGAATCCAATCTGGACGGATGCACTTTCAAAGTTTTTAAAGCTGGACTACTGCAATGACTACAGTAATGACTTCGCGTATCGCTGCAACACCTGGATGCTTCTGAGCGATAGCCACCTCACGCATGAATCTTTTTTTCATGGTAGATGGCACAACAAAATTGTCATATGCTCACGACTGAGAAATTTGGTAACTTACATGTCTGTTCAAGCATACAGAGAATGGGCTGTTAGTTGAACTCGAGAGTCACCAGGTAACTACATTCAAAGCACTACAGAGCACAAGCTTGTGTGCGAGGACGCGGTCTCACAACAGAGGAGCACAGTGCCCGAGAATTTCCATATTTCAATGAAACAATTCCACCAGTGGCCAAACCTCAGCAACGGTGAAATCTTAGTTTGAAGACAAATGTACTAGAGTTGTAAGTCACTTGATTTTGAGAGCCATTAGTCGAACAGAAGTTGATCTAGAAGCATATCCTAACTACGTGCAAGGTAATTGGGAATGTGTGGCCAATTCTATGAGTTTCTTGTTGATGGCGGCAATCTAACTAGTGTATGTGTAATTGCTGTTTGTGTTGTATATGTTTCGTTTTGTTACATGAATCCATCATTTTGTTGTATCGACGAATCGTCAGGAATAAATTTCAATTTGAAAATAGAACTGAACTTGTTTTACAAAGTAGAATTTGAGTGTCAAGTGGTTTAACCTTTCTTATTGATTTCGAGTGTTACAGATTGTCTTGAATCACCCACATCAATTAACATGTACATAGCTTCAGCCAGACACAGAAAGCGACAGAGATCAAATCCTATATGCTCTGCAGAAAGGGGCTCGCCCGACATGATTCGCTTTGAGTTTGGAGAGCTTGGCAATAGGAGAGTGCTCATCACTAGCGGCAACAGCGAGTTGGTAATCAGGCCTCTTAGGCCGAAGGAAATGTATGTAGCGATAAGCCACATATGAGGGGGCAATACCAACTCCATCAAGGGTATAAAATGGAAGATCGCATCTTGGATGTCCCTTGAACGTTGTAAAGCCTTGGTCGAATCTTACGACTGCGTCTGGATAGACAGCTTGTGCATCGACCAAGTTCATAATCAGGATAAGGATGCACAAATCTAGAATATGCATAACATATATGGAGACGCAGAGTATGTTGCCGTGGTGTTGACTGGAGATTATGGTCGGCAGTTAACCGCCCTGCGTCGTCTTACGCAACTGCTTATATACTTAGGGACCTTGGTCCGGGAATGTACGTCATCTCGTCATTGTACTTACCTTAAAACCATGGAGGGTATAGAAGAAGCGGCAGATGTTGTGAACAAAATGCAGTGGTTTAAGCGTGTGTGGATGTTGCAAGAAGCTATAGTATTTCTCACCTTCGTAGGATTTGATCGAGGTGGGAAGCTGGAGAGCGATGTGACAACAATGGATGAAATTAGAGAATTTTTTCATGCATTTGATCTTGTATGCGACGTGGGCACTGAATACTGAGCAGGATCGCTTACGCATCCCTACACTCTGTCTGTTATCGACTGTTTAGGTGTATGCAAGAAAGTTCGCGACATTGTGTATTTGATGAAGCCAATTAATCTCAATTGGTATAAAGACACGAAGCGGCTGCAAGAGCAGAGAAGATGCTTGGAATATACTGCGTATAGAGTTTTCAAGCAGCTTCATAAGTGTGACTGCGAGTTCATTCATGATCGAGTTTATGGTGTGTGTGCTCTCTTGGGTATAAAGATAAGTCACGTGGACTATGAAAGAGAATATGAAGATGTGTTCTTTGATGCTGTAAAAAAGCTCGTAGAGGGTGGAATCTGTGCCCTCCGGCTGCGGCCTCAATTGGTCCATGGCAACACATGGCTACCAAGCTTGAAGGATGTAGACCCAAAAGATGCGTGGAAGACGGTTAAATCAAGCTGTGTGATGAATGAAGAAGAAGATTCCTACCACGATGTAGTGTCCAAGGCAGATCGTGTATATACATAGGGTAGATTGGTCCAGATGGTCAATCCTTGTAAACTCGGGCAAGCATTGAGACCATTGGAAAGATCTTGCAAGATTTTTTGGAGGCTGTGCGTGTTGGAAAGGATTTTGATCCAGTTGGCAGCATTCAAGACTCTGCTTTGCTTACAATTACATATGTAGTGCTATGGATGTTTCGCAATCGTGGAAACGATGATGAAGTCACAACAAGGGATGTAGATTCCGTAATACTTTCAATATACAATAATACGAAATCTGCAGATGAAGTTGAATCGTCCAAGGACAAGAATAGGTGCAACATCTTGGAGGAATTTGGCATTGCTGCATCAGATATCAAATGGCACTTGGACACACAAAAGTTTACCACATCGCAGGAGGTAACATACATACTAGAAGGTTGTGCCTTAGTGTCACTAGAAGACAACAGCGCGTATAAAAATGTGCCATTGGTGGACCGAGATGCTATATTGGTGGCCAATAAGAAACTTGGGTTTGTCTTGTGCTGAGTGCCTTCGTCGGTGCTAAGTTCCTACGATACTTACGGTTTCTTCTACAAGCTATCTTTGGGCGTCAGAGTGCGTGAGTTTAGTTGCAATGTGCTTGTACTGAATGGTGATGACGTGTGGGACAATTATGGCGAAGCGCTCTGTTGGTACATTGGTAGGGTGTGGAATATTTGCAAGAGGAGGATATGTGTTGGTACAATACACTGGTGCTTTAGCTTCACGTCTCTGCTTCTTGCAAACTCTCAATTCACATCCTTCTAGCTCCAGTGGCAGAGGTTGAAAGCTGCTTACGGTTTCTGCTTAGACAATCATTTGTGAACCCCGTCACAAGTTTGTGAATGATTCTCGCTGAGGTCTTTCGTCAGTTATGATGATAGGAGTAACTTAATTGTGGAGGAATCATGCCTAGAATGGCAAAGTGGCAGGGTGCAAAAGCTTCACGCTCAAGATTGTTGTGGAATTTAGTGGACACCAAGATCTTCGGTGTGCTAATGAGTGTTCAATACTTGCTTGTGTTTTTATTGATTAAGATGTTTGGTGTACGAAATATACAGCAAATACAGATGTAGCTTCGGTAAGAACAGAAACAAGTTCAGCTGACGAGGTTGTTACCATGGTTCATGGACTCAAGTGCTGCTATGACTTAGTCACTTATAAGTGTATATTAGATAGGGTAAATTAATGATGAGGTCTGTGCACTTTAGCTCAGCTTTAGATCAGCTTTAGATCAGCTCAGTGTCTGGCATGACATTCATACGATTCTTCATAATCGGTGTATCTGTGATTATACTAATCAGATGAATTCCGTTCATCACTAATTACAAACCCTAAGGGAGGCGGCTGGCGGGTCATAAACCTAATGTCGACATATTCATCACCGGATATGCTGGCACATGAAACCTCAGTTTCTAGGCCAACGCTTGTGGTTATAGAGTGCTTGGGGAGGTTTTCGTGACAAGTGTCTGGAAGTGCCGTCTCAGCTTAAGAAACTTCTTTTGGGGGTTATGTGTAGTGGGTAACATTCGCCTGTGAATGTTCGCAGTCTAGGCTCGGTTAAGACAATTCGTGGCTCTTTCATTTCCTTCTGCTCTTGCCTTGAGGTGTCTTGGATGTGAAGCAATTGGTGGGGTTTTTGAGGCGATACTCTGGAAGTTGGAGCTGTTGTGGCGCATGAACCTCAGTTTCTAGGCCAACGCTTGTGGTTATCTGTTGCAGATAGAACTGGACAACGCGCTGACTATGGATGAGCGCTGAAAGTGCAAGTCGTTAAATTCTGCTCTTGATAGTTCGACGGCTGTGATGCTATCTGCGAGTTAACAGCCGTGGAGGTGGTGATTACATCATACTTTGTTTTGAAGTCGAAGCAGGGGTGATACTATACCCTCATCGCCATGCAAGGTGAGTCTTTGGAGCTAGATCATCTCTTATCACTTCCTTCACGTTTGTGGCTTACATGACGGTGAGGAATTGCTTGACAAACTTTTAAATTTTGAGTTTATACTGTACGCATCGATGTACTTGAACAGAGCTTCGAGCAGGTTGTTAACCAGGTTGGTTCTAGGTAGGTGCATAGATATGGAGGATTTCTATTACGACTTCGTACCTTATAGAGTTCGTATACAGTATGATACAGAATCTATATGCAGTGTACCGCATATTTCGTAGAACATTTACCATATACTATATCGTTTTCTAGAATATTTACCGTATACCTTATAGTTTGTAGAGTCTTTGCTTTGTATTGTTTAGTTTACAGAACTTTTCCTGCATTCATTGTAATTTGGTGCAACTCTAGTTTGCAATGTTTTGAAAAGTATATGCACATGAAGCTTACAAGTGGAAGTTGGAGATTAGGTATGGTCATGCAGTAGATTATACTTAGTAGGAGATTGTGTTATGAATTGACATTAAGTGAATTTTGTTGTGCAATCATCGTTTGTAATTATAATTTAATCAATACATTTCTTTTTAATCAATATATTCCTTTTTAGAGTTGGTAGTATTATTTTTAAGATTATTGCTTCTATTTTTTCATTCAATATATTCTAGAGTAAGACTTTAGACTTGTCATTATACTTTAGTAATTGTATTATACACATTGAAGCCTTGATTTGTATAAGATGTTGTGTGAAATAAGGTATGAAGATGTTGGAATAACATTAACATTGGATGTGATTTCAAGTTTTTGAAGTTAGATATTTTTAAAGAATACTACTTGTTTGAGCCAAGGATAAATGCAAACTACTTATTAATGCCTTTGTTGTTAAGCACAATAATGGTGTGCATAATGTGTTTGTTATTTGTATATTATATGGTATTTGATTGTTCAAATTGATATTGGAGGTTTAATTCTTTACTATTAAATCTATATTTAAAATTAAAAAGTTGTAAAATTGTATGATTAAGTTTAGAGTATTTTGGCTATTGTAGTATATTGATGTGCATTGCATTATTACAAGTAATATGAAGAATTAGATAGTGAGACATAAGGTGTATTTTTTGTGATTGTTTTAGTTTTTGAGTATCGTTGTGTGAAAATAGAACTACTCTAGTATGAAGCATTTGTGGAATATTTAAGTTAAATATCAATTAGTTTAGATAGATGATTCAAAAAGAAAAAAGAAAAAAGTAATAGTATTAATAATAAAGCTATATTTTTTTTTTTTTGTAATTATCACTTTTAATTTTAAGTTTTTTATTTCTTTGATCAACTCCTTAATTGCAATTTTTTGTGGTGCAATTGTAGGCATAGAAATTGGAGTACTAAACACTTGTAGAAATTGGTTGATTATGAAATAATTTAGAATAAAATTAAAATAATGTCCCCAAATATGTACAAGAGTCTTACCTTTCAATTTAATAAATTGATGGTGGTTTATTTTTGACATCTAATGAGATTTGATTTTGTGAACAATATATGTATAATATTACAAACTTCAAGTATTTTGGATAATTGAAATGAGCATATATTGTTGAAATGTTCTAATTAAGAGATCTTCTAGTGGCTTTGGAATTATGTAGGAATTTACATTTGAATAAATCTTTAAAGCTCTTAAGGTATTTTTATTTCTTGTACATGCTTTGTGATCAAGTATTTCAATTTTTATGTTGATAATGATTGAATATAATGTCATATTGTTGATTGAGAGTCAATGAATTTATCATACTTGTTAGTTTTTATTGTGTTGTATGTGTCTTGGTAAAGACGTCTTTATTGTGTTGTATGTGTCTTGGTAAAGACGTCTTTATTGTGTTGTATGTGTTGTATGTTGGATTATTAATGTATTACTATTAGTGTGTTTTAGGTGTCATTATGTTAATAAATTATTTTAGTTTCTTATTTAATGGTTTTTGTTAGAATTGTTTCTAAGAATATATGATAAAAACTAGGTGGTGGTTTTTAGAAGTTTTGTGGATGATATAGGAATTATTGTATAATCCCACTTATTTCTAAACTTCATATTGATGCAATTTTCAATTGAAGCAACATAGATTGTTTTAATATAATAAAATAGATATTTTGCAATTATTAGTGGATATTAGAACAAAGACTACAACAAAGGCTACAATATCATTAAGACAAGGTATGTTGAATGAAATGTAATGTAAGAATTTGTTGAGAAATTTTTTAAGGGGTCTTGAAAAAATTCAAAGCATTATTGGTGGTTCTTATATCAATGTGTTTGATGGAGCAAAAGAAGATTTGTTCCAAGTTATAAGCAAAGTAAGAGCCTTGATTGAAGAATGTTGCAAAGAGGATTGGTTTGAGGTTCTAATAATATAAATTAATAATAAAGAAGTTTTTAGAAAACTTACAAATTTATATTGTCATTTTGATAGTACATGTAGCATCTTTCAAAGCTATTATCTTAAGCAAATTAATTAGATTATAGAGATTAAAAGATGTAACATATTTTTTTTAACATGTATTAATAAAATTAATCAAGATTTATTATCATTGTATGAAAGGCTCAGTGGTATTATATTACTATCATCATATGCAAGTGAAGATATTGAATTTGTATGTTATCATGTGGGACAAATAAGGGATCTTCAAAAGATTGAAGGAAATAGATTAGAGAATTATTTTTCTTGATGAGTATCTTTATCTTGAATATGGATAATCACTTGTCTTATTGGAAAGATATGGAGATGTTTGGATAAATCCAACAAAATGGTTGAATACAAAGAGTCCAACATAGGTTTTTTTTAAAGTTTTTAATAAATCCAAGAAGTTGAAAAAATCTATTTTTTAAAAAGTTGGTATTTTGAATGGATTAAGTCATCCATACATCATCAAGTTTTTTTTATTGTGATTTTTGTCAAAGACACAAAAATATAGAGTAAGAGACTTGAATTAAGACAAGGTTTCAAAAAAAAATCAACAAGAATTTGAATTAATCAGATGAATCTACGAACAACATCAAAAAATATAAATTAGAACTCCAAGAGATATATTATTAAGACTGAAGAACTTTTCAACCTTGATTCATATATATATTCATATCTAGGATGCTTCCTCAGTGGCTTCCATCAAACTAAGAAGCTTTTCGAGCAGCTTCTACCAATTGGGAAGCTTTTTGAGCTTCTTCCACTAATTAGGAAGCTTTTCAATTGACTTTCATTAGCTTAAGAAGCTTTAGAATGTTCTAGAAGGTTTTGTAAACCTCCTAAGTGTATGTCACTAACATCATCCCTTTCTCTAGCGACAAGTTTCAAGAGGAGCTCATACCTTTAAAAATCTTTTTATGTATATAAAAAATCAAGGATACGTTATATTAATGAAATTATGTATTCTGTTCTTTGTTCTTGGGCAATAGGTTCTATTGGTCTCTAAAGAAATTGCTTATGGCCTTGAGGTAGTATCTCCATTGTTGAAACATTCCATCCAAGGATCTAATCTTTATTACGGCCTTCAAAACATCTTTCAAATAAGAGCTTAGACTTAAAAAGGTTTATCTTTTCAAACTCAAGTAATATCATTAAAGCTCAAATATTAGAATCAAGACTTGCATGATTAGATCTTACTCTTAATGGTTTTAATTGAGGTCGTACTTGGCACTGAAATGTATCGTCCTCACTTTGTTCAATTGAAGGCTGTAAAAATTGTACTAGTTCGTTCAAAGCTTACATGACAAGTGAATCTTCTGAGTATTATTCTCTCAATGTTTGAAGATTTGACATGGTGACTGACTTGCTTCTACCACTCTATTCTATCTTGGAACAAATGATTATATACTGATAAAGGATTTAGTTTAACTCTCCTCTACTTATGAGTATTCTTTAAATCCAATCTTTACTAAGAAATTATCATCAAACTCAAATATGTTTCCACAAATACCTCAAAAGATACAAGAATTTTATTGACTCTAGATATGAACTAGGATCTTTAATTGGATATGATATCATTTGATAGGCCATAATATCAATATACATATATATATATATATATATATATATATATATATATATTATGAAGAAAGAACCTTATTATTTCTTCACTAGACACAATTATCATACAAAGAATGAAATGAGCCATCTTTGTGAGTCGATCAACCAACGCAAGGATGTTGTCTATTAAATTAGATGGCAGTAGATGTTAGCGACATATACTTTGGAGCTTCACAAAACCTTTTAGAATATTTTAGAAGCTTTTTGAATTGGTGAAAGTCAGTTAAAAAGCTTCTTAGTTGGTGAAAGTAGCTCAAGAAGCTTCTTAGTTAGTGGAAGGACCTTGAGAAGTTTCCTAGTTTGATAGAAGTTGTTCAAGAAGCATCCTAGATAGGAGTATATATAGGAGTTGAGGTTGAAGAATTCTTTAGACTTGACAATATATCTCTTGAAGTTCTAGCTCATCTTTCTTACTGTTATTAATAGATTCATCCGTTTAATATAAGTTCTTATTGGTTTCTTCTTAAAACTTTGTCCTAATTCAAGTTTCTTGCTTCATATTTTTATGTCTTTAATAATAGATCTGTAATGAAATCTATTGAGATAAAAAACTTTGACCATCTTGAAATAAGCAAGGATTATAAAAGTCTATAAGGGCAATGTCGAGGATTTTTGGACCTTGAACAGATGTTATAAGAGAGTACAAAATCCTTCATTGCTTTTTATATTTGAGGCCATTAAAAATCTTTGAAAATAAATTTTAAGGTCTTATTAAATTTAAAGTCACTTGCAATTGGAAAATCATAGCGAGATTGAAGAATGTACAATCATGTTGGTTCTTCTCGGATATACAAATATTCTTCATAGTATAGGTCTTTATCAAGTTTGAATTTATTAGCACTTTTTTTCACTCGATGCTTGACATTAAGGATCAAAGCATTATAAGTGATTACAATATGCACCTCATTGATGAAACTAGAATCAATAGGTGTCGATGTAATAGTGATTTAAAGACAAAGTTGCTTTGATTTTAGCAAAGTTATATATTATTGATCAAATGCTGCCTCTCTTATCCTTGGTAGAAGATATGATCTTCTAAATAAAGTATCAAACAATCCTTATTGCTTTCCAAGTTGATTAGTGATAACAAAATTAAATTAAAATAGCAACATATTCCATTAAGCTTGGCAACAATTAAGAATCCGCACTGACATAAAATATTTTAAATTCTTACAATCTATATATATAGTCACAAGATATATTACTCTTTTAAGAAAATGATGCCATTTTTCATAAAAATCCATAATAGCAAGAAATTCCTTATTATAGTTTTTATAATTAATTTTGATAATAATTTTTTTTTAAGAATAAAATATATCAAGATGGAGTTTATCGTCTATACCCATTTGTGAAAGTACAAATCCTAATATAAAATCTGAAGGATCAGTCTCTATGTAAAATATCTTTATAAAGTCTAAATATATTAAGACTGAGGTTGTAATAAATATCATCTTGAAATCTTAGAATGCCTTGTCTGCTTGAGGCCCCTATTCCAACTTATTCTTATATGTCATTTGAATAAGAAGGATGGCAATTTGAGAGTAATTTTTGATAAAGATCTTATAGAAGTTAATAAATTTAAGAAAACATTGTATGTCTCTCACAGTCTTTGGAATGGCCTATTGCATAATTGCTTCTATCTTCTTAGGATCTATCATCAAATCTTCAATAGATATGATGTATGCCAAAAATTCTATCTTAAGTTGATGAAATATATCTTTATCTGGTTTAACATATAAACCTGCATCTTGTAGCTTTTATAATACCAACTTGACATGTCCCTCATGTTCTTCCAAATTTTTTGATTAGATCAAGGTATCATCAAGATAGATCACCATGAACTTGTTTAGTGTATTAAGTGTTGAAAGATAGCAAGTGCATTTGTTAATTCAAAGAGCATGATATTATATTCAAAATATCAATACCTTGTCCAAAATGCAGTCTTTCATTCATCTCCATCCTTGATCCATTCCACGTTGTCGGGACAGAGAGAATCTGCCTCAAAAAAGCGCTAGGCTTCTGGCTGCCACTAATTACTCAAGCAAGATTCAAATATAATAAAAACCCCCAAGTTTATATAAAAGAAATCTTCATAGGGCTATTACATCCATAACATAAGCCTAATTTCCTCAAACCACTCAAAACATAACAAAATATTCTAAACCCTCATTCCCCCATAGGAAGGGAATTTTTTCCAAACTTCAATAATCCATAACTTTTAATCCAACCGTCCAAATCTACTTCAAATTTACATGAAGTACTGATGTATTCTTCAAAACTACCAGTACAAATTTCAACTGTTGATTCATTATCGATCTTTAGATATTGCCAAAACCCTAGCAGTAGCTTTAAACCCTTGTTTACAAACACCCGTGTACTAAATTCTTCATATCTCACAATCTAAAAGTCCAAATGCTATGAAACTTTGATATATAGCTTCTTAGCATAATAATACACCTTCTTAGAAATTTTGAGACAAAAATGCGTCCAAAAACTTAAGATATGGCAAACTCCATCACTATCAACAAAACGACCTACTTACTGCCTTGGAATTCAATCTGCTGTCTTTGACTCCCAATAACTCCTTCTTTAGAACTCCAAATGTAGTAATTCTTCCACATCAGGTGTAGAACTTAAAATCTCCTCTATAGCCGCACCTCTTGATCTCCAAAAGCTTTCATACAAATCCTCCAATCCTCAAAAGTGTGACAGTATGTCTCATATTGACACCTTATCTTCAAATGGCTATAACTTCTTTATCCTAACTCCAAATCCTCTAATTTTTGTACACAAATTGTACCCAAAATCCTAAACTTTAGAACTCTAGTCTTTGTTTTTCTAATGGCCTCCTTGAAGTCGCCGAAACCCTTGTTAAGGTCGCAAGCAGCCTCCTCAAAGCCCATTAGGCATGGTATTCAACCAATAGGGATGAAGTTTTCCATTTCTTGCCTTCATCCGACCATGCCTTCATTTCATCCCTCCCAATTAGCCTCCTACTAGCTTATATTTTCATCCTTAGGCTCCCACCTTCTCTCAAGGCTTCATACTAATCATTTAAATCTTATAATTTTTAAATACCATAATCAAAAAAAATAAAAATAAAATAAAGTTTCTTCTATCAATCCCTTTAATTTATTTTACTAACCATTCTAACACATATCTAAATTTATAAACATATTATGATTTTTGAGTGGATTTTACATACTGTAAGCAATTTCAGTACGACAACATTATCGTATTACGTGTTGTCTTGTTCGGGAATGCACCGGGCACCTAGCTGTAGAAGGTAAAGTTGTATTTACAAATAATCAAGAAATCCTAATAGATTTCATCCATATATGAAGAATATAATTCAAAGTTCAATTCAAAAGTATTTAAAAATACTCCTCTTAATAACATCAATCATACATATATCCCAACAGCCTTGTTTCTTTTATAATTAAGCAATTTTTATTTTTGTTTGTAAGCCCTAATCCAAATCAATGAGCTTTGATAAGCTATAATTTTTAATCCAACTGTCCACTTAGTGTGAAATTTTGGACACAAATGTTGATATAAGCCTTTTATATGCTTAGAAAAATTCAGCTCAATCCAAATTACAGATTTTAAGAAAATGCCCAAAAACCGCACTGATGACACTTGGCTGCCAATTTGAAGATTGATGCAGAAACTCCAGTGGTGATTTCTCCATCTTCCATTATTAACTTTAGCTCAAACTTGCTATGTAGCTTAAACTATAAGTCTTCTATCACTATGCTAAAATTTATGTTGATCCAATTGGTGGATCTTTAGTTATTACAGAAATCCTATCCAACCCTAAACTGCCAACTTCTGACAACTCTTTGTATCAAAGCTCAAATATCTCCTGATCACATTTTTAGATTAATACAAATTTTTGTATACACTTAGCACATCTAATAATCTAGACAATATCAAATTTTGAACTATAGATGCTATCTAGATTGCACAAATTGGTCAAGAATGCAAGCCATCACTGTCTTATATAAAATCCAAAATACCAATACAAACCCTGATTTTGAATAGCGATTTCTAAGTCTTCCAAAATCTTATAGTCACAAGCTAAATGTCCTTGGAATAAGCTTCAAGCTGCCTATCAAATTTTAATTGCCGATCTTCAAATCCCTGAATCCCTGCCTTCGGTAGTCGTTTACGTGGCTAAAGATTTGATTTCGATCCTATCTCATATCTGGTCACCCCCTGGATATTAATCTAATTTATTTTAAGGATTTTTAAACATAATCCTATCCTCAATTCAACCTTGGTATCTACCATACTAACTTTTTATTTCTCTTATTCTATTTTTATTAACTTATGGCTTTTTTAAAAGCCGTGAACCTGTTTTTATAACTTAGAAGAAAATTTTAATAATTAATTTTTAACTTTTAGCTATTAAAGCAAGAATTAATCTAAGAAGCTTTTATAAATCTTTTCTTAAGTACCTTAAGTTTTTAATAAACTAGGATAATTAAATATTAAGTAGAATTTATCTTTATTCATATTTTTTATTATATAAATGTGTTACAACACGACAACATTGTATGCTCTACAAAGATCTATTTTAGTATAGATCTTAGCTTAGCCAAGTTGTTCCAAAAGTCCTAAGATTAGTGATAGTAGATAATGATTCTTCATTGTTATCTTATTCAATCTTTGATAATCAATATACATATGCAAGAAACCATCCTTCTTTTTCACAAAAAATATAGGTGCACTTGTTTGAGACTTTGAATGCCTGATAAAGTTCTTTACAAGATTTTTATCAATATAATCATTCAATGCCAAAAGCTCATTTTAAAAAAGATTATAGATTGGGCCAAAAGATGGTTGTGTTCTTTTTTAAAGATCTATAATACAATCGTATGGTTGGTGCTTCAATAATATATCAGCATTCTTCTTCTGAAAAATATCTTAAAATTTGATATACTATTCTGAAATACTTGCTAATGAAGTCATATCTTTTTTAATTGGAATCACATAAATAACAAACAATGTAATTTTTTTAGTTGATTTTATAGAAGTACTTGGTCCAACAAATAAAAGCTTATCAATTCATGACTTTTTATAATTTTTTTTTATAGGGATTCCTATTAAAAATGTTATTCTTTGTATCTTATAATCTATAAATGGATTATATTTTTTCAACCAAGACAATTTGAAAATAACAAGATTTGAAAGAGTCCTAATGACGATGAATACAATTTGGCTTCTATGATCTTTGAACAATTTTTTTATAGGAGTGGTTTTATAAGTGACACTACTAGAAGATAAAGGTTGTCTATCTATTACCTCTACATGAATAGGTTTGATTTTTTGTATTAGAAGAATTTTATGAAGCTTAATGAACGCCTCATCTATAAAATAAGCAGATTCTTTCAAGTCCAACAAGGCAATTGTTTGAAGCTTCTGAGGGCCAAAATATAAAGGAATTGTAAAACAACAAGAATATTGAGCAGAAAAAAAAGAATCTGAATAGTTTTGTAATGTTGGATTGTCCAATCGGACAATCTCTATTATGGATGAATATTATTATTTTTCTAAACAATTGCACTCCTAATTTTGATAATATGCCAATTTTGTTTCTTTGGACAATTGCCAAACTTACAGCCTTCTTTGCTATAATATAAGCATAAATCTTCTTCTATCTGACGCTTCTTTTTTTAAAAAATTAAAAGGTTTAAAATGTATTACATCAAGTTGTATATCTTTTACTCCTAAGTGTGAAATTAAAATATTTGTGAATGTAGCAAGAATATATTGGATTATGTGTTGTCTTGTTGAAGTCCATGAACGTTGATCTTGACTATATTGAAATAGTCGATTATCAAATTTTACAACTTAGCTAATGGCTTCATTGAGCAATTGTGGATCCAAAAGTGACAATAACAAATCCTTTACATCATTTCTTAGTCCCCAATGAAATTGGTTCATTAGGGTTTTTTTTATCCCAATTGATATTATATGCTAATTGCTTAAAATTGGATATATAAACTGATGGAAAGTGCACCCCTTGATGCAATGTTTAGATCTTAGCTATTGCCTAATAAGCCTTGTCATGTTCTTAAAATACTTTTATAAATGCTTCTATAAAAATTTCAAAATTGGTCAAAATTAGTGATCTCTTTTCAAATTAGGGAGCAAACTATGATAATGCTTGTTTTGTAAGCAAGGTGTCAATCAATCCAACCTATGATTCTTCTATCACATAGTATCATATTATAAGACCATTATTAATAAAATTTGGTTGATAAATCCTTAGAACTTTGAACGCATACCATCATATTTTTCCAAAAGATTAACTTGAGGCTCTTTACATTATTGAACATGTAGATTTTTTTGGCGTAGTATAGATAATATTGCATCTTTAAGTGTAGAAATTAGAGGTGGATGCAATCTAAATTAAGGCACTCTGAATGTTATGTCGTTATAAAGTTTTGTAACAATCCCTTCAATTTTTGTAGTCCTAGCAGATAAAGTAGTAAGAGTACTTATAATGGCATCTAATTTGGACTCAAAAGATTCAATTATACTAATATATTGACCTCCAACCATTCTAAGAGAAAGAAAAAATGAATCTATAAGAAGACAATATTAGTTTAGAAGAGGATAATCTGCAACCTCTAAAATATTTTAAGACCTTCAAAGAGAGGGATGATCCATTCTCTCACAAGACCAACAAAATTCTAATATTATGATAAAAAAAATATCAATTTAGAGGAGGATAATCTACAACTTCTAAAGTATTAGTATACCTTTAAGTAGAGAGATAATACACTCTCTAATAAGAAGGATCCATCTCTAATAAGAAAGATCCAACTCTAATATTAAAGATGAGATCAATTTTGACAAATTATTAAGGACATAAGAATACAAAGCAAGGAACTTGAACGAGATTTTAAGAAAAAATCAATAAAGATTTAAATTAACCAGATGAGTTTACAAACAATATAAAGAAAGATGAGCTAGAACTTCAAGAGATGTATTGTCAAGATTGAAGGACTCTTCAATCTTGACTCCTATATATACTCTTATCTAGGATGCTTCTTGAGTAACTTCTATCAACTTAAGAAACTTCTTGAGTAGCTTCTATCAACTGGGAAGCTTCTTAAACTTCTTCTACTAATTAGAAAGCTTCTTGAGCTACTTTCATCAACTAAGAAGCTTCTCAATTGACTTTCATTAACTCAAGAAGCTTTAGAATGTTCTAAAAGATTCCGTGAACCTCCAAAGTATATATCCCTAATAATTTTTTTGAAGAAAGAAAAGAATTTGAATTTTTTATTGAATTAAAAATGATGCTTATATTTAAAATATTAAAAGAAAGAAGTTCATTTTCAGAAGCAATTGCAATAGATATTATACTACAAATTATAAGTAGAATATGTTATATGCATGATATGTACTACATTATGACTTTAAGTTTAATAATGTTATTGTGAATTTAATGGATGTTTTGAAAATGATTGATATGATACAAATATATGTGAAGTTGCTTAATTTTGGTATTTCAAAGGTTGAAATAAAGATTATTCTATAAATATATATAAGAAGAAGAAATTTAAATATTATTAGATATATGGTACTTGAGGCTATAAAGAAGAACGTAATTTAAGAATCTTTGTTAGAGATAGATGGTTTAAAAGTTGATGTATTTAATTTTGGTATAATATATAGTAAGATTATTTTGGAATAAAAACCTTTTGGTGGTAAATGCTTTCTTACTACTTATCAAATAAATATAAGAAGTGAAAAAAAATTGAAGTTATTAAATACAAATTCATTGGAATTAAAATTATTGATAAGCAATTATTGATCTTTAGATCCATTGAAGAGGCTTACATTTCTTGAGATTTATATAAGGTTGATAATATTGAAGACAATAATGTTCTAGGGTTCTTTGGAAGGTAGAGACTTTAAGAATGAAGAGTATATACTATGATTTGGCATTGTTCTGGATTTAAAGTAATAGTGGATAAGTCTTAAAAAAATTTATAAAATGATATATGATAATGTTTTTCCATTTTTATTCAATATGTGTAATTTTTATTCCAAATTGGAGAACTTAATTCTACCACTCCATTGCTAGTTGATCAAAAAAACTTTGATTTATTAAATCAAATTATTGATGAAATACATGCTTATTTAAAATTATAATACAATCATAGTAGATGCCATAATATGATATAATATGTTATTTAAATCTTGATAGATTATAAGATGTTATTATTTATATAAATTATTATATTACTTATATTTGAGAGCTTATGAATTATTATAAATTAATGATAATACTATCAAATATTTAAAATTAGTTGATATAATAAAAAAAATTGGTTAAATTGGAAGATAAATCACAAAATGTTGATAGTTTGGAGATCATTTAAATGGATAGAATTGACAAATCAACATTGACTAAGAACCTAAATAGTCATATCTTCTATAAGTTTGAAGCAACATGCTTTATAGATGATTTGAAGGATGGAAAATGTAGACTTATAATAATGGATAAGTTGGTGCCACGGACATACTTTAAGTCACTACATTCTAAAAATTTCTATAGTCTTTTAAAACCTTCAGTAGTCTTCTAGAATCTTCCGTAGTCTTCTAAAATCTTCTATAGTCTTTTAGAATCTTTTAGAACCTTCTTTAATCTTTTAGAACCTTCTATAGCCTTCTAAAATCTTTTAGAATCTTTTTTAGTCTTCTTGAAGTTGCCTTAGTCTTCTAAAATCTTCCTCAATCTTCAAAAATCTTTTAAGATATTCTTAGAAGGTTTAATAGGACATAGGCCTTGTAGTATAAATAAGAGGTAAGACTAAGGTGCACCTTAGTCTTGCCAACACAAGTCTTGGAGCAATCCAAAGGATTGCTTTGTTTTTTCATATCAAAGCTATGTATATAATCCCTCTAGAAATTCCAAGGGTGTGAGCGACATAAGGTTTATTCTAATAATTATCTAAGTAATATAGACCAATAGAAATAGGTAAAATAAGTTGATTTGATAATATCTGATAGAGTAGCTTCTTAGAAGCTTCATAGATGTAGAATCACCTTTATATATGTTTATAGGTGATAGGTAGGTTAAAAACTTGGTCAATAAGCTAGCCACATGGCGTACATATTGGTAGCTTGTGGAACAAGCTAGCCATGTGTCACACATGTTGGTAGCTTGCGGACTAAGACAAGTATGTGGCGCATATGTGGAAAATTTGTCATGTAAGTTTGACACGTGTCTTGCAAATTAGACATGTGTATGAGGTCCTATAGAATACCGCCACATAACTCTTAGTTAGATAGTATTTATAGAGGCAAGAGTGAAGCCTTCTTCACTCTAGTCAATTCCTTTCCTGATTCTAATCTAGTTTGAAGAGTCTTCATATTTCCAGTCGTAGGCAATAGCCATTCCAGTTTTCCTTTGAATATACATATTTTTTTATTCCTATTTTGTGATTTTTCTTTAATACAGTTTTCATTAGATTATACATCTTTTTCTAGTTCATGCCCTTGATAGATTGATAAGAGTGCACATACAGTATCAGAGCTTTGTCTCCTCTTGATTAAAAGTGGATTACTCCTTTCTCTTGATAAGACATAAGTATTCTAGAAGTTGTGGAGTATCCACTTCTAAACTGATATTATTTCTAGAATTTTTTCTTTTGGGTGTATTATTCTACATTTCTTGGAGTAACAGTAGACATCTTCCTTCCTATTATATTATCATGGCAAAGCTTGTAGAAATGAAAAGTGCAATGGCACAAATGTAAGAATAAATGAGAGATCTAATGCTTGCAATGTATCAACTCAGTTTACCACCACAAGGAGCAACAAGATTAATAGGAAGTAAAGATATAGAAATGGTTGGAGCTACGTCAATATCTACATCAAATCATACTACCTCACCTATGATGGAGCACCGTTCAAACATTAGAGAACCAAAAATTAGTTTACTTGAGAAGTTTGATGGTATAAGATCTAAGTTTCGAGGATTTGTCAATCAGGTATAATTGGTGCTTAAACTTCAACCTCAAAGTTATCCTATGCAAGGATCTCAAGTTAGGTTTATTACAACATTACTTTCGGGATCTGCTTTATCATGGTTTTCATCTTTTTTTGAACGACGTGATCGAATATTGGATAATTTGGAGGCATTTTTAGCGGAATTTTGATCTATGTATGGAAAATATGATGCAATCTGTATTGCCACCAATAAGATTTGCATCCTACGACAAGGCAATCGATCAGTGTCATTATATGCTTCACAATTTTGACAACTAGCGACTGATATCAAGTGGGATGATGTTGCAGTCATCAGCCAATTTTTCTACGGATTACAATATGAGATAAAAAAATTAATGCTCAATTTATCTGATCCTCAAACATTGAGTTAAGCAATTGGTTTTGTTGTGAAGTATGACAATTGACTTTTTGAATTTTGATCTGAGAGTTGTACAAGAGAGCCTCAACATTATTATTCAATGGCAACATCAACGTCCTCACAAAACCTACATTTGGAAGTAGAAGACATGTAAATTGATGTGGTACGATTTAAATCCCTTATTGAAGAAGAAAAGATTCGACGTCGTTAAGGAAGATTATGTTTATATTGTAGAGAACCTAAGCACATTGCTCAACAATGTCCAAAGAAATGACACAACTATAAAATGAGAAATACGGATGTCAAAGAAGACAACATGTCGGAAAACGAATTTGTCCATCTACAATAGGGATTGTGCAGTTAGAACCTTATACAATTCCTAGTGAAGGTCCTATTCTCTCCTCAAAATCCTCTCTTTGTTTTATAATAGATGTATATTTAGGACCAAAAAACTATAGAGCCTCTGTCTTATTAGATTTAAGAGCCTCGGCATGCTTTCTAGATGAACAATTAATTAAAAATCATAAAATACCTTTAGTACAGAAAACTAAACATGTACATATAGAAGTCATAGATGGTCATCCATTGTCTTCTAGAGACGTCACTCATGAAACCCGTCCTATAAAAATAACAATAGATGGTTATAATAGCTACATAACCTTTAACATAATTCAATCTCCATCTAATCCAATTATTTTAGGTTTATCATCGTTAGAAAAATATAACCCCCAAATAGATTAGAATTCTTATAGACTCAATTTTTTTCAAAACATTATTAAACATCCGATCGACCAAATAAAAAATTATAAGTCTAATATAATAATAACTGTACTTATAGGTGTAAAAGCTTTTATATACGCAGCAAAAGAACGATCAACTTTTGTTATTTATGCCACATCCGTTTCTGATAATGAAAAGACTTTAAGTGGCATTCCAAGCTAGTATCTGGATTATGAAGACGTTTTTGAGAAAAAGAATGCAGATATTCTTCCAGAGCATCGTCCATATGATTATTCAATCAACCTCAAGGAAGGAACTCAGCCACCATTTGGACCAATCTATAGTTTATCACAAAATGAGCTAGGTGAACTCAAAGTATATATTGATGAGAATTTGGCCAAGAATTTTATACGCCATTCTAAATTTCCAGCAAGAGCTCCAATTCTATTTGTGAAGAAAAAAAATGGATCATTGTGAATGTGTGTTGACTATCGAGGACTCAACAAGATCACAATCAAAGATAGATATCCATTATCTTTGATATCATGACTCCTTGACTAGTTAAATCAAGCTAAGATCTATAGAAAAATAGATCTAAGAGGAACATATAATTTAGTACGCATCAAAAAAAGAGATGAATAGAAAACTGCATTTCGAACCAAATAAAAATATTTTGAATATAATGCCATACCTTTTGGACTTACAAATGCACCAGTTGCTTTTCAACATCTCATGAATGATGTTTTTCATGAGTTCCTAGATAATTTTGTCCTCTGCTACCTAGACAATATTTTGATCTATTCTAAGAACGTAGAAGAACATGAAATACATATTTGTCAAGTATTACAAAAACTTAGAGATGCGGGATTGTATGCCAAGATGGAAAAGTGTGTATTTCACACTACTCAAGTTGATTTCTTAGGATACATCATTTCAAATGATGGTCTCATGATGGATCCTAAGAAAGTCCACACAATCAAGAATTGGAAGATTTCAAAGATGGTAAGAGATGTCCAATGCTTTTTGAGATTTGTTAATTATTATCAGATCTTCATCAAAGACTTCTCTCAAGTTGCAACTCCACTTACACATTTGACTTGTAAAGACAAATTCTAATAGAATCAAGAAGTCAAAGCAATATTTGAAGCTCTGAAGACATTGTTTGTTTTTGCACAAATCTTGTATCATGTTGACTTTTTCAAGGCATTTTTTATGGAAATAGATGCATCAGGCTTTGCTTCGGGTGCAATTTTGTTACAAATGGAAACACATGAAAAATTTCATCCAGTAGCTTTTTATTTAAAAAAATTCTCAACAACCAAGATTAATTATGAGATCCACGACAAAGAATTTCTTGCAATCGTGGATTCCTTTCAAGAATGGTGTCATTATCTAGAAGGCACTTCCAGTTCAATCACCATATATACGGATCACAAGAACCTCAAGCATTTCATATCGGCACGCGTATTGAATTATCGTCAAGCTCATTGGAGTATGTCTTTGTCAAGATTTGAGTTCATTATTACTTATCGGCCAAAAAAATAATAAGATTTATTCGATGCCCTTTCTAGACGTTCTTATTTTGCACCAAAAGAAGGAGATGTAGCTTTTGAGCAACAAAGAATAGTCCTCTTGAAATCAAAGCAATTTCATCTTTGAGTAATGAAATCAACATTGACTGTTGATTCAACTTTTTTCAAGAAAATTCAATCAAGTATGTTCTCAGACCCTCTTGTTCATGATATCAAGAATAATTCTTCCAAGACTCATGATTCTTTTAAATTTGAGTTCAAAAATAATCTACTATATTTTGAAAGATGCCTATATATTCCAAAAGGAGAATCACATTTATGTGTTCTTCAAGCATATCATGATTTTTCAGCGGTAGGACATTTTGGATACAACAAGACTTTGAAATTTATATCAAGAGATTTTTGGTGGCTTCAAATATAGAAGGCAGTCAAAGACTTTGTACAATCATGTGATATTTGCTCAAGATCCAAGATTCCTCGTCATCGACCTTTTGGGCTTCTTCAGCCATTACCTATTCTAGAACAATCATGGTCTTCTGTTTCTATGGATTTCATTACAGATCTTCTAAGCTCAAGATCTTATGATTTTATATTTTTAATAGTAGATCGGTTCACCAAGATGGTATATTTTGTGCCATGCATAAAATCTATCACAGGTGAAGAAATAGCTAAGCTTTTCATTGATAATATCTATCGCTATCATGGATTACCTAAGGATATTATATCGGATAGGAAAACTCAATTTGTGTTAAGATTTTAGAGAACCCTTTTCAAGATCTTAAAAGTGGACATAAAGCTATCTTTAGCTTTTCATTCTCAAACTGACGGACAAATAGAGTGCGTGAATCAAGTCTTAGAGTAGTACTTAAGGTGTACCATCAACTACCAATAAGATGATTGGACAACTCTTCTACCATTGGTAGAATTTGCTTATAATAATACAATACATTCGTCTATGCAATAAATACCTTTGTTTGCCAATTATAATTACCACCCACAATTTGATGCTTTTGACTTTTCAAAAGTTGATAATCCAGTGACAGAAGATTTGACAAATTGTTTATTAGAACTATATCCAATAATGAAGGTGCAATTAAAAGAAGCTCAAGAACAACAAAAAATAAATGCAAATGCGTATAGCAAGGAACAACCACAATTCAATGTGGGAGATAAGATATAATTACTTCGTCGCAATATCAAGACTACTCGTCCTTGTGATAAGTTGGACTATCATAGACTTGGACCTTTTCCTATTTCTGAACAAATCAATCTAGTTGCATATCGATTATACCTATCAGAGTCCATAAAGATCCATCATGTATTTCACGTGTCACTACTCAAGCCATACAAGACAGTGGATATACAAGGAAGAAGACAAATGCTACTACATCCTATAAAAGTCGACAACAATAAAGAATTTGAGGTTGAAGAGATTTTAGATTTAAGGCGGCGCCAAAATCGACTGGAATATCTTGTGTATTGGCATGGATACAATATTATTGAACGCACATTGGAGCCATCCAAGAATCTAGCAAATGTAGTAATAAAAGTCAATGCATTTCATTGACGATATTTGTCAAAATTAAGATAAAGAATGAAGAAAATCTTTGCTATAAAGCAAAGCAGGTTCTATAAAGATTTCATCCTATCATTTATATTGTTTGTTATTTCTTTAAATTTGTTCGTCCTAAAGAGATGGAAGATCAACAACTAGCAAATTCAGCTTATGAGCCATCATTTGCTGATTTACCAGACGAGACATTACGATTATCACAACCTTCTAGACAACGGAATAGAGATGAAGACCCTCACAATTGACATGTCCTTCCTTGAATTGATGGCGAAATACAACATATTTGGTATCACGACCTTGGAAGAGACTTTTGATATTTGGTGATATTTTAAGAGGTAGGAATTACTCCTGATGGTATTTCTAATGTTTTCTTTGAAGGGAGTTATGAAGGCCTCAACAATGATCAAATAACAGGGTGGTCCTCTCCCCTTGGTATGGGACATTATTGATAGCTGAAAGGACCTATCAACTATCTTCGAAGGGAACAAAGATCAAAGTATATGGCAAGCACAATTCAACGTATCTTGGACTTCCTCAACATATAATCACCGCTACTCGTGGAACTCGTCGTTAAAAGGGAGGATAATATCATGGACATAAGATTTATTCTAATAATTATCTAAGTAATATAAATCAATAGAAGTAGATAAAATAAGTTGATTTGATAATATCCAATAGAGAACCTTCATAGATGCGGAATCATCTTTATACATGTCTATAGGTGATTGATAGGTTAAAAACTTAGTCAATAAGCTAGCCACATGGCGCACATGTTGGTAGCTTGTGGAACAAGCTAGCCATGTGTCACACATGTTGGTAGCTTGCGGAACAAGCCAAATACGTGGCATACATGTGGAAAACTTGTCGTGCAAGTTTGACACGTGTCTTGCAAATTAGACACGTATATGAGATCTTATAGAATACCGCCATATAGCTCTTAGTTAGATAGTATTTATAGAGGCAAGAAAGAAGCCTTCTTCACTCTTGTCAACTCCTTTCTTGATTCTAGTCTAATTTCAAGAGTCTTCATGTTTCCAGTCTTTGGCAATAGCCATTCTAGTTTTTCTTTGAATATACATACTTTCTTATTCCTATTTTGTGACTTTTTTTGATACAGTTTTCATTAGATTATACATCTTTTTTTAGTTCATATCCTTGATAAAGGATTGTCATAAAAGAACTAAAGACTAATATGTTTGATAAATCTAATGGAACGAGATCCAACTTTTAAGGATTTATATAACAAGTACAATTTTACTTATAGTTGTATTCTTCTCATTATTTGAATGGATTCACTCAAGTTGCATTTGTAAGCACCTTTTTATCAAAAAATACTTGATCATGATTTATTCTGGTATTAAAAAAGAATTCTTTGATTCTATACAATTTGGAGGCTTTTATAGAAAGATTTATTATTGTATTTGGAGATAGTGATTGGGAGAGGATGGCAAAAAAAAAAGATTCAAAACCTACAACAAGAACAATATTTAGCTACAATTTCTGTTACAGAATTTCAATAACTTATTTATGATCTTAATTGGAATGATAAGTCTTTTATGATTCAATTTTGTTATGGCCTAAAAGATAATATGAAGAATTTATTGATCATAATACTAAGAGTTGAAAGCTTAGAAAAATTCATATCTCAAGCTATTACTTGTAAAAATTGCCTATTAGAGTTACGACAAGAGAGGCAATCAATTTTTAGCAATACCTATCAAGGTGCATTTGCTACATCTTCAAGAATATCAGAGAAACTATTAACATATCCTAAATCTACACAGATTGACACAATTCAATTTAAGCTATTAACACTAGCAAAAAAGATTAAATATTAGTTAAAGAATTTATGCCTATGTTATTGAAGACCTAATTACAAGGCAATAAATTATCCAAATAAGTTTAGAGAATTCAACGCACGAGGTATAATATCTGAATTGGAAAAGTCAAAAAATGGAGATGTCCGGCCATAATAGAAACCTTGCAGTTAGACACCTCCAAATCTAAAATACCAGAAAAATCTCTTCCTACCTTCAAATCTAATGCCCTATTTTATACTTCTTATACATATAAGAACCTTAAGATAGGAGATTTTTGCTAAAATCCTTTTAAATACTGAAGCCTCAACATATTTTATGAATAAAGATTTTATAACTAAGTAGAATTTAGTACTTGTAAAGAAAATCTATCCTGCACCTGTTGAAGTCATTGATGGACAAAACCTTACATCAAGGAATGTTATTGAAGAAATCCAACTATTGAAAGTAGTATTAGAAGATCAAATATCATGCTTTGTCTTCAACATTATTTGATGTCCCACAAATCCTATTGTCATTGGACTCCCTTGGTTTGAATTATATAATTTTGATATTGATTGAAATTTTTAAAAGATTTCTTTAAGATCTAAATATCAAAAAAAGAAACAAGATATTACTTCATTTCTTAGAGCTAAAGCATTTATGTAGGCAATAAAGAAAGGAGTTGTATTTGCATTGTATGCTATCTCCATGAAAGATCCAATAGAGCAATTAAAGCAAGATATTCCTAGTCAATATTGTGACCTTGAAGATGTATTTGAAAAGAAAAAAATAGACATGTTATCAGAACATTGTTCTTATGATTGTATAACTAAATTACAAGATGGGATTCAACCTCTATTTGGTCTAATTTATAATTTTTTACAAATAGAGCTTATAGCCTTGTAAGAATATATTGATGAAAATATAGCCAAAAATTCCATTAGATATTTGAAATCACCTATAGAAGCTTCTATCTTGTTTGTAAAGAAGAAGGATGGTTCTTTACGTTGTCGTGTTGTGACACGATTATATGATGAAACTATGACTAAAAATGATTTTTTTAATTAATACTCTATTATCTTAATTCAATAAGAATTCAACATGTTTTAATAAGATTTTTATGAAAGCCTCTTAGTTTATTTTCTTCACTTAATACCTAGTTGATAAGAATTAATTAGTGATTTTACCTTCTAGGCTGTACTAATTCTTTTATTGATTTAGAAAGGCCATAAAATAGTAAAAATATAATAAAAAAGATAAATTATTAGCATGATTGATATTAGGAATAAGTTGAGGGTAGGATTGGGCTATAAAATCCCTAGGATAGGTTAGATTGATACTTGGGGATTGGCCATTTGTAAGACAGGGTCGAAATCAATTGGTATTTTGGATTTTATGTAAAACACCAATTGGTGTTTTGGGTTTTATGTAAGACAATAATGGCTTGCATTCTTAACCGATTTGTAGAATTTGTATGGCATCTATAGTTCAAAATTTGATATTATCTAGATTGTTGGGTATACTAAGTGTGTACAAAAGTTTGTATTAATCTAATAATGCAATCAGGAGATATTTGGGCTTTGATACAAAGAATTATCAGAAGTTGGCAGTTTAGGGTTGGATAGGGTTTCTATGATAACTAAAGATCTACCAATTGGATCAATGTAAATTTTGGGATAGTGATAGAAGACATAGAGATCAAGCTACATACCAAGTTTGAGCTGAAGTTAATAGTTGAAGAAGGAGAAATCACCACTAGAATTTTTGCATCAATTTTCAAGTTGGTGGCTAAGTATCATTAGTGCGGTTTTTGGGCATTTTCTTGCAATTTGTAAGTTGGATTGGATTGAATTTTTTTGAGCATCTAAAAGACTTATATTTATATTTGTGTGCAAAATTTCACATTAAGTGGATAGTTGGATTAAACGTTATAGCTTGTCAAAGTTTACTAATTAGGATTAGGGCTTGCAAAGAAAAATAAAAATTACTTAATTATAAAAGAAACAAGGCAATTGGGATATATGTATGGTTAATGTTACTAAGAGGAGTATTTTTAAATACTTTTGAATTGAAATTTGAATTACATTCTTCATATATACATGAAACCTATTAGGATTTCTTGATTATTTGTAAACATAACTTTATCTTCCACAGCCAGGTGCCCAATGCATTCTCAAACAAGACAACATGTAATACGACAACGTATGTGTATGGACTATCAAGGTCTGAATAAGATACCTATAAAAACCACTATCCATTACTATTAATCTTAGGATTATTGGAACAATTAGGACAAACAAAGATTTTTACAAAGATTGATTTGAGAGACATCCACAATTATAATTAAGTAATTTTTAGAATTATAATTAGAATCAAAGAATGAGATCAATGGAAGACAACATTTTGTATAAGGTATACATATTTTGAATATAATATTATACCTTTTGGACTTACAAATGTACTTATAATCTTTCAATATATGATGAATGATATCTTGTGGAAATATTTAAATGACTTGTAGTTATTTACTTGAACAATATCTTAATCTTCTCTAAAAATAAATAAGAATATAAACATTATGTACATATGATATTGGAGGAACTATGGGAAAGTGGATTGTATGCCAAATTCTAAAAGTGCTCTTTCCATCAACCATCAGTCAAATTTTTAGAATATATTGCCTCTAAAAATGATATTTCTATGGATTTAAAGAAAATACAAACTATTATAGAGTAGAAACAACTATCATCAATCAAAGATATATAATATTTTTTGAAATTCACAAATTTTTATAGAATCTTCATTGAGAATTATTTCAAGATTGTGACTCCATTAATATTACTTACAAGCAAGGAAAAATTTATTTGGCACAACAAGGTTGAAGAAGTATTTAAAAAACTAAAAGAATCCTTTATTTTAGCCCCTATATTTATCTATGTAGATCCAACAAAATCATTTATTTTGAAAATGGATGCTTTAGATTTTGCACTATGATTTGTATTCTCTCAAATTGGTGATGATGGTTAATTATATCCAATAGTATTTTACTTTCAAAATTTTTTAGCTGCAATGATCAATTATAAGATCTACGATAAAGAACTATTAATAATTGTTGATACTTTTGAAGAATGGTGCCATTTGCTAGAAGGGACTCAATATAAAATCATGATATATATTAATTACAAAAACTTGGAATATTTTATGAGTGTCCAAGTGTTGAATTGCTATTAAGCATGATAGAGCATGTCGTTATTTTGGTTTGATTTTGTGATTACATATTGTCAGAGAAAACTTCAAGGAAAACCAAATGCTTTATTTTTACAATCATACCTTGTACCAAGAATAGGAGACATGGTATTAAATTAATAAAAATCATTTATGTTAAAGTCATCTAATTTGTAGTTGAAGATGTTGATAATATCTACTTATATAGATATAATTTTCAAGACAAAAATCCAAAGAGCAATAAAGATAGATCCATTTATAAATAGTATTCAATAATATTTTAAAAATATATAAATAGAAGAAAATAATAATTTCAAGTTCAAGGACAGATTGTTATATTTCAAGGATCTTTTATATGTTCTTCCAACCCGTACAAGACTTTAGATTCTTCAAGCTCAACATGACCTTCTAACAACTGGACATTTTGGCTTTAATAAGACCTTAGAATTAATATCAAGAGATTATTGGAGGCCTCAAATATAAAAATTGGTGAAAGAATTCATCCAATCATGTAAAATTTGTGCTTGAACAAAGGTCCCAAGACACCAACCATATAGACTTCTCTAACCACTTCCAATTCATAAAGATCTATAGTAATTGTTATCCATGGACTTCATTATAGACCTCCCAATTTCTAATAGAAAAGATTTAATTATTGTGGTGGTAAAGCATCTTATCAAGATGGCATATTTCATTCCATATAATAAGATTATTTTTAGAGAAGAAATGGCCAAGTTTTTTATTGATAATATTTATCGAATACATGGCCTTCTAAATAATATCATTTCACACTAAGGACCATAATTTGTATCAAATTTTTGAAGACGACTATTTTAACTTTTGAAGATCAAAATCAATTTTTCATCAACTTATCATCCTCAAATCGATAGTCAAACAGAACAAATAAATCAGATCTTGAAACAATATCTTTGTTGCAATATAAATTACTAATAAGATAATTCAATAGACTTCCTATTATTGGCCGAGTTTGCATATAATAATACCAAACATTCTTTGACAAAACAAACTCTATTCTTTTCAAATTATAGATACCACTTTAGAGTAGATCTATTCCAAATTAAAGATGTAGAAAGTCTTGCTATTGAAAATCAAGCTAGCTTAAAGGCCATCTATAAAGAATTAAAATTCCAATTGCAAATGACTCAAGACCAATATAAAAATTATGCAAACATTCATCGTAAGAACTAATCAAAGTTCAAGATAAGAGATTGTGTCTTGCTACTTTGGCAAAATATACAAATAAATCGACCATCACAAAAATTATACTACCAAAGATTTAGGCCATTTATGATTCTACATCAAATAAATCTAGTAAGTTTTCATCTTGAACTATCAAGTAGCATACGCATTCATCTAGTCTTTTATATCTTGCTTTTAAAAATCTATTATAAAACAAATATTGTTGGAAGAAGATTTCTACCACCAATTTCAATTAAAGTCAATCAAGAGCTTGAATATGAAGTAGATGAAATATTGGATTTGCATATTTCATTCATTGGAAGGGCTATAGAGTTAGTGAAAGAACATGAGAACCTTTAGATAAGCTTAAGAATGCACCTAAAAAAATTTATAAATTCTATCAATGATATTTTAAAAAACCTAGATTCAATCGACATTGAAGATTTTCTAGACACTAACATCTCTTGGCTTCTAAATGATATTTTTCTACCAACAACAAAAAACCAATATTAAAAAGAGAGAGCCACACTAAGACCGTCACTTGTATATAATTATTTTTTCTAAGATAGAATAGATCATGCTAGAAGCTTATTAGTTATCATATCAAATCTTCTTGTTTTAAAAAAATTGTAGAAATAAGAGTTAGAAGACTCTTTTGCCACATAAGTGGTTGGTGAACCATTGAAAATTTCACAATGGTTTGGCTTGAAGAATATAAGTAAGGCAAAGAAGGAGTATTCTAACATTAAATAAGACCACTTTCAGAATCTTTGCAGATATAGCCTCATCACAAATTTTTTGATTCAAATGCCCGAGCTTTGATAATACTCTTTGAAGTTAGAAAGGTGATTCCAAGTAGATCAAAAATTATATATGGAGGATATTTTGAAGGTCATAACAAAGAGCAAATTCTTGGATGGGATGTTGATACAATAGAGACTATATGTAGAGGTCATTAATGCTACTTCAAGGATCATGTTGAATCGATAATCAACAAACAAAAGAGAGAATATGTTATTTCTCTACTCCGAGAAATTTTAGATTTCTTGCATATGTGATTTGATAATCAAATCTCTTTGGCTCGTTATGAAACTCATCGCTAGAAGAAAAGGTGATGTCATGGATATACTTTAAGTCACCACATTCTAAAACTTTTCGTAATCTTTTATAATCTTCTATAATTTTTTTAAATCTTTTAAAACCTTCTAGAATCTTCTTTAATCTTCTAGAATCTTTTATAGTCTTTTAAAATCTTTTAGAATCTTTTTCAATCTTTTAGAATATCTTGTAGCATTCTAAAATCTTTTAGAATCTTCTTTAGTCTTCTTGAATTTGCCTTAATCTTTTAGAATCTTCATTAATCTTTTAGAATTTTTTAAAATATTCTTAGAAGGTTCAATAAGACATATGTCTTATAGTATAAATAAGAAGTAAGACCAAGGTGCATCTTAATCTTACCAACACAAGTCTTGGAGCAATCCAAAGTATTGCCTTATTTTTTCATATTAATCTAGCTTTTTGTTCTTGTCAATCATCTAGTTTTTTGTTCTTATCCATCTAACTTTTTGTTGTTGAAATCATTCTAGTTTTATAATCTTTTTCTTATCTCTTTACTAACTTAATATCTTGTATTCCTAACAATTGGAAGATTTGTATGAGCCACTCCCAGTATATTCTTTGAAAGTGGGGCAATATATTTTATAATATATTTAAAAAATAAAAAAGATTTTTATTATCTTAAATAATGTAAAAAATAAAAGTCAATTAAATAAATTATTAGGTGTTGATAAGTTTAAAGATAATAATGGTAGCAAATTGATTTCAACCAATTATACATGAAGGTCCTTAAAGTAATATGTATTAGTGCGTGAGAGAGTAGATATAGAAATCCTTGCTAGAATCAAATCTATAGATTTATTTTCTATGGATGCTTTTACAACCAATGAACATTATTTATTATATTTGAAAGATGTCACTGAGAAGGTTGTTAATATTTGCAATAGACTCAGATTGAATTTAAAAATAATAAGCACTTATTTGTATAAAAATCAACATTTAAGAATATAGAAGCAAATCTTGTATATTATAAGTAAGATATGATGGGAGTGTGAATAAAAAAACTTGGAAGACATTAAAAATTAGCTTTGATGATCTTGAACTTAATAAAAAATATATGTTTTTGGATGTCTCTTATTTTTTTTTGTAATAATTCCTATCTTATATAGATATTTGAAAGAGAATTATCATGTATTTTAAATAATGATGTTAAAATTTTTAAACAAGCATTATTTTAAATAATGATGTTAAAATATATGTTAAAATAATCTTAAAGATGAATTATTATTAGTAATAGATAATAATAGAGATTTACACATGTATGATCAACTGCATGATATGAGCTATATGCTTATAAAGACAAAGTTTAAAAGATCTTGAGATTAAAATTTGTATTTGATTACATTCAATGATTGTAATTTGAAAGTAAGTATTATATTATTGATTTATCAAATCTTATCATTTATATATATATATATATATATATATATATATATATATATTAATAATTTGTATATTAAAAATAGATCATTTAATATCAAATTTATATTTATATATATAAAATTTAAAATTTATTCAAGGCTTATCTTTCACAAAGTTGAAACAAAAATTGAAGTATCAAAAATAATGAAAAGTAGATACTGTAAACTATATATACATCAATTTGTTGATTTTTCACTTTTATAAGGATTTTAATTTTATTTCAACTCTTATAGAATAAACCTTCAAACATTGATATTTGATTATTCACTTTTCAAATGAAGATCATTTAGCCAAAATCCAAAAAGATAATATTGATAGATTTTGGAATATTATCAACATATAGATTTTAGCCAATTGTGTGTATTTCACCTTAACAACTGTAATTTTTTTGAATCTTTTTTAATTAATTCATTTAAATCAATACTATTAACAGAGTTATATCTCAAGAATTGTATAAATTTGAAACAACTAATAATTAACTTGTGTAGCATAATACTTTTGATTACTCTTCATCTTATAAATTATCCTATATTAAAAGAACTTTTTAAAAGATGGACAAATCTTAATGCTTTGAAGGAATTATTAATCAACAAGTATACACGGTTTAAAATAATATGGAATGGCATTGAAAGCTCAACATCTATATAAAAGCTACACATACATAAATGTGAGGCTTTAGAAGAGATTCTAAGTGGATTAGAAAATTTGATAGTATTGGAAGAAATATATTTTGCCAAGTACAAGAAATTGAAAAAGTTAAAAAGATTTGGGAGCTTCACATGTTTGAAGAAGCTAAACTTTTATAAATATGAGGCTTTGGAGGAATTTCCAAGTAGATTGAAAAATTTGGTTATATTAGAAGAATTAAACTTTTATAAATGCAAGAAATAAAAGAAGTTATTAGAATAATTTGAAAGCTTAATATCTTTAAAGAAGCTGCACATGTGGAAATGTGAGGCTTTAGAAGAGTTTCCAAGTAGATTAGAAAATTTGGTTGCTTTAGAAGAATTAGATTTTTTTATATATAAAAAATTAAAGAAGTTGCTAGAAAGATTTGGAAGCTTGATATGTTTGAAGATACTAAACAAGTTAGAATGTGAGGCCTTAGAGGAATTTCTAAGTGGATTGTAAATTTTAGTTGCATTAGAAGAATTGAATTTTTTCAAATATAAGAAACTAAAGAAGTTGCTAGAAGGGTTTGAAAGCTTGACATGTTTGAAGAAACTAAGCATGTAAAAATGTGAGGCTTTGGAAGAGTTTTTAAATAGATTAAAAAATCTTGTTGTATTAGAAGAATTGAATTTCTTTAAATTTAAGAATTTTAAGAAGTTTCCAGAAGGATTTGGAAACTTGATACATTTGAAGAAGCTAAAGATGTAAAAATGTGTAGTTTAAAAAGAATTTCCAAGCAGATTTGAAAGTTTGATATGTTAGATTTTGAAATTAGATTAGAAATTATAATGCTTTAGAAAGATAGAACATTTTTATATTTTGGAAATTATTAAAGTTTTGTATTAGATTTAGAGGTTTATTGGATTTGGCTAAGTTATAGATTTGATAATGTAAAGCTTTCGAGGGATTTTTAAGTGGATTGTATTGAAAGTGTTAAATTTCTCCAAATAATAGAAATCAAAGAAATTGCTTAACAAAGTTAAATGCTTGATATATTTGATAAAACAAAGTACATAGGATTGATGGCCTTGAAGGAGTTTTAAAGTAAATTAGAAGCTTTGATTATATTAGAATGGTTAAATTTTCTTCAAATTTGTGTAATTGATAAAGATATTAGGAAGATTTAGAAGCTTGTCATATTTAAAGAAAATAAACATATCAAAATGTTAGACTTTAGAAGAATTTTTAAGTAGATTTGTTAATATAATTATATTAGAAGAAGTGAATTTCTTTGGATGTAGGAATTAAAAAAAATATCAAAAGAAACTTGAAGCTTGATATTTATAAAGATTTGACATATTTAATAATATCATACTTTTGAGGAGTTTCTAGTAAAATTCTAAAACCTTTTTGTATTACATCCATTAGAGTAGAGGATTATTTTTAGATAAGGTATATCTATAGAAGGCATCTTCTAAGCAATTCCAATCATACTCTAATTTATTTATAATATATTATTTTTCATATTGCTATTTCATGATCTATTGATATATATACAAATATGATATATATATATATATATATATATATATATAAATATGAATTATATTGATATATATAAATAAACATGAATTATATTGATATATATACAAATATGAGTTATGTTGATATATATATATACAAATATGAGTTATATTGATATATACAAATATAATTATATTGATATTTATACAAATATGAATTATAAATATGAATTATATTGATATTTATACAAATATGAATTATATTGATATTTATACAAATATGAATTATATTGATATTTATACAAATATGAATTATATTGATGTATATACAAATATGAATTATATTGATATATATATATATATATATATATATATATATATTTTGTACTTTATAATTTCTATATTAAATTGAGATATTGGTCCCAAGCTAGTAGTTTAGTTTTTCATGCATGTTGAGTTATCGTTGTTTGCATTTATAATTTTATAATACAATTATAATATTTTTAATTATATTTATTATAAGTTTTTAAATAATTTGGCTATTTATGGATATTAATATAAGTATTTTAATTGATATATAATTTATAATAAATTGATATAAGTAAAAATAAATAAAAATAAAAAATTATCTTTAATCTATACCAATGCTATCATTGTTACATTGAGACATCTCTAAGCTATGGTAAAATTTCATGAGATTTCAAAATAAAATATATATATCCATAGAATTTAGTTAAAAAATCTAGAAGCTATAATAGATATATCTTTAAAACTACCTATCACTACCAATTGCAACTTATTTTAATATCATCAACAATTCTATGTAATTTCAAAGATATGCAACTTCTGAAGCTTGTATGTAGGATTTGAGACTTATAATAAATTTAAGTTAGTACTACCTAATGTATACCACTTCAAAACCTTTCCTTGAAAAATCATTTTTTTCAAGGATATTCATTTAATACTAAAATCCTAAATCATAAATTATAAATCCTAAATCCAAAAAGCAAACCTTTTATATTTGCAACTATATGGTTGGAATTATAGACCTCAAAAATTGGAAGGGAGGAATCATACCTATTTAATTCTAAATCCTTGAATCTTAAATCCTAAATTCTAAGCTCAAAGAGCTTGGAGTTGTTATTATTATCCATAGCAAATAATAATATAAAGGACTTAGACTCCATAGACAATAATACACCATTGGCTATCTGTTAAGGACAAGAACTCGATGAAAGCAAATAAATATATGAAACTTCTATTAAGAAGAATAACAAAATAGAAATAAGAAAGTATATATATTAAAAAAAACTAGAATGGCTATTGCCACAAGATAAGAAAACTATAGATTCTTGAATCTGGACTAGAAGCAAGAAAAGAGTTGACAAGAATGAAGAAGGCTTCAATCTTGCCTCTATAAATATTATCTAATTAAGAGCTACATGGCGGTATTCTATAGGACCTCTTACACGTGTCTAATTTGCAAGACACGTTGTCGCGTGGCGTGAACTTCTATCTAGGAATACACCGGGTACCTAGCTGTAGAGAATTTTACTTAATATTTATTGGCTAAACTCTAATGAGTTATTTGTCCTTAATAAGAAGGATAAATACACACGATAATATAAGAAAAAGGTTTTGTATGATTAAAACCTCTTATTTTTAAGTAGGTTTGTACATAAGTTTTCTCTATGATATGTAGAAAATCCTTAAAAACCTTTTAAAGACTCATCTATATATCAAAATCATATCATGGCTCTATACATCCACCTTTTACACCTCCGTAAAATCTTGGCTCCCAAAAACACCTTTAGTATGCACAAAAGTCCAAATTTGCAACAAAAACCCTTAAAAATATATTTTCCTGCAAAGGATGTTTTTCTTCCCAAACTTTAGAAAATCATATCTTCTGATCCAGCCGTTCAGTTTTCTTCAAACTTTCAGGAAAGGTAGAATTCACCTTTAAGCTTTACTACAAAAAAATTCAGCTACAAATATACTTCCGATCGTTCGATATCTCAAAACCCCTAGCAGGTGCTTAAAACCCTAGCTCAGAGACACCCGAGCACTATTTTCTCTATATCTCACAAATCCAAAATCCTAATGCCACAAAAATTTTGCACATAGTCTTGTGACATAAACATATATACTCCTAAAAATGTTGAGCCAAAAATCTATCAAATTGACTAAGATATAGCTCAAAATGTAACCACTAGTTAAGCAGAGTCACTTACTGCCTTTAGTTTACAAGCACTAACTTCAACTCGCAATATCTCCTTGACTTTAGCTTGAATTTTATCGAGCTGTACATAAAAAGTGTAGCCAAGAAAGTGCGCTTTCCAACCCCAGTCGTCGATCTTTGATTTCTCTTTGTATGCGCGAGATATACCCAAAAGAGTGACAGTAGGTCCAAAATCGACACCCTAACTTTGAGCACCTATAACTTCTTTATTAAAAGTCCAAATCATGCAAGATTTGCACCTAAACCATACCCAAAAACCTAAACCTGATGACCCAAGCCTCTGATGTTCGACTCCCCTCGAAAAAAAAACCCTAACTCCTAATAAACCCTCGGGCAGCCTCCTTGAAGCCCATTGGGCATGATTTTTGGCCAATTAGAATAGAGATTTCTATCATCCACCTCTATTCATCCACATGGATGGCCAAACTACCCTTTTTACACTAAAAACCCTTTTCTAATCCTTCTTCTTATAAGATTTACATACTTGGTGCTTTAAGCATCAAATAAAAGAAGTAAATAAGATCTTAAGGATCACCAACGTCTAACATAGGTGACTTAAGATATATACAAGTTACTATCAATATAAAATTAACTTCAAAAGTCACTACTAAAAGGAAAATAAGGTTATATAAATCTTAATTATAATCCTTTTAATAGATCCTTTCTAAACTACCAACCTAATCATATCCTATAACCAATAAAATCTACTGATATGACTTTCATTTAGTTAAGTAGTAAATTATACATTAAATATACATGTACAATTTTTTCACATAGTAGCCAAACCACAACACGACAACGTGTCAAACTTGCATGACAAGTTTTCCACATGTGCGCTACGTATTTGCCTTGTTCCGCAAGCTACCAACATATGTGACACATGGCTAGCTTGTTCCACAAGCTACCAACATGTGCGCTATGTGGCTAGCTTGTTGACCAAGTTTCTAACCTACCAATCACATATAAATATGTATAAAGGTGATTCCACATCTATAAAGCTTCTAAGAAGCTTCTCTATCAGTTATTATCAAATCAACTTATTTTACCTACTTCTATTGATTTATATTAATTAGGTAATATTTGAAGTAAATCTTATGTCCATAACACTATCATATATGATAGATACAAGCTTTCTTTTGAATATTTCAAGCAAATGTTTGCTTAAGTAAGTTGTCCAAAGACAATCAACATTTTGGCATCTTACATTAACATGCCTATTGCCTAATATATCAAGTTTAATATATAGAGGTTTTTTTTTTTTTTTTTTTTTTTTTTACCATAAAGCTAAATATTTCAATATTTTATTTATATATGTTTTTAATGTAAGATCAACATACATTTAAAATTTCTTCATCTAAATTTTTAATAATGAAGTTAATGTTGGATAAAAATTAATTTTATATTTAATAAAAATTAATTTACATCAAAAAAAATATAGATGAATGTAAAAGAATTAATTGTCATTGTAGTATTATCTTTTAATGTTTTCTATTCTATCATAAAACAATATAGTAGCACATGCAGCAAATTTTGTCTCTTCTATGTTTATATAACCTTTGAATCCTTAGAATAGATTAAATCATTTTATATTTTTTATTATATATTTTAAATTATTTTTATGATTATTTTTAATATTTTTATTAAAAAATTAAAAAATTAAAAAAGCTCTTGATAAATTTGATGATTTATATAAAATTACCTTAAATTTTTATTTTAAATTGGATAAATTGTTTCATGTAATTTTTAATTTTTTAATTTTTTTTATAGTTTTAGTACTTTTTAAAATTAATTTCACACAATTTTTTTGAATTTTGATATTTTCTTTTTTGGTGATTGGATTGAGTACAATTATTAGTGATGACCAGGCCATGGATTCCAATTAACAAACCTAGCCTACAATTACTTGACCATATGTGAGGGTTGGCAATTTGGAGTTAGCACAAAATTGTCATTTGTTGAAATAGATAAAGTAAGTTCTGCCGTAGATACAGGTCAGCATTCTGCAGTTTTGACAGGCATTGATTTGTCATTGCTCATCTACCCATGCTTGAGCTTCTTTGCTACGCTGGCGACATACTTGCCCTGATGGAAAGCTTGTTCAAGCTCAAGTTTGGAAGGTTGGCGGCTGCCATCACCAGCAAAAGTGCCGGACCCATAAGCAGACCCACCCTTGGGCTCTGCTAGGTTGAACATCCCTGGACCTCCAGTGTATCCCGTAGGAACAAATATCATTCCATGGTGTGCTAGTTGTGTTATTGCTGTCAACCTGCCGCTCAGATTCACGGCGGGTATTAGAATCCGTTAAAAAACAAAATAGCTGTTAAGTTTACTGCCTGTGAAATTTGATACTCCCGTTTTGGTTTCTCACGAAATCTCTCTTAAAAGCTTCGCAGCGGACGAGGGTTTGTGATTGTGTACCAGGAAAACCTTAGGTCGCATTTGAACTGGAATTCCAAATTCGTGAGTACAGTTCATAGAGTAGATATTGATGAATGTATGTGAAGTGCAGAAAAATGTACGCAGAAGTTTCTTGGCCGCCACCTTGAGTGCCTGTCGATACAAATAACCCAGCTGGCTTTCCTGCCAAAGCTTGAGTCCGCCACAAACCGCCCGTTGCATCCATAAAAGTCTTAAACTGGGCACACATCATGCCGTATCGTGTGGGAAACCCGAAGAGAAACCCATCAGCTTCTGTCAATTGAGCGACTTGTATGATGGGGTGTTCAGCGTTCTTCGTCGGTGCTCCCATCTTGTGCAATACCTCTGGCGACAGAGTCTCCGGAACCTTCATGAAGTATCCCACCGACCAACAATCCCACAAAAAGGTACGTTACACTGCGCTTATAGAACTCTCGTGTTTTTCAAGTTCGTTAGCGTACTGCTGTAAATCACCATGCAAAGATTGTTTTTCATGGGTTGCTTGTGCTGCTCACCTGGAACAAACTGGCTTCGACACCGTCGATCGTAGATGCTCCCTTCTTTATCTCTTCGGCCATTTTCGCAACGTGGCCATACATTGAGTAATATCTGAATCCACCATGACAGATTTCATTGTCAAGTTTCAGTGTTCACAATGGAAAATCTCAAACCCAATGTGTGCAGCATATCCCCTGGTGTCCACTAATTTTTCCATGTGAAAATTGGTTTGAGGGTTTTGAGAGATGCGAAAACCACTCGCCAAGATGGGTATCCTCTCCAGTTGCGCCTGTCCTTCAGGACAATCCGTTCCTTGCCGTTCCAAGTTCGATGTGTCAAATTCATACAAGACCTCATTTGTGAGGTTGGCTGCCGCAATCATGCATAGAAATGGAGGCGTCATCGCAGAACCATATGCGCACCCGCGCCACAACATTCTTCACAATTTAGGTCGATTGATATCTCGAAAACATCTGCAAAACTGATTTCATAAGCAAGTGCATGTCGGGTCACAAGTGCTATGGGAATGGTAGCACATACACGATGTAGAGCTTGGTGGTCGCCATAGTTGCAAAGCGTCCCACCGACATCGACTTGCAAAACAATAGATTACAGAGAATTCCCTGAAGTCGTCCTTGGGTTATCCTAATAACTAAAAATTTACAATGCAAACCGCTCTACCAAACATCAGGTGATGTTACTTGTAAGATAGAAAATCTCCTGCTCCGCACGATGATGTTCATCAGCAAACCCTTTTACACCATGCTCTACCGCAAGTGGGTCGCGTGATCTAATGGACAAAGGCGCTTAAATTATTGCCGCAGGATCACATGTTTGATCTCCATTACAGTTGGAATGCGGTTATTTAGTGTAGAACCAGTTGTGCAATAAAATACAGGTATTGGTGTTACCTTCTTAATGTACGCGTATGTACGTAACATTCTCCTGCCGCAGCTCAGAACACTCAGATTTATTTATACGGATACAAATAAAAAGGTAAAATTTCTTGACTACCAACATTGATAAAAACCCACCAAGGATATCTCATACCATTTCCCTGTTGAAACTTTGAATGTCCCTCGACTGAATAAAAGTATATAATTCATTACACGCAATGAAATGCACCAATTTACCAAATGTTGCATATCAAGCATGCCTTGAAACAAAGAGAGAGCGTTGTCGTAATTCATAAGAAATATATCTATAAAGTTCCTCAAAAATGTCAGGATCTATTTTCCACTGTTTTCACAATCTACAGTGTCTTCACAGGCATCCAAACTGTAGGGTTCTGCATTAGCGACGATGCTCAACTTACCGAACTTTTCAACATCATCGGCGCATAAGTCAATCTGGGGCTTAGAGTTCAACAAGTCTGAGATACCACTTGAACTTGGCACAATAAATTATAAGCCACAGAGCTCTCCGTTCCAACCTCAACTATGAATCAAATGATACAGAATTGATTAACAATTCTAAAACCTATGAGATGAATAATAATTTTTTTCGTGTGCTCAGAATCACTAGATCGGTTTTCGCCGGGTGTGGTGTCTTCTTCCTCAGACTCCGGATCGATCAGGCCAAGCGAATTAACAAAAAAACTCAGACTTCTAGATATCGGCACAAGCCAGGTCATTTCATCAAAAATTTCTACTAGAAGTGGTTGACTTTTTGGTGCCAATCGTCTTAAGTCGATCCTTCAAAGAGTCACAGAATTGTGAGAATTGGTAGAGCAAGCAATCAGTGCTGCGAAAGAATAGAAACCAAGAGAATTCTCTTTACGTAGATTCATGTTCTTTGTGAAATTTGGAGACATAACCCACAGTAACCAAGTGCCGGTGACTTTCTTATGTTCAAAGTGCCCCACAACCAAAGTCGCCTTGAGATCATTTATGTGTCTTACAACTGAATTGCCACTCTTGAAATACCACCAGATAGCCGTGTGGTGATGCTTTTATATCATACACTGCACGTGGACTTTTTTATCCTTCAAGTAGAAATGAGTTTCTAGAGGGTCAGAATAGGGTTTTAAGTCTCGTAAACAAATAATTTCTCACATGCTGGGTAGAAACTATATTAAAGTTCAATTTAATGAATCGATAGGGGTCGATGAATGTTACTGATTTCCAAAAATTGTGCAGTCTGCCGATAACTCTAGTTCTTATTTACTCAGGAACATGGAAGACTTCTGCACACTAGCCGATAGAACAATTCAGTTTTTTGGAGCATTTGAATGAAATTTTGGATCTCTCAATTGCTACTCCTTCCAATTTGAACAGCCTCTCGTAAGCATTAATTTCCCATATTATTATTATTATTATCAGATTTAGATGTCATGGACAGAAAAGAGTAATGGCAATATTAATGTTCATTTGTATAATTTGATTCCCTCCTTTTCTGCATTGTGGTTAGATTAGTAAAATTAGTGGCATTTTGGACGAATCTCCAACTGTTGCGACGCAGCAGCTAAGTTATGAATTCCATGTGTACCAATGATTTCTGAGACACCATCTTCTACTTCACAGTGAAGAGCTTGCCAAGGAAGACCAATACACACTACGGTGGATGAAATGAGGGACCATGCTTCACCAAGCCTGAACACAGGTATGAGCTACAAGCCTTCACAATCTATAATGGTGAATGAATTGTGACACGGTGCTGGAATACACTTCTGACCTAGAATGCCTACCAAGTCAGCATACGGGTGTCTAAACGAAGATTTTCTACAATTTAACCAACCTATCAGGCTGATCACTCTACAATACACATTTTGCCTCAATGTTTGCATCATTTCATTGCCTTAATCTAAAGCAAGAATAGTCGACTCGGAATTCTTCTAAGTCGTCACTCCGGCAAGCCATGTAGGAGAAGGTAACTACAGAAAAACTACATCCAAGCCCATCCTGAAGGAAAGCCAGAGCATCACTGCTTAATCACCTGCAACAACAAAGCTAAATGATTACTACATTCAACGAGGCATCCGTCACAACAGTAGCTTTTCACAACTTTGACACAAAAGCCCAAACTCAAATCTAAATATGTCCACATTTTGGCTATATAATACTGTTAGCGAGAGGAAAAGCAACGCTGTAATGAATATGTCGCAATTCACATAGATGGTGTCTCCAATAGCAGTTTTGAGGTGGTTTGAGGGTCGGTGCCTACAGCAAACTCTACGAAAGTAATCTGAGCAACGGTTTACAGGCTTGTGTTGAGGGATCTTTCTTACCGCAGGAGAACAAAGCTGCAGCGCAAGTTTGGAGTGATTCGTAATTCTGATATTATACTTGACTTGGAGGAGTCCAGTCAGAGAGGGACGGGGTATGGGGAAGAGCTTGTTGTGGGAGTTGTGGTTCCGTGACCACTTTCACTTCAATGTCGCTTTGTCTCCGTCCGGCACTTGAGTTTCGTCTTTCAGACCTCCATCCCCTCCTCCGACTCGTTTGTTTTGCGTCTGCATCCTCAGGTTTCGTCCTGATGTGAACCAACATTTTGTATACATCGTCCATATGTGGACGTTCTTCTGGTTTGATTCGTGTGCAAAGAAGCGCCACTCCCAGGACCATGGCCATTTTTTGTTGATGCGCCACAAGGTCCGACATCAGAAGGGGGTCCAGTACGTTATGTAAAGCTTTGGAGTTTGATACAGTTGAACGGACCCATTGAGGTAGGGTTTGCCCTGGTTCAAGTCTGTCTGGACTCCTTCCAGATATCATTTCCAACATTAAGATTCCGAAACTGTACACATCGCCCTTCTTGCTAGGAACTCCTGATTCCCAAACGTCTGTTAAAGACATAGACGAAGTCAAATTGGTAAGAAACGAATAGTCGGTAATCAATGTACTATATGTGTCACCAGCTTTGCCATGACCCAGAAACACCACGAACGTCCAATCTACAACTTCACTACCCAGGCACTAGTCATCGTAGTGAACAAAGTAATAGATCAGATAGACTGCAAATGCTTACCAGGAGGCGTGTAACCATTAGGGGTGGTGATTCCCATTGAGGGACTAGCTCGTTGTTGGGTCAAAATCCTAGCAACTTCAAAATCACCAATCTTGGCTTCCATTTTCGAGTCGATAAGGATATTGCTCGGTTTCACGTCACCATGCACAACTGGGTTACGGCTTTCGTGATGTAGGTACCTTATTCCCTCAGCAACTTCTACGGCTATCTTAAACCGCACCGTCCAGTCAAAAGCTTGAATCACTTCGGCGTTCTGAGGGGGATGAAGCAAGGACTCTAGGCTGCCGTTGGGCATGTAATCCAGCACGAGTGCCTTCACATCTGGACTCCAACAATATCCCAAAACTTTCACCAAACTTCGGTGGCGGATGTGGCCCAGCGATTCAAGCTCCGCATTCAATTTATTTTCTGCATCTTCTCCTTCAGCACTGGTTATGGCAAGCTTCTTCACAGCGACGACGGTCTGGTCTGGGAGAACTCCTTTGTAAACAGTACTCAATTTACCTTCGCCTATGTAATTTTCGTTGCTAAACCTGTTCGTGGCTGTCAAAATTTCTTCCGCTGAGAGCTTCAATTGAAGCTCGGCAGAAATTTGTGCTGAGTTCCTGCTACCTTTCCGTTTCCGTCCTCTGCAAGAAACAATGAAGAACGCTACTGACACTAGTGCTAGTAATCCTGCCACACTCCCAAGCACAATATAAATGATCGTGCTTGTCGCAATCTTTTTCGAGCCGCATGATTTATTTAGAATACTTCCACACAGCTCCGAATTGTTGAGAAAACTTTGTGCCCCGACGCTGTCATGACTGACGAAAAAAGGCAGTTCGCCTGATAGGCGATTCGAAGAGACATTTAAATGTACGAGCGAGGAGAAGTTCACAAATGTGCTTGGGACTTCACCGACGAAGTCATTATAAGATCCGTCGAATACCTTGAGATTTAGCAAATGGTCGAGAGTTGGGAGGGACTCATTGAGTGAGTTATGAGAAACATTGAGTTGCACCAAATTAGGAAATGCACCAACAGGCACAGAAAAGTTCCCCGTCAAACTGTTGCTCGCGACGTTTAGTTCGATCAAACTGATGCACTTGCTTATGGCCTCGGGGATACTGCCTGAAAGTTTATTCGCAGAAAGATCAATCCGCTGAACCAAGCTCAACTCGCCAATCCCGTCCGGAATACTCCCAGTGAGGTTGTTCCGCGCAAGAAGGAGATTCTTTTTCAACGTAACTACACCAACGTTTTGCGGAATGCCACCGCCCAAGCGGTTATTTGTCAAATCGAGATCTTCCAAAATAGGAAATGTGGTAATGCTCGAGATGTTCCCCTCCAGGATATTGTTTTGCAAATGAAGCAATGTCAAATTTTTCAAGTTTTCAAACGGAATGACGCCACTGATACTGTTGTTACTCAAATCAATATCCTGAAGCGCGGTGCAGGCCGTGAGATTTTGTGGGATCATTCCAGTAAGATGATTTCCCGCAATGTGTAAGGTCTCCAGGCGATTTAGTTGACCAAGTGAAGAAGGCAATGTACCCGAGAAACTATTCCCAGACAAATTCATACTTCTTAAACTCAAAAGGCCGCCAATCGAGGTTGGAATAACCCCCGCCAAATTGTTGTTGGATACAACAAGCGAAGTAAGGTTCTTTAAATCTCCAAGTGAAGGCGGCAAAGCACCCGTAAGGTTGTTACTCCCGATGTCTAGAATCTCCAAGTCGGAGGCCAAGCCAAGCTCGGAAGGGATTTCACCTGAAAACTGATTACTCGACAGATTGAGAGTTTGCAACCGTGAGAGACGCCCCAGCGCCGAAATAAGACTGCCCTCGAGGCTTTGATTGTAGAGGTTGATTCCTGTTACTCTTCTTCTTGTGCACGTAATCCCCACCCAAGGTCTGCAGGGATTAATCCTTTGTAGCCTACCTTGTGGTTTCCAGTACCAGGTAACATTAGAAGGGTCACTTGTAATCGCCGCCTTGAATTGTAAAAGGACGTCAGCATCCTCTTGCAGTGATTGAGTCGAGTTCAAGATCTGCGTGAAAACAAAGAAAAGGATTAAGACTAAAACTTTTAGCTATGTGATACTGAAGTGAGTATCTTTTTCAATGTAAACTCCTCTCAATGAAGGTCTGACAAAATCATTGAGGTAAGTACAATCTCTTCTAGACTCGGCACACTGCTGGTTGAATCAATGCCCATTCATAAAATTAAACAAAGAAATTAATTAATTCAAATGAAGCTGAACAGTATGTAAAACCACTCAGGGGAGATTTTTGTAAAAAATATTCAATATTTGATATTTTTACTTTTTGAAACAAACTTTCATCCCGAAGCACACAAAAATTCAGTTTTTGTTCACTCCAACCCTGGAAAAGACCCAAATCCATTACCAACCCCAATGTGCCATGGATGCCTGCCTTCATCAGTAGGTATGTGAGGTCTAAGAGGTGCAGCTGCTTACTGTAGTGTTACCCGCAAGCTCTCTCCTGTTGTTGGCTACTCCCATCTTCATATAAGAGACCTGTGACATGGACGCTCCATCCGACATAGCCTCAGACCCGCAAGTTGCCACAGCCAGGGCGTAACTCACGAATAGGAGATACAGAAACGGCGCTGCAAGCCCTAAACGCTTAAAAACGAAGCGGATACCACTTCTCGCCATTTTGAGTAATTCTACACTGGTGTCCAACATTCACTAGATACTCAACAAGCGCTGGTCGAAGTTCACCTTTAGGCTTCTCCCTCCAGGAAAAAATGTTTATAAAAAGAGTATATGGTGTCCCTTGGGCTTGCTTCAATCAATCAATCTACCTCTCAAGTTGTCAGTCTCCTCTTTCTCACCCTGCCTTTGTGCCTCGGTTCTAGAGGTTCAAATTCTAGTGTTGTTGTTTTACCCGCCGATTGTTTTAATTTTCCTCCTCAGCCTCCATGTTAGGACTATGTGCTACATGCTCCAATACAGACTGTGTTTACAGGAATCCAAAACCCCAAAATCTTGTACTCCAACTCAAAGGGCGAGAGAATTATACAAACTCCAGTCTGCTCGGAAGGATCAGCAATCAATATAAAAAAATGTTCGAAACAACATGTAGAGCTTCTTCTTTCAAGGTGCTTTACTCCACACTCAAAAACAGCTCAACCAATCCCCCCTTAGCCCCCAAAATTCACCCAATTCTCCACTAAGCGTGTCTCAACCTCGCATGCGCTGGAAATCTCGAAACAGAGCCCCTGAAGTAACTCTCAACGAAACTGACCCATCTCTCAAGCAGACGACCTTATGCTATCCCGTGACCCAAACAAATACCCAGCAACTTCACGGAGTTTTTAAACGCTGTTAAGAGCTCCGCACCCGAGGAACATCGCGCGGCGTGCACAAGGGTGCCCTACCAATCTCAGCAATATTCTAAACTACAAAAAAAAAAATGAGACAACTGCCACCTCTTCCACGCCCACATAAGCTACAGCGAGAAAATAGTTGCGGATCGAATTCGCCGACACCCGGTAAACAGGGCGAAGAAACTGAAGCTAAATTCCATCCCTGCACCAATTACTACTCTGCGAACACGGAGTCTCTTGGATGGCATGGCTCTCGTCAACAATACCATGATCCCAGAGTCGTCGTATCACTCGGTTTCAACTGGAAGACCAAGACTCTGCCTTTTCTGAAATTCGGTGAATCGCAGTTTCTGCTCCGAAGCTTCGGAGGCGCCCCTTCCAAGACCAGGACCCCCCGATAGCCGTCACCGTTTCCGTTGCCGTCGGGTTAGCTTGGACGGACGCAAACGGACGGACGTACGTTATCTGTGCACCGTCTCGAGGACGGGCAGGACGGTGCTGTGGAAGCGGAAATCCCGAGACGTGACGCTGCAGTGTGAACGCTTGCTGGAAAACGGGTGTTCTCCCCCATGAAACCCGGTGGGAAGCCCAAGTCGCGCGTATCGGGGACCGTATTTCGACTACGATAACGAACAGAATCCGTATATTCTCGTTATTGTGTATGTCTTCTTCTCCGTGCGGTACAAATTTTCGTTGTGAATGCCACGTCGCCTTATTTTAACTTATAGCAGATTTAAAAGCATCGATATCTTAACAGAAAATTATCATTGTCATTTAATTACAATTATGTATCTTTTTATTGGTTGATTGTGAAGGAGCCCAATAAAATAAAATAAAAAACATAAAATTTTTATGCTATTTGACATCACATTTAATTGTTGAACATATATTATTATCTTTTTATTTTCATTTTAAAAAATGTCTTTATGTAAGTTTGAAATGCTTTAATGTATAGAAAGATGCTAGTTTTTTCTTATCATGTCATAAATTACTATGAACATCTTCATGAACAAAACCATTTGAAATACTGATCAGTTGCAGAGGTGTTGGTACAATTATCAATTGAAACAAAGTGATACATGTCAAGTTGTGGTTACTACAATTGTCAAGTGTATTGCTTATTCATCTTCAAATAAATGAATTTATGTGAATCAAAACATGTAGTTCTAAATTACTTACAACCTTTCACACGTAAACATCTAAAAAAATTTAACTAAAAGAATCAAGAATAAAGAATAAAAAATAACTTCAAAAACATAAAAACAAACTGTATTGTAATTATGAATATTCTTGTAAATATTCATAAAATACATAATTATTTTTTAAAAGTTGGTATTTAATACAATCAAGTAATTAATTAATTAAAATATTACAATGATGTAGTTTTAAAGTTTCTAATACATTAATTGATGTTAAAGTACTTATTGGCTTAATTCATGATTTTTTATTTTAAAATATCTTTTATAGATTTAAAAACCAAGTTTCTATCAATAGTCTTATTATTTTATTAATAATTTTTATTTTAACAAGTACTTTATATTATTATTACACTTTAGTTATTAAAACCTAAAGCTTATATTTTTTAAAAAATTAGAAGTAATAGTTTTACAATCAATTTTTTTAACTATATGTTTATATATACAAATTAAATATATATTTTATTATATATATATATATATATATATATATATTATTTAATAATATATCTGAAAGTAAATTCAAGTTAATACAGTGTTAGTTAACAAATGAAAAATCAAATATAAAATTTCAAGGTTCATATAATATTGTTTGATTTTATATCAAACTATTTATTTTACAAAAAATATTATTAATTCTTAATCTTCTATTTTATAACAAAATATAAAATATTTTAAAAACTTATTTACAAAATAATCTAATACATCTTATATTTATTTTAAATATTCATCTAAAATATTAAAATTATTATTATTTACATAAATCCAATTTTAAATATCCATCTTTTTATTTTTATTTTTTACATGTATCTTTATTACTTTTGGTTTTAATTAACATATGCATCTCCTTATATTATATATATAATCATATATAACCTTATTTTATCTTTAAATATATTAAATATTATGGTCTAATTTATAAAATAATTATTTTATTATCTTAAGAATACATTCAATAAATAATAATTTATTAATATAACAATTAGATAAATTCATTAGAATTATAAATTTATTTATATTTTTAATTATTTTAATATATATATATATATATATATATATATATATATTTATAACCTCAAACTATCAAAAGATAGTATATTGATATCAAAGATAAGAACTCAAAGGATGTAAATAAATAAAGAAGACGTACATCAAAGAGAGATGGTAATATATATATATATATAAGAAAAAACTATAATCACTATTGCCAATGATAAAAGCCCAAAGACTCTTGAAACTAGGCTAGAAATAAGAAAGGCAATGACAAGAATAAGGAAGGCCTCACTCTTGCCTCCATATATACTATCTAACTAAGGACCTGCATAGCAACACCTTATAAGTGACACAAATATAAGATTTATTCTAATAATTATCTAAGTAATATGGATAAGTAGAAATAGATAAAAATAAATTAATTTGATAATATCTTATAGAGAAGCTTCTTAAAAGCTTCATAGATCTAATTTCATCTTTATTTATATTTATAGGTGATTGATAGGTTACAAAACTTAGTCAACAAGTTAATCACATGTCGCACATATTGGTAGCTTGTGGAACATGCTAATTACATGACATATATATAAAAACTTGTCTTGTACATTTGAAACGTGTCTTATAAATTGGACATGTATCGAAGGTTTTATAAAACATCACCACATAGCTCTTAGATAGATAGTATATATAGAGATAAGAGTGAAACCTTCTTTATTCTTGTCAATACCTTTCTTGTTCCTAGTCTTGTTTCAAAAATCTCTACTTTTTTTGTCTTTGATAATAGTTGTTATAATTTAGTATTATACCATTTGTTAGGAACATATATTTTGAAAGTTCACAAAACCTTCTAAAACATTCTAAAAATTCCTGAGTTAATGAAAGTCAGTTGAAAAGCTTCCTAATTAATAAAAGTAGCTTGAAAAGCTTTCGAGTTGGTAGAAGGAGCTCGAAAAGCTTCCTAGCTGGGAGAAGCTGTTTAAAAAGCTTTTTAATTTGATGGAAGCCGCTCAAGAAGCATCCTAAACAAGGATATATATATATAGAAGTTAAGGTTGAAGAATTCTTCAGCTTGACAACACATCTCTTGAAATTCTAGCTCACCTTTCTTGGTGTTGTTTATGTATTCATTTGATTAATTTAAATTCTTGTTGATTTCTTCTTAAAATCTTTTTTCCAATTCAAGTCTCTTATTCTATATTCTTATATTTTTGATAATTTGTCAAGATATCTTTCATCTTAAATATTAGAATTGGATCCTTTCAATTAGAAAGTGGATTATCTTTCTTTTTAAAGATATAATAATACTTTAAAAGTTGTAGATTATCTTCTTCTAAACTAATATTTTCTTCATTACAATATTTGAGCTTTATCCTTTTTATAAGAGACTAGATCACTCTTTAAAGATCTTAAAGAGCACTTATTACTTTATTTGCTAGGACTACGGAAATTCATGGGGTTGTTATAAAACTTCATAATAATGCAATATTTGCAATACCACAATCTAAACTACACCCACTTCTAATTTTTATATTTGAGGATGCAATACTATTTATACTATACTAAGAAAATCTATCTATTTAATAACATAAGGAGCCTCAAATTAGTCTTCTAAAAAAATATGATGATACATGTTCAAAGTTTTGAGAATTTGTCAATCAAATTTAATAGATAAAAGTTCTATAATTTGATACTTATTTGATAAAAAAATCATGGATTGGATTGGTTGGCACCTTGTTTATAAAACAAGCATTATCATGATTTGTTTCCTTGTTTGAAAAAAGATCATCAATTTTGAGCAACTTTGAAGTTTTTATATAAGCATTTGTAGAAGTATTTGAAAAACATGACAAGACTTATTGAATAATAACTAAGATCCAAGTATTGTGTCAAGAGGCACGCTTTGTATTAATCTATGCATCCAATTTTAAAGAACTAGCGTGTAACATCAATTGAGATGAGAAAGCCTTAGTGAATCAATATTATTAGAAATTAAAAGATGATGTGAAGGATTTGTTATTATTACTTCTAAATCCATAATTTCTCAATGAAGCCATTAATTAAACTTTGAAATATGATAATTGATTATTCCAACATTATCAATATTTATAGACTTTAGTAAGACAACATGTAATCTGATACATCCATGCTACATCGATAAGCATTCTCAGTTCATATTTAGAAATAGAAAATATGCAACTTAATATAGTATGTTTTAAATTTCTTAGTCTATAAAAAAAGAAGCATCAAATAGAAGAAGGTCTATGCTTATATTGTGATGAGAAAGGCTACAAGATTGACAATTATCCAAAGAAACAAAATCGACATATCACCAAAATTAAAAGTGCAATCATTCAGGAAAACAAAGATATTTAGTGACAATATGAACCATGCAGCTAGACAATTCAACATTGCAAAATTATTCAAGTTCTCTTTTTTCTCAACTTGCTTGTTATTTTACAATTCTTTTGTGTTTTGGCCTTCAAAAGTTTTAAACAATCATCTTATTGGATTTGGAGGCATCCACTTGTTTTTTAGATAAGGCATTTATTAAGCTTTATAAAATTCTTCTAGTATAGAAATCCAAACTTATTCATATAGAGGTAATAGATAGATGACTCTTATCCTCTAGTAGTATTATCATGAAACAACGCCTATACAAATATTATTTGAAGATCATAGCAGCCAAATTGTGTTTAATATTATTATGACTTTTTTAAATCCTATTATTCTTGGATTTTTTTGGTTGAAAAAGCATAATCCATCTATAAATTGAAGGTTGTAAAGAATAAGATTTCAGATTAAAATCCCTATAAAAAAACTTTGAAAAAAATCACAATTTGATAAGCTTTTATTTATTGGAACAAAGACTTTTATAAGATCAATCAAAGAAGATATATTATTTTTTATTTATGCAACTCCAATTAAAAAAGATATAACTTCATCGATAAGTATTTTAGAGTAGTATAGCAAATTTCAAGATGTTTTTTTTTAAAAAAATACTGATATATTATTGGAGCACCAATCATATGATTGTGCCATAGATCTTTAAAAAAGAATGCAACTGCCTTTTGGCTCAATTTATTATCTTTCTCAAAATAAACTTTCAGCGTTGAAGGATTATATTGATGAAAACCTTATAAAGAATTTCATCAGGCATTCAAAATCTCTAGTAAGGACACGTATACTCTTTGTAAAGAAAAAAGATGGTTCTTTGTATATGTGCATTGATTATTGGAGATTGAATAAGATAATTATAAGAAAATTGTTATCTACTATCATTAATCTTAAGACTTTTGGAACAACTTGGCCAAGCCAAGATCTATATTAAAATAGATCTTCATAGAATATACAACTTGGTATGAATCAAAGAAGGAGACAAGTAAAAGACTGCATTTTCGATAAGGTATAGACATTTTGAATATAATGTCTTGCCCTTTAGATTAACAAATATACCTGCTATCTTTCAGCATTTAATAAATAAAATCTTTTGAGAGCATTTAAACAAGTTTTTAGTAATCTATCTTCATGATATCTTAATCTATTCAAAAAATCTAGAAGAATATAAGGAACATATAAAATTTGTATTACAAAAGCTATAAGATGCAAGTTTGTATGCCAAGCTAGAGAAATGTATATTTCATCAATCAAAGATGGAATTTTTAGAATACATCATATCTACTAAAGGTTTGATGATGGATCCCAAGAAAGTGGAGGCAGTTGTGTAATAGGCTATTCCGAAGACTATGAAAGACATATAATATTTTTTTAGATTTATTAACTTTTATTAGATCTTCATCAAAAATTACTCTCAATTTATTACCTTTTTTACTTGATTGATATGTAAAGACAAATTAAAATGGAGGCATCAAGCAAAGAAGGTATTTTAAGACCTTAAGACAATGTATATCATAGTTCCAAATTTGATGTATCTAGACTTTAAAAAAGCATTCTATATGGAAATTAATGCTTTAGATTTTGCACTAGAAGTTGTACTTTCATAAATAGATATAGATAATAAACTCCATCTTATTACATTTTATTCTTAAAAAATATATATTATCAAAATTAATTATAAAATCCATGAGAAATTTTTTTTTATTATTATAAATTATTTTCAAAAATAGCATCATTTTCTTGAAAGAAAAATGCATCTTATAATTGTATATATAGATTACAAGAATTTGAAATATATTATGTTAGCTCGGATTCTTAATTGTCGCCAAACTCAATGAAATATTTTATTATTTCAATTTAATTTTATTATCATTTATCAATCTAAGAAGTAATAAAGGTTATTTGATGCTTTATCAAAGAGATCATATCTTGTACCAAGGATAAGAGAGGTAGCATTTAATCAACAATATGCAAATTTATTGAAGTCGGAGCAATTTTGTCTTTGTGCCACTATTATATCGGCATCTATTGATTCTAATTTCTTCAATGAGATGTGTGTTACAACCACTAATGATGCTATGGCCTTTGATATCAAACATTACTTTAATGACAATGTTAACAAGTTTAAGCTTGAAGAAGACCTTGTATATTTTGAAGAACATTTGTATATCTCAAAAGAACCAACACAACTTAGCATTCTTCAATCTCGCCATGACTTTTCAACTACAAGTCATTTTGGATTTAATAAGACCTTGGAACTTATTTTTTGAGATTTTTGGTGGCCTCAAATGTAGAAGTTTGTTAAGGACTTTGTGTTCTCTTAAGACATCTGTTCAAGGTCCAAGAATCCTTGACATCATCCTTATAGACTCTTATAGCCCTTGTCTATTCCAAGATAGTTATAATCTTCTATTTCAATGGATTTTATTATACATCTATTATTGTTGTAATATGTGAAGTCTTCCTTGAGAATGCTCTAGGCACTTGGCTATAGAAGATAAAAAAGAAATACACAACAATAAGATTCTAACAACTATAATAAAATCCTAAATAACTTCTATTAAATTTTAACAATATTAATTAAGCTTTGATCAAATCTTAAAGAAATTACAAAAGAAGAATAAATGAATCATACATTAATCATAAAAAAAAAAAATCATATAAAATAATAATTTTAGAAAATATTAAAAATAAAAATCTTAAAATCCTAATCAAATCTTGATTAAATCCTAATTCAAAACTTGATCAAATTTTAAGTCAAACCTTGGTCAAATTCTAAGTCAAACCTTGATCAAATCCTAAATCAAATCTTGATTAAATCCTAAGTCAAACCTTGGTCAAATCCTAAATCAAACCTTGATAAATCTTAAATCAAACCCTGGTCAAATCTTAAGTCAAATCCTAATAAAATCCTAATCCTAATCAAATCTTAATCAAATCTTAATCAAATACTAAATCTTAAATCCAAATTCTAAATCTTAACTGAATCCTAACCAAGTCCTAAGCAATTCCTAAGGTACTTTTAGAATCTCAATAATTACCAAATAAACTATTGATCTTGATTGCAAATTTACACACTCCTTAACAACTAAGTTGACAAGAAACACATCAAGTTTAAAGAAGATTGAACTTATCAAAGAGAAGAAAAACCTATAAATCTGCTTGGGTGTTGGCAAGCCTCCTTCTCTAATCTTGATGCCAATATTCCAATACCTAAACCTCTTGTTTTCACCATTTAATTGCTTTTAAATTTCATATATGTGTAGGAAATTAAGTCTTCTATCCACAAACACAAATTTTACTCAAATCCAATTGGCAAATTGCTCAAAATCCTAACTAATCCTCAAAACCCAATTCTTGAGACCTCAATCCACTTAAACCTCAATTACTTATAATCAAACTATTAGATTAAGCTCAAAATTGTAGCACAAATTGACAACAATAATATCAACCGATCTACAAAATTTAAGCCATAAATCTACTATAAAACTTTTATAATTGCCCAAAGCATAAACCTTATTTTTTTTTACAAAATCCAAAGTTGCCCAAAATAACTCTAACTTTGCAAAGCTCTTACAAAGTTAATTTTGATTTAAATCACTCTAAATCAAATCCTATGCAAAATTTCTCAAGTTTGCTTTCTAATTCCATTCTTCAATCTATCAAAAAGCTCTTCATCTGCCATAGGCATGTTATTTTGTGCGTTAGGGTCTGATTTCGACCCAAGTTCATAACCAACCGTCTTTGAGTATCAACTCTTAGAAATTTGTAGTAAATTTTTTTGAAACCTATTTTCAACTCCTTTCTAAAGATGCTTATATTATTTATTTGTTTAATTTATTTTATTTTGTCTTATTTATGGCCATATAAAGCAATTAGAAAACACCAAAGAATAATAATCTAACAACTGAAGAATTTGCAAAGCATCTATCGTAACACCAAACAATCTTGAAACTTCAATTGCAAGTAGCTCAAAATGCTTACAAGGTATTTGCAAATAAATTCAAGAATCAACTATCTGCTTTTCATTTTAGAAATAAAGTATGGTTTCTTTTTAAAAACATCAAAATTAAGTGACCATGTGATAAGTTGGACTATTGGAGACTAGGACCATTTTCCATCCAAAAACAAATTAATCCGCTGGCATATTACTTAAAACTACCATCTTCTATGAAGGTACATCTAATTTTTTATGTCTCTATTTTGAAGCCTTATGGAGAGTTGCATATTCTAGAAAGAATGCAACAATCGCCACCTAGTATCAAAATCAAAAATCATGAAGAATATAAGCTTGATAAGATGCTAGATTTATAACAAAGGTAGAAAAAATTAAAATATCTTGTTCATTGGTACAACTATGATATCAATGAGTGTATATAAAAATTGGTTGAAAATCTTGCCAATACCTTTCAAAAGATACAAAAATTTTATTGATTCTATTTCCACAAACCCAAATATGTTTGATGATAACTTCTTAGTGAAGATTGGATCCAAAGAATATTTATAAGAGAGATAGAATTAACCTAAAATCTTCATCAATATGCAATCATTTGTTCTAAGATAGAATAGAGTGGTAGATGCAAGTCGGTCACCATATCAAACCTTCAAGTATTGAGAGATTTATTAAAATAAGATATAAAAGATTCACTTATTATGCAAGTTTTGAATGAATCAATATAATTTTTATAGCCTTCAATTAAAAAAAGATATGGGCTTTTCTTAGAACTCGTCACTAAACAAAGGGGTGATGTTAGAGACATATACTATGGAAGTTTATAAAATCTTTTAGACCATTTTAAAGATTCTTGAGTTAATAAAAGTTGGTTGAAAAGCTTTCTAGTTGGTTAAAGTAGCTCGAGAAGCTTTCATGTTGGTAGAAGAAGTTTGAGAAGCTTCCAAGTTAGTAGAAGCTATTTGAAAAGCTTTATAGATAGGAATATATGTTGGAACCAAGGCTAAAGAATTCTTTAGTCTCAACAATGCATCTCTTAAAATTCTAGCTCATCTTTCTTGGTGTTATTTGTACATTCATCTAATTAATTCAAATCTTTATTGATTTCTTTTTGAAACTTTTTTCTAGTTCAAATCTTTATTGATTTCTTTTTGAAACTTTTTTCTAGTTCAAATCTCTTATTATGCATTCTTACATCTTTATAAAATAGGAGCTTTAAAGTTTTCAGTAACTTATTTGACTAAGTCAAAATTAATGTAATTTGATACAATATGCTTTAAATCTCTCATCAAATAAAAAAAGACTTAATGTTGTTAAGAAGATTTACACTTATATTGTAGAGAAGCTAAACACACTACTCAATATTTTCCAAAAAAACAACGCAACCATAAAATGAAAAATATGGTTGCTAAAAAAGATAATTTACCAAAAAACAAATTTTTCTAGCTACAATAGGAACCGTACAACTGGAATCATGTGCAACATATAGTAAAGGTCTTATTCTCTCCTTAGATCCCTTGCCTTATTTTATAATAGATGTATCTTTAGGACCTAAAAATTACAAAATCTTTGTCTTATTAGATTTAAGAGCCTCGATTTGTTTCATAAATAAAGATTTTGTCAAAAAATAAGAAATATTTTTAATTTAAAAAATTAAATCCATGCACGTAAAAGTCATAGAAGATTGTTTCTTATCTTCTAGAGATGTCACCTATAAAATTGTTCTTTTAGATATAGCAACTAAGGAATATAATAGCGTATTAATATTTAATATGATTAGATTTCTTTTCAATCCAATTAATTTAGGATTATTGTGGTTAGAAAACTAAAATTCTTAAATAAATTGGACTTCTTGTAATCTTGATTTTTTTCATAGTTTAATCCAAAAATCCATCAATCAAATAAAAATATATAAGTCTAATACATCCAAATTTTTACTAGTATGTGCAAAAGCTGTCATATATACAACAAAAGAAGGATCATCTTTTGCTATATATGTCATATTTATTTCCAATATTAAAAAGACTACAAGTAATATTTCTAGCTAGTATTAAGATTTTTAAGACATTTTTTAAAAAAAATATAAATATTCTTTCAGAGCATCAACCTTATGATTATTCAATTAAGCTTTAAGAAAGAGCTCAACCACCATTTGGATCAATCTATAGTTTATCACAAAATAAGTTGACTGCATTGAAGGATTATATTGATAAGAACTTGGCTAAGAACTTCATATGTCATTCAAAATTTCCAATAAGAACTCTTATTTTATTAGTGAAGAAAAAAGATAAATTATTGAGGATGTGTATTGATTATTGAGGACTTAATAAGATTATTATTAAGAATAGGTATCCTTTATCTTCAATTTTAAGACTTTTTGATCAATTCAATCAAGCAAAGACCTATACAAAAATAGATCTGTAAAGAGCATACAACTTGATTTGTATTAAAGAAGGTGATAAATAAAAGACTTCATTTCAAATTAGATATGGATATTTTGAATATAATGTTATGCCTTTCAAATTTATGAATGCACCAATTGCTTTTTAATATCTTATAAATGATATTTTTTATGAATATATTGATGATTTTATTATCTATTATTTAAATAATATTATGATCTATTTTAAAAATATAAAAGAATATAAACTTCATCTTTGTTGTGTATTATAAAAACTTAGAGATACAAGATTATATGCCATGATAAAAAAATATATATTTTACACTATTCAAGTTAATTTTTAAAAATATATTATTATTAATGATAATTTAATAATAGATCCTAATAAAGTTTAAATAATTATGGATTAAAATTTTCTAAGAATAATAAGAGATGTATAATATTTTTTGAGATTTATCAATTGTTATTGTATCTTCATGAAGAATTTTTTTTAAGTTGCAACTCTACTAACACGCTTAATTTATAATGAAAAACTCAAGTAGAATAAGAAAGAGAAAATATCATTTAAAACTTTGAATACAACTTTTATTTCTGTACTAATTTTATATCACATTAATTTTTTTAATATTTTTTTTATAAAAATAGATACATCATACTTTGTCTTAAGGGCAATATTGTCACAAATGAGAGTACATGATAAACTTCATTTAATAGCTTTTCCTTCAAAAAAAATTTCACCAATCAAGATTAATTATAAAATTCATAATAAAGAACTTCTTGCAATCATAGATTCTTCTTAAGAATTGCATCGTTATTTAAAAGGTGCTTTTAATCTAGTCATTGTATATATAAATCACAAGAATTTCAAATATTTCATATCAACACATATTTTGAATTATTGCTAAGCTTGTTGGAACATGTCTTTGTCAAGATTTGAATTCATTATTACTTATTGGCCAGAAAAACAACAAGGTTTGTTTGATGTCCTTTTTAAACATTCCTATTTTGCAACAAAAGAAAAAATGCAGCTTTTGATTAATAAAAGATGATTTTGTTAAAACCAAAAGAATTTTATTTTTGAATAATAAAACCAATTTTAATTGTTGATTCAATTTTTTTCAAAAAAATCCAATCAAGTATGTCTTCAAATCCTCTTATTTATGATATTAAGAATAATTCATTTAAATCTCATAATACTTCCAAATTTGAGTTCAAAAATAATCTATCCTATTTCAAGAGATATTTGTATGTTCCAAAAGGTGAAGTACAACTACGTATTCTTGAAGCTTGTCACAACTTTCCTATAGCAGGACATTTTAGATACAACAAGACTTTGGAACTAATATCAAGAGATTTTTAATAGCTTCAAATGTGGAAGATAGTCAAAGAATTTGTACAATCATATGATGTTTGTTTAAGATCAAAAATTCCTTGTCATTGATCTTACAGACTTTTCCAACCATTACCTATATCAGAATAGCCATGGTCTTTTGTCTCTATAGATTTTAGTACAAATCTATCAATTTTAAATACATATGATTTATCTTATATAAAAATTTTAAGTACATATAATTTATCTTGTATAAAAATTTTAAATACATATGATTTACATTATATCAATTTTAAGTACATATGATATTATCTTATATAAAATCTATCACATATAAAAAAAATAGCTAAATTATTCTTTAATAACATCTATCACTATCATGGATTATCAAGAAATATTATATTACATAGAATGATGTAATTTGTATCAAAATTTTGAAAAACTCTTTTTAAGATATTGAAGGTAGATATAAAATTATCTTTAGGCTTTTATCCTCAAATTGATGGACAAATAGAACAAATAAATCAAATTTTAAAATAATATTTGATGTGTATCATCAATTATTATCAATATCATTGGACAATTCTTTTGTTGTTGGTAGAATTTGCTTATAATAATTTGATATATTTTTCTACTCAACAAATCTTTTTTTTTTTTGCCAATTACAATTATCATCTATAACTTGATATTTTGACTTTTTAAAAGTTGATAATCCTACAGCAGAAGACTTAACAAATCAATTCTTAAAGCTATATCAAATAATAAAGGCACAATTAAGCAAAGCTCAAAAACGAAAAAAGACCAACGCAAATGTCTATCATAAGAAACAACCTCAATTCTATGTTGGTAATAAGATATAATTACTTTATTATAATATTAAGACTATTTGTCTTTGTGATAAGCTGAATTATTGTAGGCTTAGATCATTTTTTATTTTTAAATAAGTTAATTTAGTCGCTTATTGATTATACCTACCAAAATCTATAAAGATCCATCTTATATTCTATGTGTTTCTACTTGAGCTATATAAAACAAAAAATATACAAAGAAAAAAATAAATACCACTGCTTTGTATAGAAATGAATAACAATGAAGAATTTGAGATAGAAGAGATCTTAGATTTGAGGCGATACTAAAATAGATCAGAATATCTTGTACATTGGTATGGATATAATATTAATAAACATACATAGAAGCCATGCAAGAATCTAATAAATACATCAATCAAACTCAATGCATTTCTTTGACAACATCCATCAAAATCAAAATGAAAAAAATCTTTATTATAAAAAAAAATAGGTTCAATGGAGATATCTTATATCATTGTTTATTATTTCTTTGGATTATTTTAGCACTAAGGAGATGAAAAATCAACAACTAGCAAATTCAACTCAAAAGCTATTGTTTGCTAATTTACAAGATGAAACATTATAATTGTCACAACCTTCAAGATGATGGAATAGAAATGAAGATGTTCAAGAACAACATGTTTTTTTTTAAATTAATGGCGAGATACAATGTATTTGGCATTATGTCCTTAAAAAAGACTTCTAGCTTGTGGTGATACTTTTAGAGGTAGGAGCTATTTTCGATGGTGTTCCAAATATTTTCTTTGAAGAAAGTTATGAAGGCCTCAACAATGATCAAATATTAAGGTGGTCATTTTGCCCTGATATAAAATATTATCAATGGCTCAAAAGACCTATCAATTACATTCAAACGGAACAAAGATCAAAATATGTAATAAATTCAATTTAGGGCATCTTAGACTTCCTCAATATATAATCACCACTTTTTATAGAATTTGTCCCTAAAAAAGAAGATAATATTATAAATATAAGATTTATTCTAATAATTATCTAAATGATATGGATAAATAGAAGTAGATAAAAATAAATTGATTTGATAATATTTTAAAGGAAAGCTTTTTAATAGCTTTATAAATGTGATTTTATCTTTATTTATATCTATAAATGATTGGTAGATTAAAAACTTAGTCAATAAATTAGCCATGCGTCACATATGTTGGTAGCTTGTGGAACAAGTTAATTATATAGTGCATATATAAGAAACTTATCTTATAAATTTGACACGTGTTGGATGTCCTATAAAACATCACCACATAACTCTTAGATAGATATTATATATAAAAATAAGAATGAAGCCTTCTTCACTCTTATCAATGCCTTTTTTGCTCCTAATCTTGTTTCAAGAGTCTTATTCTTCTTATCTTTGGCAATAGCCATTCTAATTTAATACTATACTATCTTTAAGTGATTCTTTATTTCTTTCAAGTAGCATAAGAATATTTTAATATTTTGGTTGTTTATATTTCATGACTTTGATAATAGGCCACATAATACATGTCCAACTTGCAAGATACATGTCTAACTTGTAGGGCAAGTTTTTTACATGTGCACCATGTAACTAATTTGTTGGCCAAGCTTTCAATCTATTAATAACCTATAAATATGTATAAGATCAAAACTACATCTATAAAGCTTTAGAAAGTATTTTCATAAGATATGAATAATTTAATCTATTTTTACTTACTTCTACATAATCTTATTTATCCAAATAAATATACTAAAATTTTAGATGTCCATGAAATTATTCCCCTTTTCCAAATGATAAGTTTTATAAGGAGTTGTGAAATTGATTCATAAGTTAATAAAATCTAAGATCTATAAAATGATATTAGTAACAAATTATAATCTTTGTTCCGCACAAAGGTGGTTGATAGGTCCCTTCAACCATCAATAATATCCTATACTAAAGCAAAAAACTATCCAATTATTTGATCATTATTGAGGCCTTCATAACTACCTTCAAACAACATATTTTATATTCCAATAGGTATAATATCCACTTCTAACAATATCATTAAATATCCAGAGTCTTTTTTAAAATTGTGATATCAAATGCATAATATCTCGCTATTTATTCAAAGAAAAATATATCTTTGTTCAAGATCTTCATTATAATTGCAATGTTATCTATATTGAAATAACTTAAGTATTTTATTTAGTAATTTTATGAATAACAATTCTTAAGATGAATTTGTTGGCTATTAGTTCCATTATATTTACAAAGAAGTTCTACAAGTTGATTCTTGAACTTGTTTTTTCTTCATTTATACTATGTCATTATTGATAGTTAATCCTTGGTTTTAATAAATATCATCAATGAAAAGAAAAGATAAGTTTTCATACATTTGATAGATTCTCTTATGGTTCTTATGTATGTTTGCTAATATCATATCTATGCCAATGTATTTAATATTCTAATTTATTTTGGTGCTACCTTGAATCCAATACTTCTTGAGCTTTAAATCCTTGATTGTTGTTGACTTCTACTGATAGAGATAGCAATTGCCTTCTTTTTAATATATCCATTATCATATATGGCTAAAAAAGATACACATAAAAAGTGAGATGAATTTTTATTGACTTTGGTAGATATAATAGATATGCAACTTGATTGATCTATTTACTAATGGAATATGATTCAAGTCTACAACAATTCAACTTGCCATAAGGTTTGTTAGTTTTGATATTATAACAAAAAAACTATACTTTATTATTAATTAAAACTTGAGATTGCTCCTTTTGATAGACATTTGCATTGACCTTTTGTTGTCTTTGAACTTCTTTTAATTGTACCTTTATTATTGTATGAAGCTCTAATAAAAGATTTGCTAAATCTTTTGCCTTAAGATTATTAACTTTTAAAAAGTCAAAAGTGTCAAATTATGAATGATAACCATAGTTAATAAAGAATGGTGATTATTAAATAAAATAATGTACCATATTATTGTAGATAAATTTTACTAATGATAAAAAAATTATCTAATTATTTTGATGGTAATTGATAGTATATTGCAAATACTGCTCCAATACTTGATTCACTTATTTTATTTGTTTATCAATTTGAGAATAGAAGAATACTAATAGTTTTATATCTACCTTTAATATCTTAGAAATAATTTTTTAAATTTGGATATAAATTAAGCTCTTTTATTTGATACAATATTTTTTTTATCAGCATATAATAGCAATAGATGTTATTAAAAAAAAAACCTAGCTTTTTCTTTGCTTGTGATAATTTTTATATATGATACAAAATGTGCCATCTTAATAAGGCAATCTATTATCACAAATATAGAATCATAAGAATTTAAAATTAAAATATTTATAATAAAATCTATAAAAATAGATGATTATAATTTTTTTAATATAAATAATAGTTGGAGAAGTCTATATAGTCGATGATAAGGAGTCTTTAATCTTGAATAAATATTATATGATTATATAAAATCTTTTATTGGCTTTTATATTTTGAACCATGTAAAAATCTTATAAAATTAACTCCAAAGTCTTATTGTATTCAAAATATCTTATTGTAGAAAAAATATCATAAGATTAAAGAATATGTAATTATATTTTATCTTTTAGAACATATAAGCGTCTTTCAAAATAAAAAAGATTGTCCTTGAATTCAAACTTAGAAGTATTATAAGACTTAGAAGAATTTTTTTAATGCCATATACAAGAAGGTCTAAAGACATACTTGAATAAACTTAATAAAAAAATATTGAATCAACTAGCATTGTTAATTGCATAATTTAAAGATAAAATTGCTCAAGTTTCAAAAGAATTATTTATTATTGATTATAAGTTTCTTCTCCTTCTTTTGGTATAAGATAAAAGCATCTAGATAAGACATTTAATAAACCTTGTCTTTTTTAACAACCATGCTTCTTATTTTGTGGTTGCATTATTTTTTAGAACAATGCTAAGCAATGAGTTTAGGTTCTTCAAAATATAAATACAATCCTTCTTGATATCGTTAAGATTTTTCTTGTTCAATAAGAAGTTTGAAGCATATTGTATCAATTTATATATCTTCTATTTTAAAATAAATATGTTGAGAAGGTGGTATAACAAATAAGTTATAAAGATGCTGTAGGATGTTCATATGATTCTTAGATCAAAATTCAAAAAGTTGATTATCACACTTCACAACAAATTCAATTACTTGACTCAATGTTCAAGAATCAAATAAATTCAATATCAATTTCTTTATCTCATATTGTAATCTATAAAAAAAAAATTAACTAATAAGTGCAGCATCATCTCATTTCATATTAATTGCTAATTCACAAAATTGTAAAGCATATAGTGATACTAAATGATTTCTTTGGCATAATATCCAAATCTTATTGATTGCAATATAAATTACATCATGCTTTCTATATATATATATATATATATATATCAAAATTTTACTAAAAAAATATCAAGGTTGTTAAATATTAGATCATGTTGTTCAAAAAAAGATAAAAACCATGATAAGGCAAAACTCAAAAGTAATGTTCTAATAAATCTAACTTGTGATTTTAGAATTGAGTAGCTTTGAGATTGAAGTTCAATTACCAATTATACTTGGTTGATAAATCCTTAAAACTTTGATCTTATACCATCAAACTTCTCAAGTAAGACAATTTTTGGTTCTCTAATAATAGTGGTGATAATTGTAGGATGTCCTACCATAGAAGAAGTTGTTGGTACATGTGTAGATATTGAAGTAATTCCAACCATCTCTACATCTTCATTTCTAATTAATCTTAATGGTGCTTGTAGTCATGAGTGAGTTGATGCATTACAAATACTAATTCTTTAATTTGTTCATACATTTGTGTTACTACATCTTTCATTTTTATAAATTTGGCTATAATTATATAATAAATAAATAAATAAATCTTATACCACTTATAATAAGAAATAGAGAAGGATCAAGAATTTTAAAAAATAATAATAATAATAATAATAATAATAATAATAATCATAATAATCTATAAATCTATAAAATTATATTAATTTAAAAGTAGATAATCCACAACCTCTAATATAGTTATATCTTGTTAAAAAAAGATATAAGTCACTCTTAATTTAAAAATATAAAGCTCTAATATTGTAAGTGTATTCTTGTTAATTTATTAAGAACAAGAATTCAAATGATGTAATAAACAAGCAAGACCTGCATCAAAAAGAGATGGCAAAAATATAAAAAGAAAATATGTATATTCAAGAAAAAATTGGAATGACTATTGCCAAAGACAAAAAGACAGACTCTTGAAACTAGACTAGAAGCAAAAAAGATGTTGACAAGAGTGAAGAAGGCTCATACTTGCCTTTATATATATTATCTAACTAAGAAGCTACGTGGCAACGTCCTATAGGCCACATGACACATGTTTAACTTGCAAGACACATATCTAACTTATAGCACAAGTTTCATACATGTATGTTGTGTAGCCAACTTATTGGCCAAGCTTTCAACCTATTAATCATCTACAAACATATATAAGGTCAAATTTGCATCTATAAAGCTTTTAGGAAGCTTCACAATAAGATATTAATAGTTTAATCTATTTTTATTTACTTCTACATAATTCTACTTATCCAAATAAATATACTAGTAATTATAGATGTCCATGATAGTTGCACATAAATATTGCAAAATAACACTATTAAAGTTAATAGCTTGTATTCCAAAAGTAAAATTTCAATTGTACTTCACAAACCTTTATGCAATATTTATTCCTATTGTAACAATAAACAAAATAAAATATAAAATATATGAATATATGAATATATGAAAAATAATTCAACCAATAAATTTAAATAATAAATTCCTTAAGAATTCTTAGATACAATATATAAATATTATTTTATTTAATAAAATCATTTTAAATTTTATTTAAATTATGGACATCAACTTCACATTTACAGTCATTTGATCTACTTCAATTTTTACTCTCCTTTTAATGGTTCAAAACTTTTTCATCTTTATATGCAAGCAAGGAAAAGCCATGAGGTCAAATAAATTTTCATAAATTTTCACAATAACATTACTCATCAAGACAAAATATATTAAAAAGCCACAATCAATTGAAATAACTCTGTACTTCCATGTGTTACACCAACCGCAATATTCAACAATCACAAAAACAATTGTACTACCAATTTGAGTATTTTACCTCTTTCATTACATTCATACTGTCTGGAAAACATTTATTTTCAATGTTGGCTATTAAATACACATGTGATTGTCTGATGTCACAGCCTTAGAGGCAGGAATGAAGTGTGAACACCCCCATGGAAGCAAAGGGAACAGCCATGAATGAGGCTTGGCAATCAGTGGCGGTCTGACCGATGCAGGGGAAGAAAGATTAGGGTTTGGTCAGCCATGGCACGAGAGAGACAAGAGCACGGCATCGCGGTCAATTGTCAGGACATGTGAGCCAAGAGTGATGGACTTTCACAGGCAATTGATCAACTCCTGCTGGATCAATCAGCTTGAAGAAAACGGCGGACGAAATTTTCCCCCGCAACCGCTTCAAATTGACATAAAATAACACAGCTGGGTCGTTGCTGCAGAGTCGGCAACGCGCCCACACAACGAGGGCATATCGACGTTCTGGCGATTCTGGTAGCTGCGGTGCACTTTCAGAGGTGGAGAAATACTCGCAGGTTGAAAACGTGGTCAGATTACGAATCATTTGGGGTTGAACTTATGTTAACAATTATGGGCTACTCTGCTTATGGGTAACTCACCTCATCAAGCCCAGTAGCTTCGTCTCTCTGCCTTTCTTTTGACTTGCATCAAGACATATGATGCCTCCATTAATGCTCCAATACTTTTCAAAAAATGTATTTCAAGTATATATATATATATATATATATATATATATAATTTCCGTTTCGTTTCGTTTTGAATGAGAAAGAAGACATTTGAACCAACCACGATTGGAACTGGCAAACTATAAAGGGACGGGCACCACTACCACCAACCACTTGACAATACAAACGACAGCTCTGCGGTACTACCGTGTCCGCGAAAATAAGTCATAGAGTAGTGATTAGAGCGCTGCGAAGCAGCCAATCCCAACCCAGAAAACCCTCACTGCAATATGAGCTGCAGTGTGGGTCCTGAGCTCAACGCCAAGCCCATCTGAAGCAAAAGCATATTCTGCATCTTTGGAACCCTGGACTGGTGGCAATGGCTGTAGCTCAGTCCTTTCTTCTCATGAGCCCCACGAGTTGTGACCTCGCCCTCTTTATCATAATGCACCCTCACATACTGGCATCAAAACTCGATTGCGCCTGATCGCGTCAGCACGCTGCTACAACAATCTGCTTGCACAACAACGACGACGACGCCGACGACGGCGGCGACGAAGCTTGGGCCCGCTAGATCCTCTTCACTGGCGATCCGCTGAGCCACAGATTCTAACAGCAGATTTCAAAAGAGGGGCTCGATCTGCTCTTCCGCACCGCGACAAACCACGCAGCACACCGATTCTGGGGTTCCGATTCGGTGGCACGACACTCGAGCGTGAGCAGCTTGCATTCCTCTAATTAGGATTTTCTTCTGACCCTTTTTTTGTAGATTTCACGCAACTCTGACATTTTTAAAATATAAATAATACAAACATGACGGTGATAACTTTGGGAATAGGATATATTCTTTAAACTCGTATTTTTTGTTATGATAGTTTTTGAAAGAATACATGATGAATTTAGAAAGAAAAAAAAAAAAAAGGAGAAGAAGAAGAAGATGGTTGTTCTTACCATTGTGAATACATGTGTGTAAATAATTACTGATTTTGATTCTTTCTGTCAATTTGATGTTGTTTTTTTTTCTGAAAATTATGCAACAATGCATGAAACCTAAAAAGACTAATATTTCAGCATTCAATAACTTGAACTAGGTGATTTTTTCAGCTATACATTCTTTAATGTAGTTTATTTATTTTGATGCTAAATTTCATCGTCTAGAATTTTGTAGTTTAGTTAAATTATACTAGCCATGTTGTGTTTTGAATTTTCCCCATAAAACTATCATTAAATTTTATAAAGGTTTTGAAAAGGTTTGTAAAGACTTAGATGTCATATAAAACAAGTGGAAAAGTCTTTGAAGACTATGAGGCCAAATGACTAATATGACACAAAAGATACACTGACAGAATTGACAATACCACCAACTTTCTTTCTTTCACATTAAATATCAAATACATTTTGTATTTTTTCTTGAATCTATACAATTATTTTTCAAATTACTCATATTTCCATGCTGTGTTAGAATTTTAAAAAACAAAAAACTATTCCAATTTTTCAAAAAAAAACTAAAAGAACCATATACAAGCACAAAGTTATTTTCGAAAAAGAATAAAATTAACTATTTCTTAGAACTTTATACTTATTTTATTTTATTTTACACTTGCAACATTTTCTACAGAAAGTCGTATCATTTGAAATACAAAACATTAAATGTAAGTATTTATTTTTAGACTCAAAATCAATTTTTAAAAAAATACAAAAGTAATGAGAACCTAATTAAAGGTCCTTTGAAGAAAGAAAACAATGATGATTTTGAAAAAATAATGGTTCCTGAATGATTCTTTTTTTATTTAGTTTTGACATTGTATATTTAATATGATAATATAGATTCCACTTTTGTCATGCCATAGACTCAAGTTTTGTTCATAAAACGTTGGGACAAGTTGAAAGGAATATTTCAACGCGGATCTCCTTTTCAGATCCAAGCACTTCAAATTCTTTTGACTGTCTCCACAATGACTTTACGTCTACAACTTTAACCTTGTAACCTATCAGAGGATGGCAAGTAGCTGCACCAAATAGGTTGGCAACTCAAAATCCCAGATGTAAAAATCCCATCTTTGCCTGAAAAAGTAGCACTAAAAAATAACACTACCAGACCCCCACAAATGTTACAAAACAAATGAATAAAAAAAAGTAAACTTTCAAAACCACACTCTCTTCACACAACCTAAGATCATAGAGGGAGCTATGGAGCTCAACACTGCACAATACTTACGTTGCTCATGGTGTCTCCACCAGGTGTTGCGCTCACGCTGACGTGCTGATGAGCAATTCCTTGTCAAGCAAACCAGCTCTCGCATTCACGGCCACAAGCATGTGTGGTTTGGTGGATTCATTGCAGCTTCCCCTACAGGAAAAAAAAAATGTACCCATGAAGCCTTTTCTCTCTTGAGGGAGCCCCTAGTTTGCTTTGTAGCTGTGGTGCTTCACCACCTGCTGGTAACGTCACAGCGAGTACTGCTTGCAATTGTTGTGGCATTGAAGCTGATGCAATTTTTCACAGATTCATTAACTCCTGTTGCTGCAAAACCCTCCCAGTTTGACAATCTGCTGCTGTTGCTGCTTCAAGCTGTCAGGCTACACGCGTCCCCCCAGAGGTCCCACTGATTGGAAAAGGGCCGGTCAAAGTCAGGCAGGCGTGCCAACTGCAACATTGACGTGGAATGAAACATTTCTGCAGGTGGGTGGGATGTACACACGAAGTGTGGGAGTGCACGTGGCGTCCTCCCTTTCCTCACTTCAGGCTCTCTAGGCATCTATGTGCGCAGGATCATGTTTAGTCCCAGTCGTGTTCCTCGTTTACGCCTGTCCAGGACTGTGACTTGAACTCTGCCCTGCCTGCAAAGCGAGCAGAACGGGTCGGTAAGTTGAGAAGGATGGTAGACTCAAACCTCAGTAAAACGTGCGATTTGTACTTTTTGGGAACCAGGATGCGTGATAGACCTGTAAAAATTAACTAAGAACGAGTGTTTGACCTGATTTAGTGGAGAAGGATATAAGAAGTTGAGCGTGTTTTTGAGGGGAACACACACGATAAGCTGACCAGTCAGGATAGATGGGTTCTGCGCTGACATACAAAATGTGTTTTTAGCTGTCACTTTAGTGCGCTAGCACAGGCATTAACGACTTTCATCTAGTTACTGTGTTGCCGACTATTGAAGCAGATAACAAAGCACGTTATTTCCTTGCTTATCTGCATTCGCAGCAAATACAGGTGGTCGATTGCGAAAGGTGTCGGATTTCTAGAAGTCGAAGGGAAGGTACGAGAGTATTGACAAAAGGAGCATAGTGGAGAAATTCGCTTCTTTGCTTTTCTCAGCATTTCCCGGTGGAATATGATACGCTGAACCGCACTTGCTCTGCCCACTTTGGCTGCAGTGCCACCGCCTCCAGTTGAAAGTCTACTGTTCAGTAAAGTGATAGCAACGTTCTAAGCTGCATCTCCTACATTTAACATAAACAAAATCCAGACCTGGTCGGTCAATGAACCCTAGGTGAAGGCGAGTGCAAAAATATCACTCCCTCTAAGACCGAGGAAAAGCCGATAATCCAGTAAGAGAAAACACGAAGGTGGGGCAGAAGCACCACTAAAATCGAGGAAAAACCCGGTCAACCTATTAGAACAACAGCAGGATTTCTAACAACATATTTCAATAATTCAAAAACAACGCTTTACAGTTCAAGCTACCTTTCGATTGGTATGTGAAGCAGAGTCCAAAGACTCGCTCGAATATAACGAGTTCATGAGCCGGCACAATTCATTTGTTGCCAGAAACCAAACGAAGCGGATCCTAAACCACAATTGGTCCTCATCCATGAAAAAAAACAGACACCAGCAATACTGCTCTCGGATATTTAAGGCACTTAATTGACACACATTGACATGGACCTTGTAGCATGTGTCACAGCTGAGAAGCCAGAACCCACCTATCTGAAACTTGTGTCGGACCATTCATGCAATTCATACCGTGGAAAGCCTTAGGATCTTATGCAGTGTATCTGTTGCATAAATTACCCCATGGGATCACACCTGATAATATCTTCACAATCCTGACCTTTCTTCATTCCGTAGAGTACAACTATGGAAGAAGAAGCAAAACCGTTGGGATATCCCCGTGCACCTGTAGGTTCCGACAACTCTCTAAGAGTATTTGGTGCAGACTTGGATTCGTTTCCCCTCAATTCCATTCCCCCATCAATCTGTTTGGGCGGATCTTGTATGAAGTAAAAAACGAAAGCATGTTTTCCCCAGCACAGAACACTACAAATCTCTGACCTGATACGTGGTGAATCCAACGCTGGAGCAGCAGCTGTCATTCCTGTTAAGAATGCTTTGACTTTCTCTTTCCATATTGTGCTGACGTTTCCACATATGATAGACATGAGTGCATAGAGGATGGCGGTTAATCTTTTCGTCGAGAAGAAGCTCTCTCTCTCATCAGCGCTTTATAAAGCCCTTGGCCAAGCAGCATGTTCAGGACGTTAAGACCTACCATGCCAGTTAAGGCCAACGGCCACTCAAACCCACGGGGAAATTTAGAAGCGTCCCACAGTAGCTTTCCCGTTATCCAGAAATGAACAAACAGTCTGGCCGAAAAGAACGCGATCCAATTCAGCACCCAAGCAACTGTGTCGCCCCCAGCACTCCTTGCGTTCTTCGGTGAAGAGAGCTTTTTGACCTTACGCAAGTGCAGGAATATTGAGTGTACCTGAAGCAGAACAGTTCGCAAGATAAGCTGAAGCTTCAAGACATGGGTTTAAGGTTTAACACGGCGCAGGATTGATTCCATGAATCAGACAAGCGACAAGCTGCCACATGAATGTTCCTACGTAATGAGCAAATAATTCATCTGATTCCTGGCAGCGAGCAGGACCAATCGAAGACTTGCCTCGCATATGAGAGTGAGAATTAAGTAATTGATACATGAGTCCAATTGAAGAGCAGGGGTGAAGCAGGTGAGAAGGACTGCGTGATGCACAAGCAAGTGCGGCGCCTTAGGACTGTAAAGATGCTTCCTTATCATATCCAGTTGATCATAAGTAAAGTAACCACAGGATATAGCCAAAGCTGTGTATGCTCCAGGCCATGTCCGATTATAAAGAACGTCGTGAGACATCATGTGCGATAATCCTGACACTTTTGCTTCCTTCACCATCAACCCAACCACTGCGCAGGTATACGAGTAGTTAGGTGCATAGCTCTATGTAGAAGGTGGCCATTTGCAGCAAATAATCGCCATGCCAGCACAATGACAATTCTATGCCCTATCCAAAAGATTAAAAAACAAATAAGAGAAGATCAAATGAAATAAAATAAGATCTTAAGAAAAATGGAACGAGTGAAGAAGCGCTTACATTACCTAATAAGGAGATGATGGAAGAATGCACAAGAGACACTAACGTATTCAAAAAGTCTGCATAGACGGCGGGAGTGAGCCCTCCCACAATCTCTGGTCTCCGACGCAAATAAAGGTCAAGGGTCCTGTTAACCCCCTCAAAAAATACGAAAGCAGCAAATACTTGCCACAAGCGTGAATTTCCATCCTTCAAAAGGACTGCCACCACTACTCCCCACATTGCAAGAAGCAGGGAGAAAAAAATGCCGGCAGCATCCGGTTTCCATGCATTGGGGGGTTTGACCTCAATCACACCTTGAACTGCCTCATTTGCCTCCTCCATCTCTACAGAAGTCAACAACAACAAACTACCTCTTCAAAATTAAACCCAAGGGTAAGGAAGACAAAAATCTGTCAGCTAAAACAAGCCGGATTGAAACTCGAACTCTTCACAGAAGCGCCTCATCGCCCAGTAACTATTCCATCGAAAAAACCACAACATCGAGACCAATACAAGCCCAAACCAACACCCAGAGACGATTCGGCAAATACACTCCAACACACGTAAACCCCACGCACTGAAACTCTCGCTGCCACAAGCGGAAAAAAGGCAAACAAACTTTAGTATCACGGCCGGTATATCCGCCCCTCTCAAAAACCCACAGAGCTCACAACAAACAAACCCGATTACCTTTTGAGGACCGATCACGTCGTGGAGGTCAACCACAACGGGGGTGCGCCGGGGCCTGAGGGTGGGGATTTGCTCCGCAGAATCCTCGCCCAGTGGCTGAAACGGCGCACAGAAAGATGGGTCACGGGAAGCGGGACGCTGCTGCTGCTGCAGCCAACCAGCCAGCCAGTCACCAGCGGAGCTGTTCGATCTCTTTGGAATGTTACACTTTGGGAAAATGTTGAGTGGATGTTTCCGTTTTGTTGTTTTGAGTGAGAAAATGGTTTGCGCTTCTCTGTGAATTTTTGTTTTGTTGAGGATGTGTTTGTAGAGCGACTATATAACGATTTTTTGGAGTTTTTTTATTTATTTTAATTTTTGGGTGAAGAACTGTGAGTTGGTATATGAATGTATTGGGTTTTGTTGTTCTTGTGGAACTGGATGCTGTTGTTTCTTTTTGGATTTTTGTGTGTTTTTTTATGGGAACGATTAGATGGACACCCCCCTTATACTTTGTGGACATTTCTGTGCCATGCACCCCCGCATATGTACAATAAAACAATTATTTACATTAAAAAAATTTTAAGGTAAATTTATAATAAAAGATTTCCTAAATGAAATTAAAGTGAATGAAAGAGTTACATAAAATGTATTTGGAAATTTTGTTAAATTTAATATTAAAAAAAAGTAAAAAGTAAAAAAGAAAAGTACCATAAATCATTATACACAAATATTTTATTATCAATTTATCCTAAAACTTTTCAGTATAAATAAGGGTTATATTGTGTGTATGCGGGGGTGTGTGGCATGGGGTGTCCATCTAGTAAAAAGGGGATGTCTGTCTAGCAGTTCCCTTTTTTATTGTGCTTAAAAGTTTTTTTAAATTAGAGTGTCTCTTTATATTATGGTTTTGTGAGTTTGCACATGTGATTTGAGAGCTAGTTGAATTAATTTAAATTTAATTGAAATTTTGTTGTGGAAAACCAATCAATTCTTAGCTCATGGTTAGTGTTTAATGATGAATGAATGCCCATTTTTAAATTTCTTCTGTAATTTTTTTGTAACCATCCATTTCTTAAAATCAAACTCAGAAGAAATTTTGCAATTAATGTCTAAATTTTACCAAAAACAGTTGTATTAGATGGCATTATGAGATTCCTCCTTCTATACTTGTTTTATACAAAAAAGGTACAAAACATTCCAAAAATACATATATATATATATATATATATGTCTTAATATTGTAAAATAGAAGAACCCTTATTTAAATATTTATACTTATATTCATGTTTACATAATTATCCACTTATATTCCACAATTCAAACCTGTCATCAATTAAATCACATGAAAATTACAAATTGTGAATTTTCAACTATCTATAGAAATACGCTTTAAATGAGATGATAATGTTGGTGGATATACCCATAATGTACCATTTACAACTTTTTAAAACTTTTCATAAGGCTTGGCTGACGCCCTGCCACCTCACCACCACCATCAAGCATCCTGCCAGCTTCTGAGTAATTTGTGGCCTTTATGCATCAACACAGAGAACAAAGATCAACCATCTCATGTGAAACCAATACAGAATAGAGAAAGAGTCCTGTGGGTGATGTGAACAGAGCACCACACTGCACTTAATTATTTATGTTTGCATTCCTTTTAATTTCTTATGAATCCCCCCCCCCCCCCCCACCTCTTCCTATCAGCATTGGTGGCTTTTGTGAAAAACTAAAAATGAGAATTCGCTTGCTAATTATTTCTTGTTTCATCTACAATGTAAGTTTTATTGGCACATCTATAAGGAGCATAAACAAGGATAAAATGTGAGTGATAACAATATCAGAACTGGATGCAAGAATATTTTTGTATATATATATATATATATATATATATACATGTACTTTTATCGAAATTGTTATAGCTGCACATTTTGGCTAGTGAAGCAAATTTTATATTTATTATCCCTGCTTATAGCAAATTTTAGTTGTTGTTGTTGCAAAGCCATTATTCTAATATATCTAATTCTCTTTTCTTTCTTTCTGTTTTTGCTTCCACTAAGATTTGTGTAAGTTACATTATGACTTTAATGTAGAGGGTTACTGCCAAGCATTCTACTGCCACAATAAATACATGGAATTTTATTTTGCATCTTGCAATTCCAATATTCATCTTTTATTCTAACAAAGAATACATATAATCCCATGAATCATTAATCATTTGTATTAGTGATACAACACATCATAAAAACTTCTGTATGAATATCTTTGCTCCAAAGGCACAACTTAGCATTTAAAGTATCTTTCAAATATCTTCTAATTCTCTTCACCATTAAATAATGTATAAAACAAGCCATAAAAACATGTTGGCTTATCATACTCATTACAAGTACAAGATTTTCCATTGTGCTCATAGTACAACACATTAATATTTTTTTATCACAACTTTAAATGAAACTTCAAATCTTTTCAAACTCTTATTTCTTACAGAATTGTTAAATTCATACTTGCTTTAAAACGAATTCTAATAGATTAACATTTCTCCATATTGAGTACTTGATTACCTTATTAACATGTTTACATTTGCTTACAGTAATTTTACAATTAACTAAATTTTGATAAAGTCAATTCTAGGCTATATTAAAAGAATTCCAGATTATTCATTACATTTTAAACTTTTATTCGTCTTGGTTTAATAAACAAATGTCATGTTTCTTGTGAAAATCAATATTTCAACTATATGTACATATATTACAATTCAAAATTTGAGTTTTTATTGCAGGATTTTAAAAAATTAATATAATGAAATTTATCTTTAGTAATTAATTGAAATCATATAATAATTTTATAAAATTTTAAATAGTTTTTTTGATTTATTTGCATAACAATTTGAATATATATACGATATATACAGTATTTTTTCTATAAAAAATTGAGTCATATTGTTATACCTAAAAATAAGAAATAGTTGTTATGTTGAAGTTGTTATATCTACTACAATTATCTTATTACAAATAATGGAACATAATTTGACCTCTCTTATACTATTTACCACTGCTTCTACAATAAAAACTTTGATAATACATTTTTCATATTTTTTGATCCAAGATTTTGATCTTTTAGTTTAAAAATAACAAAAAAAAATTAAACACCTGTAGCATACATTGGTTTTTTAAAACATTTATTAGAAATTTTGATTTAAACAAAATAAAACAATAATAAAGTCCATTCCATTGATCTCACTTATTCTCTTTTCATTCATTAACACTGAATTTAAATCTATTTCTAAATTTGTAATACTTAATTATTTTTTATAAAAAATCAGCATACTTTGTTGCTGCTAAATTAATGATCTAATTATATGTCAAATCTCCCTCCTTGGCCACAACTGTATAATTATTTTTTTTCCGTATTTATTGTTTTTAATTTTTTGTTGAATTTATTTAATATTTTCATAAATTAAGAAATATAATATACAATATATTTTTTTAAAATTAAAATTTTACTTTAATAATTCTAACACTAATTCTGTTGTTTTAAATCCATTTACTTGCAATTATTTTTTTTCAATTTATCTGCAAGTAAATGTTCTTCTTTTTTTAAAATAATTATTAGCTATTGTATTATATATATACATACATATATATATATATATATATATATATATAGTCTTTGTTCTTACCTAAATGCATAAACTCTTCTAAACTTTTTTTAAAATTGTTTAAAAGTTATTGCAAAACAAATTCTCAAATACCTGCAAATATATTCTTGGTTTTAATTTTTTTAATAAGTATATTCTACTTTGATCAAAATTATACTATTATTTTGGTTAAAAGACACATTTGTAAAATCTTTTTTATATTTTCTTAATAAAACCTTTAATTACTGTTGAAAAATTGATCATTAATATATTTACAAATACATACATATATGCATATGATGGATGTAATTGTAAAATGGAATGCAAATGGTAGAGCCTTTTGTATTCTATATCCAATAGTTACAAAAATGAAATGTATCAAAAAGAATATTGAACAAGGAAAAATTTGATTTTCAAACATTTTGCATGGATTTAATACATTGTAATTTTGATTGCATGGTCTTTTTACCCACAATGATTCTAAAGTAGCATAGGAGTCTTCTAAATTTTATTATACTATATATCTTTATATATATAAATAACATTTTTTTTTATTAATACATACAACAATACCATCATTTTATTTACTTGTTTGCATGTTTATTTTAGCAAGATTTAATAAACAACAACTTTTATATAATAAATTCATTGATTTTTAAATATTAAATATAGAAATTTGTTTTAAAGTCTAGTTAAAATTTTAATTTTCTTACATCAAGTTATTTAGCACAAATTCATCTTAATGTACACATTTAATAATTTAGAATATTTGGTAAAACAGTAAAACATCAACTTTTTTGAAACAATCAATCTGATAATATCTTATTTATTATCTTTTGAAAAAAATAAAAAATAAAAACATGTAATTGTCAAATAGAGTTTTATTAATTTTTGTTCAATTTTTTTTTTTGGGATTGCGTGAAAAAATGGTGTTACTCTTAAATAAAGTCCATAATGTTAAGAATGTAAGAAGGGCCCTAGAGTGAAGCTTAAGACTTGTTAAATCTTTATAAGGAAATAAATAGAAATAAATATTATGTTGTTGACAAAGTTCAAAAGTATAAAACAGAATGTTAGTTGGAAGTATAAATAAAAACGTATAAATCTTCAAAATGGGGTAGTAACATCAAACAACAAACTGTCATGATTCTTATAATGTTTCCATATATTTGAAGATAAAAATTTTAAAAAAATAATTAGAGAGATCTATTGCAATAGAAACCACATATTGTATTAGAAATAATTAAAAATATATATAATTTACTTGAATAAAGTGTAGTTAAACAAGTTATGACCATATTTTTTATTTTTAAGTGCTGCAAAATGTCATAGATAATTTTAAAAATAAAAATTTATCAATGTAATAGGATTTAAAAAATGGTATTGAACTGTATAAAGAGTAGTCTGTAAATAATGGTTTATCTTTGTATTAAGTGCTGTAGAAATAAATGTAAAGTCGCAAGACAAAAAAACATGTGATAAAATTTTTAATGTTGTCATGTCTTTAATATTTGTGCATTAGTATGGTATTATGGTTTACTTAGAGTTTATTAAATTTTGATCTGACTTAAATAGTACCAATGAAAAAGAATATCCAATTTATAACTACTATTGTAATACAAACCATGGAATAACTAAAATGAATATTACATTCCCAAAATTGGTGCAAAATACAAGAATTGTGTTAATTGACACAAATAGAATTTCTAACACTAGTCTAAAACCTATATGTAATGAAATTGAAATGTTAATATTTTGGGATTAAATTGTAAATAAATAAATAAATACTTATAATTTAATACTACCAATAAATTATATTAGTGGAATTGGAAAGAAGTAACAACTTTTAGGGTTTTAAGAATGTTCTTAACTAAGATAACAAAATACAATGTTAAAGTAAATTTGAGATTTGTTGTATAGTTTGCATCAAAATTATAAAAATAAAAATTGATGCTTCAATGTATATGTATATGTATATATATATATATATATATATATTACAACTAAATGTTTGTGTGAAAAAAAATTATGATGCAGAGAAAATTTTATTTGATTGCTTTGGTGCAACAAGTCAAAAAAGAGGTTTAAAGATCAAAATTGATCGACACATGTAAAGTAGAATTGACTTGATAATCTTTATCAAAAACATTAATTTGAGTAAAAATACCAGTAAATGTATATGCAATTGAATATAAATATAATTTACTAATTGTTTTTGCTCAAGATGAGTATGTGGAATGATTTTTCATATTTCAATGAAAGACAAAAATTTGTATGATTAAACACACACATAGACATGTATGACTAAATTAATTAATAGTAAAGCAGCACAGGAATTTCAAATAGATTCCACTTTAACATAAACTGTTACATGAGAAGTCTATATTCAAGTATTAAAAGAACTGTTAAAATAATGATACTCATCAAATTGCAACAAATAAATTTTTTAGAGTTCATTTTAAAACTTCTATATCCAAATAATATACTCCTTACAATGTGAAAGTAATCCAAAAGATGAAAATTATTAGCAAGGTTGTAAGTTTTAATTGTAAACACTCATTAGAACAAATGTAACCATGTGGCATTGAAAGCAGTATGAACATACAACAAAATCAAACATGAAAAAACCTAAAATTTTGATTGATACATGAGATCCATGTTGTTTTTAAAAGTGTTACCCATATGTAAGAGTTGAACATGGTAATGCATAAACCAAGAAAGCCTATCAACATGGGATTTGCCAAAATGAGACACACCAAATCAAGAAAGTATGGTTGGTTGTTTGTTGAACTTGGTTTTTATTAGAGGTACAAAGATGGTAAGAATAAATATAAGTACATGGATAAATATAAACATAAATATAAACATAAATATAAACATATATATATGCACCATACATATATTTTTTAGTATGCCAAAGGCTTCATGATATTTCATCATGGAACATATACACAACACATGCTGAAACATGTAATGTGCCACTTCATGTATCTCTGTCAAAGAAAGAAAAAAGAAAAAAGAAACTTTATATCTTCAAATTTAACACACAACACATTTTCTCCAATCCCAATAAACTCAAAAACAAAACCAAAGCCATTTTGGATCACACATCAAAACAAAGAAAATTACAACCAAATTGAGGGGTTAAAGCTACTAAACATTGATTTCACCACAACTCAAAAAATTGTCTAAAGATGAAGAAGTTACTTGAGCAATCAAATGTTATAATTAATATTAAGATAGTAACAATTGTCCAAATATTATTACCATTGTTACTATTACATTGGCCTTGTAATTGTTTCAAGCTTCGTTTTAAACACCCAACTTTTGGACAACATAGTTTGAAAATTTTCAACTAATCTCTAGAGACGAAAACATTGAAGGCTTCAACGTCTGCACCTAAAGCCACGCTGACGTGGCAGGACCTGAATCGATGGTTGAATGTTCGTCGTCGAAGTCGATGCGTCTCGCGAAAGCTTGGTCGCAAGCCAAAATTTGTCAGAAAATCAACAATTGTGGGTAGGAGCCCAATCGATGCCAACTTACATCACACTTTCACACAGCTCCCTCACACGGTTGCATCGTCACTCCCAGGTTGAGATCGCTCCGGCACCGCCAACCCTTGCATCGATTGTGTGTGGTTGAGTTTCATGCTCGAATCACTGGAAGAATTGGAGATTCGTTGTTTGATTGAATTTAGCTCGGTGTGAAGATCAGCAGAATTAGATCTGCAGGCGCGGAGCTCGATCGTTGTTGCAGCCATGGCGGCTGGTGACTGTCGGATGTATGAATCGCGCTACCCGGAAGTTGACGACGTCGTCATGGTGTCGGTGAGTGGATCTGTTGTTGTTGGTTGTTGTGATGAGCTCGAAGCCGGAGGTGTTTCGTCTTGTGGTTTGATGCATGATGCTCTGGAGTTTTGGTGATTGGTATATTGAGGTTTCTAGTGAGGTCTGGTCGTGTGTGGCTATGTGGCAAGGGATGTGGGTTCGTGGTGAGCTGGTGGCAGTACTTGAATTTGAGGCTGCGGTATTATCGTGATCGTGAATGTGGTGAATCTAGAGCTTTGTCGTGAGAGCATCACTCTGTGATCCTCACTTCACTTGCTAGATTCACGTAGTTCCAGTCCTTGTGGTTCCTTGTCTGTGTTGTGACCATGTTGACGTCGATCGTTGTTTATCACTTCGATGTGAACAATCAGTACTCTATTAGCGTGGTGGGATGCAGATTGCTTAAGAATGTACCTAAGAGAGGTGCAATCTAGATTCCCGATCCTTTGGGGACATAAGGAACGGTTCATCAAACAGGATATGGCAGCGGTTTTTAGATTCATGGCGAATTGCTCGTTGGAGAAGTTGGTCGGGTTTGTGCTGCAAACCTAATTGTTGCGTTTCTGAGTTGCAGGTGAAAAACATCGCCGAGATGGGTGCTTATGTTTCACTACTTGAATATAATAACATCGAGGGGATGATTCTTCTGTCGGAGCTATCTCGTCGACGTATTCGAAGCATCAGTAGCTTGATTAAGGTCGGACGCCAGGAGCCTGTGATGGTCGTCAGAGTGGACAAGGAGAAGGGCTACATAGATCTTAGCAAGCGCAGGGTGTCTGAGGAGGATATTACCAGGTGCGAGGAGCGTTATAATAAGAGCAAGTTGGTACATTCCATCATGCGACATGTCGCTGACACATTGGAGGCTGATTTGGAGGTAAAATTTATGTTCAGTAGAAGGTCCAATCCTTTCCTGCAATGCTCATTATTCGATCATGTTGCGATTAGACATTTGAGTCTTGTTAGTAAAATCCGCGTCAACTGCTACTGTGCTCGGTATCGTGAACTTGTCAATGCTTATGGAATGTTTGAAGATTGTGTAGACTTACTGATGTGGCAGGATCTTTATACTCATGTGGGCTGGCCGCTCTACAGGAAGTATGGTCATGCATTTGAGGTGGGCACAAACTCTTGGCGATCGTTGTTATAATTGTTTAGTAGTTAAAGACAAAGTTTCGAGTCGATGTTCAGAAGAAGTTTGCGAAGATGTCTGCATACCGTGTGTGTGGCGGGTTATCTCTATTCATTCCCTGACGATTAGCTATGAAATTAACCTTCTTAAGACTATGCAGCTGTCTTTTTGAGGTTTTTGAAGTGTTACAATATGAACCTTCGAGGTTAAATGACTTATTATCTCGTTGAATTGGTGGTCAGGCCTTCAAGTTGATTGTCAATGATCCAAATTCTGTGCTCAATGGACTCACGAAAGAAGCGAAGGAAATGGAGGGTGATAAGGAGGTTCGTTGAAAATGGTATATTTATTTTCAGTTTTTTTATGATAGATGTGCTAAATATTCTTACATTCAGCATTCTAAGATGTTTCGGGATTTGAACTACTGCTGTTTCTCGTGTTGGTTCTATGATGCAGGTAACGAAGATAGTGCCAGCTATGACTGAACCTGTACAAGATGCTCTCATCAAGAACATCAAAAGGAGAATGACCCCTCAGCCATTGAAGATTCGTGCTGACATTGAGTTAAAATGTTTTCAGTTCGATGGCGTTTTGCATATTCAGGTGACACAATGTTGCTGTTGCCTAAAAGTTCATCTGCACTTGTTTGTGCTCAGTGTTGTAGATTGCTTGTATTATAGTTGGCACGGCTATAACGTGGAGAACGGGGTTGAAAGCTCCATCACCCCATCTCAGTGTGACGTTCCTTTTTCCTGGAGTTGAAGGAATATCTTATGCGAAAACAGTAGTGTTGATGTGCCATGGATTTTTGTGATCTCATTCCCGAGCGACGTGTTGTTTCAGTCTGCAATGAGAAAGGCCGAGGCTGCTGGAACTGAAGAGTGCCCTGTGAAGATAAAGCTTGTCGCACCTCCGCTATATGTGCTCACCACTCAGACTCTTCATAAGGTCAGAAGGGTTTAAAACATTTTTTTCTTTTAACGAATACACACTCGCAGTTATGCTTGTTCACCACTTCATTCTGATATAGACTTCCAGTGTCGTTACATCCACTTTGTAGTACGTGGCTAGTTTTCCCCACTTGAGCACAGATAATACATTTTAGAGTACTCATTCTGGAGAGTTAAGGGATTCAAACGATGCAATATGTCATACTCGAGGCTTAACCCGTTCATTGTGTTCGCCAGGAACTTGGCATTACTGTGTTAGAAAATGCCTTAAAAGCATGCACAAAAGAGATTGAAAAGCACAGAGGAAAGCTTGTTGTCAAGATAGCTCCGAAATTGGACGATACAGATCCTGTAGAAGAGCAACAGGTCGCAACACCTGCCGAAGCATCAGATGAGGATGCTAATGCAGAGGAGGAGGATGAGTACATGCCCGGTCCAAGTGAAGGACTTCAAGGTTAAGACTGAATTTGGTAAAACCATTTCCTGGTGTTTCAGGAGAACATCTTCAAGCTTTGCTCAGTGTAACCTAGTGAGGTAGGTTAAGTTTACCCAACTACAAGTTAGTTAGTTAGCTTTATGTGCATTAGAAATCAAGCCACTGACTCCTTGGTTAGTTAGTTCCGTTATTTGCTGTATAGACAGGTGGCATGAAGTCCCTGGTACCCATAAGTTGAGACAAATGATTTCAGAAACCTTTTTGTAACCAACATTCAGGTAATAGTGAGGACTGTCAGAGCATCCACACCAGGAAGTAGATCCGCTGACCGTCTTTATGGAAAAAAATAAACGGAAAAAAGAAAAAGAAAAAGTTCTGTTAAAGCTTGATAACTTGAAATATAATAAATTAGAATAAAATTAAATTAAAAAATATCAAAAAAATATAATGATTTATTATTCATCTTTTGATTGAATTTTATAATATTCCAGAGCCTAAATAAATAAAAAAATAATTCATGATCTTTTATAAACTTGATTGTTGTAAATAAGAGCAAAATTTGATTGCCATTTTAAAGAATAAATGATTAAATAAATAAAAACACACGAATTCATCTAAACTATTTCATCAGCAAGTGAAACCAATTCAAATTATAGATTTGTATCTATTTTGTGTTCAAAAATCAAAAACTAAATTTTAATAGTAACCAAATAAATGAAATACTGCGAATGTAACCAGAAAGTACAATATCTGTCATAAATTTAAATTTGATAATCCATTGACAATTCAAATTCTATTGAATGAAATGTACAATCACTATCATCCATATTCGTTTTTGCAGAAATTTAAAAACATCACGTTTAAACAATACTTCATCCAAAAAGAAAAGTAAAATAAAACCACAAAATTAAATGCTTCCTCCAAAAGCCTTACTTTCCCAAAACGTACCCTTGATCACTGAAGTCTTTAAAGAATAAAATCATGTAAAGCCAAATCTTTTTATCCCTTTCGATTTGAACAAGTTGCCCCAATCACAGAAAAGGCGAAAGGGAGGGAGGGAGCCAATAAAGCAGTCACGCCATGGAAAAGTAGACCAGGATTAGCGAAAAGGCGATGAAGCTTTTGCTTTTTTGTTTTCCGGTGGCGGCAGGCTATCAGCCTCACGCTCCGCCACCTAGAGCCGATCTCTGTCGCACTACCCGAGCCATGGATCAGGTGACGCCCCTCCCTGCAGCCTGTGGCCATGCTTGATTCCATCTCCATCTCCATCTCCGCAATCCAACACCCTCTTCCTACATAATTCCTTCTTACTTCACTGTCTGCAGTGTACCCGTCTCCCTTCACTCGCTAGTTGCATCTCTTCTGCACTGTGTGTTGCTTGCAATCTCCTTCGCCATGGCATCCATCGTTGCTGCCTCCACCGTGGTGGCTCCCGCTGCCTTCGCTGCTGCCTCCCCAGCTGTGTCCACCTCCGAGTCTTCCTCCGTCAAGGCCTTCTCTGGTCTCAAGAGCAACACCTTGTTCTCCAGCAAGGCCCAGACCTTGAGCTCGGTCCAAAATGGCAGCCGTGTGCAGTGCATGCAGGTGTGGAACCCCATCGGCATGACCAAGTTCGAGACCTTCTCGTATTTGCCCCCATTGTCTGATGACGCCATCGCCAAGCAGGTGGAGTTCATGATCCAGCAGAAGCTCATCCCCTGCCTCGAGTTCGACGTGGTAAGCTTTATGGGAAACTCTGCCTCGTGGTGTCTGGCTGTCGTGTTGTTGTTAGCGGGTGGCATGAAGACGTTGGACGTTGTGCGATGGTGTTTCTTTGCTGTTGTGGGATTTTGAGTGCAATGCCGTACCGGTGCGCTAGGCTGTCACGGTTTTATGTTATGAGAGTTGGTTTTCTAATTTGGGAAATAGCGAAATCTGCTTTTAGTCTGCTTCTGATTCGTGTGTTGTTTCGGTACAGAACTCTAATGGTGTGACTCGTGACAACAACTCATCCCCCGGATACTACGATGGTCGCTACTGGACTATGTGGAAGCTGCCTATGTTCGGGTGCCAGGACTCCGCCCAGGTGTTGAGGGAGATTGAGGAGTGCAAGAAGACCTTCCCCGGCTGCTTCGTGCGCGTGTTGGGCTTTGACAATGTCAAGCAGGTACAGATCTGCGGTTTCTTGGTTGCCAGGCCCAACTAAGGAGTTTGCTGTCCCTGACTTGTCCGGTCATTAGGTAGTCTTGAGGTTTGGTGTCCTCGCGGTTCATGTACAATACCAGCCGTTGGCCCTGGAATACGAGATTTTTTCTCAGACCATGACTCATGTTCTCTCATTATTCCTCTGCACCTCAGTGATGATTAACCCAGCGCCCTAGTCTATCAGCATTTCAAGTATTGAATCATATCCAAAAACAATAGTGTCAAAGAAGATTAATTTTAATTGATAAGTTTGTTTTTAATAACCTAAAATTTACTACATCCTGCACAATTTTTGCGAATGAAATATGTTAATTGTTCAGCAGGCGAAGATTGCTCAATAATGAATGTTGAATACACCATTTTCTCCAGCTTAACGTATCAAACTAGCTAACTGTGCGATGTGAAGTCACTAAACTGAAATTGGCTGTGTAAACAATCTGTAATATCTGTAATATACAGTGAAGTTGTTAGCGTTTATTTCATGAATAATATAGTAAGCAATTGTGTATATTGTGAAAGGACAATAATTTGAAAAATCTATGAATGTCGTTGTGGGTAATTTCTTCGTAGCATATCATGATTGCTACAGAACCTCCGTACACTTAAACACCTGGTCCCATCAATATGGCTAATTCTCTCGAAATTGTTAGTGAAATGAGCCTCACAATGCGTAACCCAACCAATTTTTTCCATATAGAATACCAACTGTTGGAAACACTATCAAGTATCACAATCCGACGAAACTCGGAATTCATCAAAGATGTAACACTTGTGATACATTTGCGTAAATGATAAGATTTCAACGTCTTTGAGCTCCGAATTATAATTTCCTGAATATACATGCCATTTACATCACTTTGCATTATTTCACATTTGCCATAAGGTTGAGGTCCATTCATATCGAGGATTTTTAGTCTAGTGCATAAGTAGTTGGCATCCTCCTTTCTGCGCTGCCATAATCTACACTTCCACATGATAACACTCAAGAGTGAATACTCTCAGGACTCCTGCGTAATTTGGGGTTGTTTTTCATTCCAATTTCATTCTCAACTCCCAAGGCCGCCTCGTCTTCTACATTTTGGTCTGCGCATCTCGATCTCCAGGCTTTCCCATTCCCAGAAGAGTCTTCGTCTTCTCCATCACTGTCGGCGCGTTCGGGTCGCTTGGCTTATCCAAGCCAAGTGTGTGCTTCGTCTTCTCCATTACTGTCGGCGCGTTCGGGTCGCTTGGCTTGTCCAATCCGAGTGTGTGCTTTGCCTTGTCCAACACCGACGGTGCCTTTGAATCCGTGGGTGGCTGCACATGAGGAGTAGCATCTACTTCATTATAGTAACCCACTTGTGACCCCACTGCCGCGGCGACTCCTCCAACTGTATCTTGCACGCGTGCCAACAATCCAGGGGGCTTGGTGTCATGCTCATTCTCGTGCTCACTGTACCCCATCTTCGGCACGCCCTGTAAAGCGGCAACAAGAATAAAACTATTACTTCAATACATCCACAGAAAATGGACAGTTGCACCATTGCTGTTGAATTAAACGATTGTGTTCTATTACACAGTTGCGATCTTACCTCTGTTGCCGTGGTAGGGTAAGGTTGTCCAATCTGGTAAGAGCGATCATTCGGATAGTTTACAGGTCTAGATCGGTCTCCAACATCCATATACTGGAACCTTTCCTCCATAGAGGGGGCCATTGAGCTTGGGGGGCCATCAGATGCTATATATCCCGAATTGTCATTAGAAAGCTTCGATTCGTAATCGCGGTTGTGCGACCTGGGCGGAGATCTCCTATCCTGCGACTTGGCGAAATGGTCTGGTGCCGGTGGAGTGGTCTTCACTGTTGTAAAAGGTGTGGATTGACCGACGTTGTATCCCGTCTCCGGACCGGGTTTCTACCGTGAGCGAAACAAGGTTTGTGAGAAAAACAAGTGTACAACTCCAATGTCTCAGCCGATGTCAGATTCAAATTCTGCCAAATCTAGACGTCAAGATGCAGAACGTACAGAATGCAAGAATTCAAAAGGGTAAAAAGTTGAGGGAGAGATAGAGGGTGGTAGAGAAAGAGATGTACTAACCCTGGGAGACTCATCAGAGCTGGAGCTAGAGCTATCATCATCATCGTGGACGGCGACATCTCCTTGTGTATTTTCGGTGTCACGCTTGTGCCTTCCCGGCAAGTGGTTTTTAACTTTCTTCACACCCCTCACCTTCTCCTTCAATTTCGACGTCAACGACTTCCCTTCCGTCTGCCCTTGAGCAGGATCTACACACCAAACCCAATCACATCAACACCGACCCAAGAGCATCACAAAACAAAAACTCCATCACAACTTCCATGCCACTGACACCCATCCACAACACGCTCATCAACACAAAGCCCACACACGCACAAAAAAACCTGATCAGTCTACAAGACAGCTCTAAGTACAGAACCAAGAGGAGCTCACCCATCTTGCTGCGGCAAACTGCTCAGAGAATGAACCAAACTTTCCAACTGTCTTCAAGCTCACTTCAACAGTTAAACCCACACTATGATAAGAGCTCTGATTGTGTCCAGCTTTGGGAAGAAAATAGGCAACACTACAAAACAGGGAGTGATGACAATCACAAAGAAGATATGGGGAAAACAGAGAAGGGAGAATGGTGTGAGCCAAGTGGCATCAAGCTGGCTGTGCAGTGCGGGGACAGGTGGAAGTGGAGGCGCAGAGAATCATGTCATGGGTCCACTTGGTCCCATTCGGGTGGGTTCCCAGAGCGAGGACTGTGGGATATCTTCACCTCGTCGCGAGATGTGGAGCTGTGATGCCCTCGCGCCACCGCAACCAGCTTTTGGAGTTGCTAATCCAGACCTTGGACGACACTTGGTTCCTTGTCCCGTATCTCGAAGGAGTGGCACACAGCAGAAAACCCTAAAATGATGGGTGATTTTGTGATTGTGGCCATCAAAGGAGCAAGATGAGATGTAGTTTATCTCTCAAAAATCCTGCTTAGAATAATAGGACATTGAATGTGTTGTTGATGTCCTTGGTTAGAGTAGATTTTATCAAAAAAATTGTTTTATGTGTCACTAGTTTTGAAGTTAGGCAGATTTATGTGATTTTGAGTTTTTCTGTTGATGTTCTCCACAAAATATGTTCCATTTTCCTCTTTTCTTTCTAGTTAATTGTGTTTTTTTAATTGAATACGGACTATGTCATTGGTCTTCTGATTTTCTAAGAATTTTTTGTCTACCAATTCTCCTTGTTTGTTATCTTCTAATAAGAAACTATGCATGATGTTTGATAATTTTAATTTGATTTAGTTTTTGTATAAATATAACATTAAAGTCACCTTTTAAAGTCTTTTTAAAAGTTATTATAAATTACATTTAAAGATAGTTGTTAAATGTCAATATTGAAAAATACAATTTTAATTCAAAGATGTTTATATTACCTCAAAAACCTTCAAAACCAATATATGTACATAATTGAATTATGACATGTGATGTTTTTAAAATTATAAAATACAAGATTTCAATTTATTATTAAAGTTGATGTCAAAAAAATATAAAATATATTGTAGTTTTGTATAGAATATGTCTTTTTATAAAATCTGAAATCTTTTTAATTAGTTTTGATATGTTTCAGAACAACTAAGTATTTTGCATATTATTTAAAAATTAAAATTTTTTGATTAATAAAGATTCATTAATTTTTTATTTTAAAATCTATAATATTTATTTTAAATCCAAGTGATATGTCTTAAAAAAATAACTTCTTGACAATCTTCATACAATACCTTGTAAAATAAGTTACTAAACCTTTGTTAAGAAATAATTAATCTTTACAATTATATAAACTATGAAAATCTAGAATTTTGACAACTAATATATATATATATATATATATATATATATATATAATTTATTATTATTTTGAAGTACCTTTTATATTAGGTATATAATTATTTACTTTTCTAACTAATATTTTTTATTTTTTAATAAAGTGTTAATTTGTACATTAATTTAATTAAATTTAGATATTTTAAAAAATTATTGGATAATAAGATAATCTTCTTATGAAGCATATAATTAAATAGATTGGTGATATTAAGATAATTTATTTCCAATTTTCTCCAAGATTTTCTACATCTTTCTATAACTTTTTTAAAAAAATCTTTGTCTTTAAAAAAATGTCTACCAAAAGTTCAATTAACAATTCTTTACAATTTTCTTTCTTATTTATCATTATTTTACTTATTATATATAAATATTGAAAATACTTTAAAATATGATTTATATATATATATATAAACTAGAAGCTAATGCCTATAAGTTTAAAATAATATAAAGAACATAAAAAATATAGCCATAAATCAATGATGGTTTTTAAAATGATAAAATAACTAGATAAATATGTGACATTAATGTTGTTAAAATGTGGTTTATTATGAAAAACTTGATACACTTTTAATAGATAAAGTAGACACTTTTTTGCAAAAAATAATTTAAAGGTTGATTAAATTATAAGAGTTAGTGCAATGTTAATCAATGTCTTTAGTATAATTTTTAATATGATTATTTCTATTATTACTTCTTGATTTTGTATGTGTTTTGAAAAAAAAAAAAAATTATAGAATAAATGGCAATATAAGTATTTAAAAAAAAGATAATTTGGAAGTTGCATCAAGAGATTGATTATTATCTTCTTCTTTTTTTGATAAAACTGTGTTATATATATATATATATATATATATATATTTCTTATTAGTTTTTATTGTACACTATAATGAAACAATTGATTTTATTTATTAGAAATAATTTTTGTTATTGATAATCTAAGTTGTATATCCACATATGTATCTTTAAATATATTTTATTGATAAATTTTAACCTTCAAACAAAATTATGTATGAAAATTTGAACTTATTCACACCAAACATACTTATCTTATACAAATAATGCAATGCACATGTGACAAAATTTTTAATACAATAGATGGAGATATTTGATAATTATACATAATATAAAAATACAAGAAGAAATCACTCTAAAAACTTAATATTAGCATTAATAAATACAAAGTATTAGATAAAGTCCTAAGTATGTATTAGTATGTAGATTGATACTTCTTCTTATCACAAGCTTGTGCAAGTCTTATTAAATTATGTTTAATTTTTTATACATTTTACACAAATATATTAAGAAACATCTCAATTTTTTGCCTCAAATAATGTACTTAAATTGTACCCTTTAAATATATATATATATATATATATATATACACACACACAATTGTACCATACTTGATTTATATTCCTTAACTAATATTCATCGCTTAGTTGATAATATTTGCTGGAATGGAGATTGTTCCTAGCTCGTAACTTATAACCCTGCTTCTTTTTGCATAATTAATGAAAAAAAGGTGAAATTTTATAAATTAAGTGAGAAATAAAACCCTAATTCTGCAATTCTACTTTCTGTCCCACCATCGCCAGCCCCGCCATGGACTCATCTTGCTCATCGAATCGACGATCCCTGCATTGCTTTCCACCTGAATGTAATGCTTTCCTCACGTAACGTGCCACACGTAACGTTGTACGAAGCATCACAAACACAAAAAACCCAACCCCAAACAACTACTCCGCGCAGAACTTCTGCACAAAGTGTACAGCTTCAAAAGATGGGAACCTTTGATCCATTAAAATTGAAGCCTGACAGATTCCAGCGACTCTATCTATGCTTTCGGCGCATACCAAGTCAAATCTGCGAGTTCTTCAACACAAGTTCTTTTGGCAGCCTGAATTCAGCCTGGCAATAGAGCAAACATCGATACCGCACCTGCAGTAGACGCTACGACATAACCCATCTCGCAGAAACACGTCATAGCTGTGTGTGTGTGTGTATGTGCATGTTGCAACACTTTCCTGGACAACAACTCATGTTGCTTTTTCCTCAATACAGTTTTGCTCAAGCATGATTTTGGATATTCATGAGCTTGGGAGTGAACATTGTTTCGCAAGCATGGGTTTGGTTGTCAGACTGGCATTGAGGATGGAATTTTATTCTTTTTTTTTATTGTTTCTACACATGGAAAGTGTAGAGGTGGAGATGAAGATGAAGATGAAGTAATTGCTGAATTTCAGGAGTGGGAATTGATGTTTAAGGGAGGGAGGAGGAGAGAATTTGTTTCAAATTTAGAATAAATAATAGTTAATAATTAAATAAAAACTAACTTTAACTAAAGTAATTTTAATCCTGTGAATACCTTGCTGGTGTTGTGTTTTGTGTTGTATTCCGATTGTCCTGCATTGTCTTACAATTTGTTAATATGATGATTGTTGTGTTCATAGTAAAAACAAATTCAAATATGGAATAAATAAATGTTATACAGAGATTGCATCTCTGAAGCTTGAAGGTTTTCCCTCGCAAAACGTCATCCATCGAGTCTTCACGACTAACGACTGAACCTTCGCCGACTGCGGAAGCACCTAAGAGTAATAGAATGGCCAAAAGGGCCACAATGAATACGATGGCCCAGACAAGAATGCAACTGGAGCCTCTCCTACCGAAGCTGCTCCAGTTACTTCACTTACAGGGAAGAAGTCTATGAAGCATAAGCATACCGAGGAAGCAATAAGAACTCTCTCGACAATGTATTCAGACTGAAGGACCGCGTAATTTATGGCCTCGGTTTATTTATAAATTACGCTGGGTCTATACGTACACACAATATTTCACAATTAGAAAAAAAAAATTATATATATATATATATATATATATATATATTATACTAGTGTAAGAATAGACTTAAATATCAAAAGAGTGACTATTAGAGAAATTTAAGGCAAAATAACAATTATTTCTCCTTAAAAGAAAATGTTGGATGCATTAATGGCTAAAAAGATTTTAATTTAATTTTTTTACAACCTTGAATATTTACACGTAAGTATATTTAGAAATTCTAAATGTCTATTAAAAGATAAAATATTAAATCTTTATCATTTTTTTATTCATTTCAGTAATGTAAATGAATTTTTTTAACTATTTTATAATTGCACAAATGCACCTATAGGTAACACATGTCTGCTTATGTTTGCTCCACTACTTTTTCAAATAATAAATTACAAAAAAAATATATGATATAAAAAAATTAAAATTTATTACTCTCTATCAAAAAATAGAAAATAGAAATAGCTAAAAAAAAAATTCTTTGTCATTCGAATAATTTCTTAATTTTTAGAATATCTTCATGTGAAAAAAATATCACATTTAGAATTAAATTTAAAAAATTATTATAATCACATATATACTTTGTATATATATATATATATATATATATATATGTATAAACTTGCAATTAATTGATACAATAGGTGTTTAGAGCTTATATATATATATATATATATATATATATATTTATTATCATTTATCTTGTGTTAGTTAGAATTCCAATTTAATATATGTTTTATGTATAAAATCAAAGAATCCAAAAATTATTTACATGTAAATAGTCTTTAGAGTTGATATTTGTTTTGTTGAAATAGACTAATCCATCAACTATTTTTTCATAACCAACAATGCCATTACAATGTTAAACTGAAACAATATAATACTTTTTATCAATTTTTAATTTTTTTACAATTTTTTTGCAAACTCTTGATGTTTTAATACTTTTTAGACCAAATCAGTGCAATGAATTAGCAAGTAATGATTTTAAAAATGTGTAATAAAGTTTATTTTCTTAACTACTAAGCATCTTATTATTTTGAATTTTTAAAAATTAGATAGAATAGTTGAAGATATACTTGTGACATTTTTCAAAAAATATCTTTAAAACATGCATTTGCAATGAACAATAAGAATTTCACCATTGAACAAAATATTAAAGCATTCTATGTTAATATATTAGGATCAATTAATAGATAAAACTTAGCTTTAAAATTTTTAAAATTCTCAACAAGGAAGCTTCTTTATTGTAATTAAGTACACCAAAAAATCTCATATCAAATACAAAATTTAAATACATAAAGATATGGTTATCTTTAATAGAATAAGAATTATTTTGATTAGAATTATTTTATTTAATTGAATAAAAAAATTCTATTATATTGTATACAAACATATTTTAATAAAATTTAGTGGCACTCTTATATTCTTTCATTTAAGAATTAAAAAAAAAATGAAGAACATAAGTGTATATGCTTGTAAAACAAATCTTGTGCAAATAATAATACTAATAATGATAATAATAACAATACATTTTTTTTTTTAATGTAATAGCAGAATAATGATTCTAAATTGTATCTTTGACTTTTGGTTTGAATAAAGGTTAAAATTGCAACAAAGTGAGTCTTATAATATAAAGAGTTTTATATAAAAGAAACAAAAAGAGAAAAGTTATATATTTTTTTTTATTATATAATTTAATAATATATATTTTTTAATTTGAAATAACAATTGAAAGACTTGGAAGTTGCTAATTTCTAAAAAAAATATATGTAGTGTCTTATAGATTATAAAAATAAAAATAAAATCATAAAATACAATTACATAAAGAATGTATTGTATGTCCATCTTCATTTATATTGATTTTGGTATTTACCACAATTAATTGCATTTAGTCTAAAATTACATACATAGTAGCTGAAATATCATAAAAGCTAATTACAAAGTTTATAAGATTATATCTATAATTAGTATAAAAATTATAGGCTATATGAAATGTAATACTATACCTTGAATGTAAACCTCACACATTGTGTGTAATTTTAGACTAAAGAAGTGCAAAAAATTAGTTATTTCATGTTCCATTCTAACAACAAACATTTTTTTTCAAATTGGCTATCAAGTGCAAATTGAATGCTATTGCAACAAAAGTTGTTCTTTATTAGTCATATTATATTATAATTTATTATTATATAGTATATCCTTTATAATTTTTTAGATATATCATATTAGAATATAAAAAAGATTTTATTTTTAAAAAATGACACTTTTATAAAAACTTCATAAGTAGATCTTTAAAAACTATTTGTATAACCATTATAGAAATTATTATAAATATTGCAATTTATTATCACTATATTTATCAATTTATTAAATATTATCCTTGTAATTTGAGATTTTTATAATTATTTAAAGATAATTATGCTAAGCTTTTAAATAGCTATACTAATCTTTGTAAAGAAAAAATAAGATTGTTTGTTCAACTTTGAATTATGCTCCCATCTTGTACATTCCAATATATATTTTTTCTTTAATATTCTCTAAAAAAAATAATTATAATAATCTTTCACCAAATCTTACATCAACCAATTATAATAATTATTACAATCTTCTTCTTCATATCTTACTTCTATACCAATTACTATTAAGTTATTAATTTTTATGTTTTTATTGTTTTTCTATCTTCTACTATTTACATGTATTGTTAAAAGTTTATAAAAGAACAAAGTCAAAAGTTATTTTGAATAGTATAGAAAATATATATTGATATTTATTATAACATTGTTTTTTATTAAATCTCTTAGAAAAATTAACCAAGCACTAATAATTAATTTAATCTATATTGTATTAAAAGCCAAGAATCAATCTAACATATAAATATTTGATAAAATTTTATAAATAAGGTCAAAATCACCAATAAATTATGAATCTTTAGAATGGGATGGAATTGGCTTCTTCCATCAATTCTTTGGATAAGACTTTGGTAGTGGCAAATTTTGCAGCAATAGGGTGGTACACTTATTGACAAAGTTTTCTCATGTTTACTAAGCTAAGATTATTATTACTACTTATTGTTTGTAAAAGAAAAATTTATAGTAGATTTTTTAAAAATTAATTGATTTAAAATTTAAATTAGATATAAAAAGAAAATAGTAGATTTTATATAGAATCCTAAGTATGGCTCCATAATCAACTTCTTTAAATTATTTGATGAAATATATTGTAGTTATATAATTTTATCATGAACGATCATTTGTACCTTATAATTACATTAATTAGAGTTCATATTGAAGTCAACTAAAATTCAAAATATAAAAATAATAATTATTTAATATATTTTTATTTTAATAATTCTAACTTAAATTAAGAAATTATTAAATAAAATAAGCCAAATACATGTCATATATTATTTGTCATTTATTATAATAATATATTTAAATTGTGAAAAAACCAAGTATTAGAGACCAATAAGATTGCTAATATAAATAAACTATTGTTATATGAAATTGCAAAATTGATATATGAGAAGAATATTTGGAGAAGCCAAATAAACTTTGATTAAGTCATAAGAGACAATTTTAAAATATCAATTCTATAAATATATAGTTATTAAATTTTAAAAATATTTTGTTTTATAACTTCCACATTGGTACAACTTCTAAATCAAAATATGCAAAAAATACATCATATTCATGATAGACCTACTTATTGCTAGTCTCCTTGTTGCTTAAGTAATATAATGATGTAGCAAACCAATAACCTAATTAATATCACATATAAAAAATTAACTCTTATAATCTAATATTAAAACTTTGAATTCTAAAATAAATAAAATTCTTTATTATAAGATAAAAATAGTAAAAAATACATTACCATTGCTAAAATATATGTGCCAAATATATCTAAGAACACTAATTTTAATAGATAATTATAAAAAAAAATATATCAACAACAAAAGTAATTCCACAAATCTTCAGCAATTGCAACCATATACACAACAAAACATAGCATTTGGTTGATTGTTTAGTCTAAAATTTTCAATTTTTTTTAAAATATTAATATTTTAACCACTTATTTATTAATAAAAAATTAATTTATAATATTTTTATTATCCATGTATAAAATATATTCTTGTCACTTTTATCCTCCATTAAATTATTAATAGAAGATCCTTACTTTTTAGGTATTTATAATCATAGGTTTCAATTTCTTTTAGAGATATGTGTTTGTAGTCTTTCTTTTAGTTATTGAATTAACTTTATAGAAGATTTTACATTGCTTAAATTATGTATTCTTATTATTTCATAATTATTGGTCTTTTATAAAACAATTGTAGCAAGAATTTACAAAATCTTGTTTGAAGTAGAAATACATGTTTTTGAATCTATCTTTGCTACAATAAGTTTACATTTAAGTTTGTTAAATATTCTTATGTCTAAATCATAATAATATATTAGATATTATAGTATGTGAAGAATATTTTATAATTCATAATTTTAAAAAATTAATTATATTATATTATACTTTAATATTATAAAGAAACATTGAAGCTTTTGTATATTTATAAAGGAGTTTAAGAATTATTTAAACCATAAGTTTTGTTGGTGGTACTATAGGTCCTAGCAAAAATTTATAGAAGTCAAGATTAATTATAAAATCTACAATGAAGATGTTTTTTTAATTTAAGATTTATTTTAAAAATGACATTATTACTTAGAAGGCACTCCAAATCTACTTATAAAATATATTAATTATAAAAAATTTGAGTATTTTATATAAATATGTATCTTAAATTATCATTAAGCTTATTAGAATATGTCTTTGTCATAATTTTTATTTAATGTTATTTATCATCTTAAAAAATAATAAGGCTAATTAAATATTTTATCTAAATATTTTTATCTTGTATCAAAAGAAGAAAATGCCACATTTATTTAACAATAGACTATCCATTTGAAATTATAGCAATTGTATCTTTAAGCTATAAAACCAACAATTCTAGTTGATACTTTTTTTTAAAAAATAATTTTTTTTCAAATATGCCAATAGATCCTCTTATTTTAGATGTTAAAGATAACTTTCATATTAGCTCTAGCTAAGTTGATTTTAAAGAAAAAAATTTCTATTATAAAGAATGCTTATATAATCTAAAAAGTAAAGCACAATTATATATACTTCAAGCATGACATGACTTTCCATCAATAAGACATTTTAGATAGACTAAAACTTTGTAGCTTATTTCAAGAGATTTTTGGTAGCTTCAAATATAGAAAGATGTCAAAATATTTTTTCAACTCTACGATACTTATTTATTAGCAAAGACTCTACATCATTGACTTTGTAGACTTCTTCAACCTCTATCTATTGTACAACAACTTTGTTTATTTTTTGTTATAGGTTTTATTACAAATCTTTTAATTTCAAATTCTTATAATTTTTTTTTGTTATGGTGGATTTTTTAACCAAAATATCTTATTTTCTACCTTGTAAAAGAATTATTATTAATAAATAAAAAACTAATTTTTTAAATATAATATTTATCAATATTATATACTTTTAAATAATAATATATTAATAAACAATCCAAATTCTTGTTAAGGTTTTGGAAGATACTTTTTAATATTCTATAAGTTGATGTTATTTTGTCTTTAAATTTTTATTCTTAAATTGATGGATAATAAAAGTGTATAAATTGAATATTAAAATAATATTTACAATGTATTTTCAATCATAACTAAGACAATTGAATAACTTTCTTACCAATAGCAAAAATCTATATAACAATATGATACATTCTTTTATCAAATAAATAATTTTTTTTATCAATTATGGTTATAGCCCATAATTTGATACTTTTAACTTTTAAAAGCTAAAAATCCAAGAGTAGAGGATTTGACAAATAGAATAGTAGGGCTTCACATACCAATGAAGATACAACTATACAAAACTCCAAAAAAACAAAAAATTAATGTGGAAGATTTTAAGAAAAAATAACTTTTATTTAAAGCTAATAATAAGATATGATTATTTTTTTGTAATAATATAATTAAACATCCTTGTATTTAACTTGATTTTTAAAGATTTAATCTATTTATTATTCAAAAGTAAATTAATTCAATTGTATATTAATTATAATTATCACAATCAATGAAAATTCATCATATATTCTATATGTATTTTATTAAGCCTTATACTACAATGAATATATTAGAAAAGAAGTAGTTATTATAAATAATAAAGATTCATCTTATATTCTATTTATCTTTTATTGAGCTTTATATTATAATCATTATATTAAAAAAAAATTATAACCACCATTTATTAAAATAGATAATGATCAAGAATTTAAAATAGAAGAAGTCTTAGATTTAAGGCGACATTGAAACAAATTGGAACATCTTGTTCATTGGAGTGGATATGATATTAGTGTATACACATAGGAGCCATCTAAAAATCTTGTATGTGTGTCAAAACTTATTTTTGATTTTTATTGATAATATCTATCAAAATCAAAGATCAATTATTGATAAGAAGACAATTAAAAAAAAAAAAAAAAAAAATTCAAGGATTAGCTCTTGGAACTTCTTTGCAAGATAGAAATCCAATAGCTAGCTAATTAATCTCTAGAGTTGTCATTTGTAGAATTGCCTAATAAAATAATTAAATTATCTCAAGCTTCACATTATCAAAATTTAAATTTAAATCATCAAGAAAGACATGATCTTCTTTAAATATATAATAAAATATAATATATATGATATTAAAATCTTAAAATATATTTTTAATACTTATTAATACTATTGGAAGTAGATATTGTACTTGATGGCATTTAAAATGTATTATTTGAAGGTATTTATAAAGGCCTCAACAATAATCAAATAACTTGGTGATGTTCATACTATGGTTTGAAAATTTATAAATAGCAAAAAAAAATCTATTAACCATCTTTGCACAAAATATAGATTAAAATTGTTACTAATATCATTTGATGCACTTTACATATAATTAACTTTTAAAATAAATTAACTATCTTTTTTAGAACTTATTTATAAAAAGAAGAGGGAAATAATGAAAGTAATGCTAATATTATTTTAAAAAATAGAAATAAGTAGAAGTGAATTTACATATATTAGATAGAAAATATTTTTATTATGAAACTTTGAAGAAGTTTTGTAAATATGGATTATATCTTTAGATTCTTCTAAATATGCCACATGACTCTTGAAACTTATCTTATATATTTTTGAATTTAAAGAAGTTGTATTAAAAATAACCTACAACTTCAATACTTAGGCTACAAGCCTTATAGTTCTTAAAAAGCTTTCACAAGACTTTAATAGTTAGTATGTATATATATATATATATATATATATATATATATGGAAATAAGACTAAGTCCATCTATATCAATGATTCTCTTGTATTTCAATCTTGGTTTAAATTTTTTTAATTTCATTGTATTTAGTAATAGCCATTATAGTATTTTTTTTTTAATCTTATATTTATTTCTTCTTTGTCTAGTTTTTTTATAATAATACATGATTATATTATCTTTTTAAGATTTTGTATAGATTCATGTCTTTGACATCATGTGGATATTAGAGCTCTTATTTACCTTACTATATTACTTAAAAATTTATTTTTCAAGGTAATAATAATATCTTTTATTATTTTATTATTTAATTTATATTTCTCTTATTAGGCTTGTTTATTGAGCATAGATAATCAACCTAAAGTAATATTTTTGACATTGTCACAATTCTTAACAATTGAAAATGAATTACTTAACTTATATTATAAAAGTAAAGAAGTATGACTTGAATTTTTAAAAGGCTATATAAATAACATATATATTTTTTAATTTTTCTTTCTATTCCAATATAAATATGATGGCCTAATTTAAAAGTATGCAAGTTGACTTAATCTATTAATACCATGCCACAAATAATGAAGGCTTACATGTTGGTTCTTGAATTGGCTAAAAATATTACAAAAGACAACAAAAAGAATTATATTTTTTCTTATGACTTTTAGTTGGTTGTGCAATTCAATGAAGAGATAAGCAAGGTGTTGGATACTATCACAATTATAAAGTCTTGGCCAAGATCCGTACTATGATCTTGCCAAAAGAGATCAACAAAGATACAAAATATATTAAAAAGAACATTTCTTAGGAATTTTAAAAAAACTTCAAATTAAATGAGTGAGCTTCATATATTCTTTTTTATTTAAGAAATTTTCTATACATGATTTTATTAAATTTTTTATTATTTGAATAATTTTATATATATATATATATAAATATATATTAAATATTAGACATTTACTTTTAGTCCCTTCACCAAATGAATTAAATAAATTTTTATTACCATAAATATTATTTAATATTGGTACAAAATATCATCTCATTATTTTACAAAAAATCAATAATATTACTAGTATTTGTCATCCTCACAGAGAAAGTTTAAGATAATGGCATGATTTTTAAAAAAAAAAATTATATTGCTATTAAATATTATATTGCAAGGCATTCAAACTATAGAACAATACTTCAAATATAAAAATTTAGTTGAAGATATTAATATATATGAAAATATAAGATATAAGCTTAAGACATGGTAATTGACTTAGTAATTTTAATCAATATTAAAGACACTTGAATTGAGATGGGAATTAACATTACATTAATTTCTACAAAATAATTACGTATCTTGAGATATCTCAACAATTTATGATGAGATTATATATTTTGATTATCTTGTAAAAGATGTTGCAATAACCATATTTAATTATATTTATGACCATATATTTGTGACAACTTGAAATATATAATTTATACCTATTTAATTTTATAAGGATTTTAAATTATTTTAGAAGTATTATAAAGATTTTATATAAGTATTCATATAGCAAATATATATATATATATATATATATATAAATTTCTAATGACCTATTTTAAATGTATTTTTTATTGTTTAAAATATTTTTTTATGTATTTATTGTTCTAACACCAATTATCTTGTTACTATCTCTACAAGATTCAACTTCTTGTATTTCTTGCATTTGCGCATTTTTTCTTATATTTATATAATTTTTTATATTTAACTTAAGTAGTTGCTTGAATTTTTGTTTGAAAATATATAAACAATGTGTTAATTGGAATTATTACAATTTTGTATATTATGTAATCTTTATATAAGTATATAGCTCATATAGAAATAAAAGAAAATATGTTCTTTGATTAAATTACTTATAAGGATGAAAAGAATTCTTTGTGAGAGAATATAATAATTATAAACCTTTACAACAAAGAAAAAATTATATTAATATTATATTATTTATAAAAAAAAGTATTTAAATTTAAATTAGAATTTTAAAAAATATTTTGATAAACTATCAAATTAATAGATTAATAGGTTTTTTTAACTATAAAATTTGGTAAAATAGCAAATAAATAATTTTAGTTTAATAATATAAGTTGTTAGTTGATATTGACAAATAATTTATTAAATTAATTTTATCTCTTTATCTATAATGATTGTTTATGTTAAGTAGTTCAAATCTTAAAAATTGGCTTTAAGTAATAAAAAATCCAATATTTAAGTTAAAACTATCAAAATCCAGAATCCAATGATTTCAATGCAAGGACATATTAATTACAATGTGATAGTTTTTTTTATTATCTATAATAATTGTTATATGGTAGACATTTGATATAAGAATTTTTATGTCTTATAGAGAAGGAGAATAGAGAATTAATTGCTAAGAAAGCACAAATATGTAAATACACAACATCAATTACAGTTTCGAGGTTTTTATGTGGTCTTGTTATGTGAATTCTAACTTAAAAATGTGTTGGATATTTGGTTGTAGAAAGAATTTATCTAAATCCTAAAGTTCTTCTCATATTTCAAAAAATGAATGAAGTGTTTAAAAACACATGGCTTAGCAATCTTGATCCTCTTAGAAATACTAAACTTAATTAATTCTAAATCTTATTTCTTTTAAATCACAAATTCAAGCAATTACAAACATCCTAAAAAAAAATCCTAAGCAAGTCCAAATAAAATCCTAAATAAATCCTAAATATATTACAATAATTCTTAAAGAAACTCTAAAAAAATCCTAAAAAAACTATAAGTACATCCTATCATTTTAATTAATTATTGATTTTGCTTCAAATTTTGTACATTTTTTAATTTTTTAATTAAAAATTAGCTCACAAAATTTGAAAAAGATTATATTTATAAATTAAAAGAAAAGACCAAAAAACTACTTGGATGTTGAATGAACTCCTTCTTCAACTTTGATGTCAAACTCTTAGCTGCAAGATTTCTTTTTTCTATTTTTAGTTTAGACTTAAATATAATATAAATCTTACAATTTAAGTTAGCTATTAGTTTACAAAATTTTAGCTCAATCCAACTAGCAAATCTTTACAAAATATTGATATCTTGACTAACTATCAAATTATCAACTATCAATATCTTAACACATTTGAACTTTGATAATTTTAAATCTAACCAACTAACTAAGCTAAAATTTGATACATCTACATAAAACAAGTATATGCACAAATCCATAAAAAAATCAATTATAGATCTATTATAAAGTTTATAATATTATTAAAAATATAAATTTTAATTTATTGCTTAATACAATGTCATTATAACAAAATTCTTGACTTTGATTAATTCTCACAAAATCATTGCAAATCCAATTTGCACAAATTTAACACTTATAAAACTCCACTAAAGTTGTCTTTTTAGCCCTACTTTTTGATCAACTAAAAAATCTCACTTTTGCCATAGGTACTCATTTTTTGTATCTCATGATTTGATTTCAACCTTATTTTATAAACTATCTTTTCAAGGAATCAATCTAATCTTTTTTTCAATAATTTTTGCTAAAAACTATTCTTGACTTTTACCTACAAGTATTTGTAATGGTTTTATGTCTATTCTACTATATCTTGTTATATTTATGGCCTGTGAGTCATCAAATTGATTCACTAGTTGTTTTAGGACAAAAGAATACATTTAAGTACCAAAATTATAATTATTAGGTGAAAATATTTATAAAAGATATTAAATAAAAAAGAATAGTATTAGTAAGAAAGAAATAAGATCTTAGTAAGTCTTGGAGGCACTTATTTTAGTTAATTTAGTATTTTTTTTAATTATAAAAATTAGTATTTAATTATTGAGACCAATGTCTATATTGGCCTTCTATCTTTATGTACCATTTATTAAATATATATAAATTTTATTTAGTAAGTAGAAGAAGCATGAGAAAGAAATCTCATGTCTTTTTAGTTATTTATATAAAAAATAGGATTTTTAGTAGATTTAAATTGATTTTATTATTATAAAAAATCATCAAGATAGAATAAAATAGTTTTAATTTGATATTATCACTTTAAAAGTATTATAGGAATTTTTAAAAGAATTTTTAAGACTTTGGTAAAAATGAGTTTTACTACCTTGGGAGCCATTATGAAGAATTGGAGTAAGATTTGAAGGCCACATGAGGTTCCTAGGCTAATTGGGTGTTTTTAAACACTATGGTGAAGTTAAAATTGCAAAATAAAGAGTTTTACTAGTAGAAAATAGGAGGACTAGCAGCTAGTGTAGTCCTTGTAGGAAGAGAGGTGCATAAGTCCCGTATGGGTTGTGGCACCTTGGATGTAGGTAGGAGGATAAGACTAAGGCCTCATGGCCCCTCCAAGACACTCTCATACACTACTTGTGAGCCTTGGTGAGATTTGAACTCTTGATCTCTTAAGCAAATTATCCTTGAGATAAAAATTACTCACTTAATTTTTTAATTTTTTACCTTTTATTTTTGAACTATCATAACTTATTCATAGTAACTTGGATTTACATATTTTTTATATCATTAGAAAGATAAAAAAATTATCTAAATAAAAATATAATTTTTAATTTTTTAATTTTACTTTTTATTAGGTGAAAATATAGTGAACAGACTGTGAGTAGTTTTGTAGTGTGCAATTACTCAATTACACATATTTTACTTGTATTGTGTTGTTCTTCTCCTTCATGTTGTTTATTGCTCCTTTTACTTCACACCACAATTTATAAGCAACTTTTAATTGAGGCCACCTTATACTTTGGGTTGAGGAGTGAATTTTACCTTCACATGGCCCTATAAAGTAAATAAAAGATCTTTTTTATAAAAAATAACATATAATATGAAAATTTCTATTATCTCTTATCTATTATTTATAATTTCTAAAAATATTTATACTTATCTTTTAATTAAGTCCTATATATATATATATATATATATATATATATATTTGTCTTTATTTATTTTTTCATCCAATAATTATACTACAATACAACAATGTTTTTCAATTCAACTTTACAATATTATAACATCTCTTTATTTTCTTTCAAAGAATATAAACTTCAAACCCTTTTTTTCTTCTTTATATTTCTTATTTTTAGAAATAATCTCACAATTAAATTTTTTTCCTTTCTAAGCAAGGTTCTAAGTTCTACTAATAATAAAAAAGGTACTTGAGTTATCTTAATTGAATATAAAGGAGGCCTAGAGCTCAAACGTTTGTCTTAATAGATAGGCCTAAAAAGCTTAAATATCCTTTGTTTGCACATAAAAGATCATGATACAATCTTTGTTTTTTAATTTAATCTTTAATAAATTAAAGAAACTTTGATATTTAACAAAAAAAAATTTAATCTCAATTTAAGCTAATTTTATTAATTTTTTTTAATTTTAAAAAATATAATAAAACTTTAAATTTAAAAAATATTTAGATTATATTAATAATAATAAAATTTTAATATAAAATAGTACAATAAAAAAATTATAAAAAATATGTGTGAAGATTTTTTAACATTAACATAATTTTAATGATTTGTACGAGAATAAGTATCTTTAAAAAAATTTAAATTCTTCAAAAAATATTGATTTAATTTTTTAAATTATATTTTATACCATAATCTATAAGAATTAAAAATTTAAGATTATTATTAATAGATGGTTTATATTATATAAATCAATATAACAAAAAAATTAGTTATTAATTTAAGATTATTTTAAACATAAATATTAATAATATAATTTTTTAAAGATATTTTTTTGAATTTTGATTTTAATCCAAAGATTTCTTACATTCACATTTGTATATAAATTATTATTTTTATTTATTTTTATTTTTTAAATGTGTTAGTTAAAAATAAATTATTAATTTTTAATGTAGAGATTCTATATTATTTGATATATATTTGAAAATACAATTTTTTTTTAATTTTAATTTCTGAGATTTGTTTTGTTATTATTATTTTTCAAGTCATTTTTACAACCACATTATAATATGTATGATTTTTATGTGTTTGATTTGTATATTACATGTTATTTTTTTGTTTAGAATTCTATATTATGTTTAGAATTTTTAAATTTATTTTTTTTATTATTTTAATTATCCATTTACTTAATTTTAAATTTTTTTAATCCAGTAAATGGTTATATTATTTTATATTACTATTAATTTTCACTAAATTTCTGTTCATATTTTGGTTTTGCATAATATTTTTTATAATATTTTTTTCTTTATAGTATATGTTTTTGGATTTTTTATATTCTTTTTAATAAACTTAGAAGACTTTTTTTTTGTTTTTTTATCATTAAATATTATGTGTAACACACTTATAATCTATTTTTGAGATCTTAAAAAATAAAATAAAAAAATCTAACATTTAATGAATTTTTTTTTTATATAATATTTTTCATATTGTAAGTACAGAATGATCTTTTGTGTATATTTCCTTTATTTTTATTCCCTTTATTTATTTTTTTAATAAGTAAATTTTCATATATTTTTTATTTTTAAACAAGTACATAAATTCATATTGTTGCCTACATGTCTATACATTGAAAGCATATCAAGCAGGCATAAGAATAGTTCATTAATTCAAACTCATCCTCCTAATCTTATTGGTTGCACAAAATTAATATTCACTAGTAAAATTAAGACAAGGTAAAGATCCATCTATGGTTTTAGCTCTTATACAAAACATACATTCATGGGAGTCTTTAAAAATAATAATAAAAAAAAAGTTACACAATATCGAGCAGGTTGTAATTTGATGATTAAAAAGCATCCCAATTAAAATCAGACTTTCATTTAACATGAATGATTGAAGTAGTAAAATGTTTTTTTAATGAGAATATTTAACGAATGAAAATACGTTTATGACACACCTTGCAACTTTTGAAGGCAAAATTAGCTCCTTACAGACAAAAATGACTTAACTTCCATTGATTTCATCAAAAGTATTTTTTATTCTGTTTTGTAACTTCCAAAGAAACAGAGCTTTTCCACACCACCATTACTCACATTCAGTCCCAACGTGTACCAGTCCCTTTATTAGGTACACAGAGAACGCAACAAGTATTCATTCATGCGTTCATCCAGCAGGCAAGGGAGGATGAGGGGGGAGCCACATCCACCTACCCATCCACCCATTCATTCATCCATCCATTCAGTCCGTGGGCAAGGCCAGAGCAGTGTACTTAACCATGATTGAAGCACGCACCCAACATGGAGAGGACAGGCTCATATAACAGAAAGGGGGCCAACCAGCCAGCCAGCCAAGCAAGGTAGGGGAAGGGAAGGGTGGGGGGAAGGGGCATGAGCTGGCAACAGGAGGGGAAAGGGGGAGCCTACGGAGGCCACGAACCTGTCGATGTGAATGACCCTCCCCTCCACGCCTTCTGTGCCCACAAGTGGTACCCTCACTTGAGGCCATGAATGAATGCACCGCATGCGCGCCCGTTCCCCTCGCGGCCCCTGACGGGAACCGCGAACCGATATTTCAGTTGACCGACGCGGGGTCCGCGTCAGCAGGCAATAGCGGGGTACCACCCACTGCAAACCAGGTCCGGTGTGAACGGGACCCGCCGCCCTGATAGTAGTGTCGCTCGCTTCGTCGCCATGGACGAGATGAGGGCCGGATCGTTCGTCGGCACTGTCCATCCGCGTTGGTATTTCGACGTGTTCATTCAAGTGCATCCCCCCAAGCGGGACGAGTCTGGGTGCAGCTCCCCTTTGTGGCTCGGATCCGGACCTGCGAAAGGCGACTCAGAGGTAGGGGAAGGTTCGGCCGAGGCGGCATGGAGAGGGGAGCCGCATGTCTGGTGGCGAGATGCATTTCCGAGGATTTTCGAGGGATGCATTTGACGGGTGGGAATATGAACTGCAGCTAAGTTATGGCTAGCTTTGGATGGTAGCCAGCTAGTCTAGGTCAAGGGGGTCTGTTCCTCGCTGTGCGTGACATTGTAGTGATACCTGCATCGTTGCAGTTTTTATAACTGGGAAGGGGAGCGGAGGCGAGAAACAGGAAAGGGGAGGAGCAGAGGAGCAGTGTCTGTAGGTGCTGGAAGGAGGAGGAGGAGGAGGAGGAAGAGGAAGTGGAGCCGGGAGCTGGAGCACAGCAGGAGGAGTAGGGCGGAGAGAAGGTGCATCGCGCGGGTTCATTCATGCTTTCAGGTGCATGCTCTGCGCCGGTTAGGTGTGGTGGTGTGATCTGTGACCGACTCGTCCGGGGGAGTGTTCCGTGGTTGAGGTTGTTCTGTTCTTAGGGTGGTGCAGCGGAGTAGATGTCCTTGTGTGTACAGATTGGGGGAGTGGTTACGGCGGCATGTATTGTGTGTGGCGTCGCAGACGGGTTGTTGGATCAAGAGTTATCACAGGGGTGGAGTGGTTGTTCAAGTGCTCTGGGGTTTTCAGAGGGTAGGCGTATTATGAGTGATGTTCTTGGTCCTGAATTGGATGTGTTCTGTGTCGATTGACGTTGCCCTGGGAGGTTGAGAGGGCATGGATGCAACGAATGACGGGATGAAGGAAAGGATGGTGTGTGATTCGATAAATGTATCGAGAAATTAGATTTTGAGGCAAGTAGGCGCACTGTCGTGTGTTGAGACGGGTTCCCTTCGATTCTTTTGTAGTCAATTTCACATTGTGCTCGGGGTAGTGTTTCAACTCCGCCTTATTGCTGGTCGAACGAGGGAAGCTGTAGGAGCGGGTTCGAGGGTGATGAAGCCAGGGGGTTCTTTTCGTGACTTCAGAAAGTAGCAAGATTTTTTTTACGATGCGTGCGCGATAAGTATTCGCTGGAGTTGTAGGTTGAGGAGCAAACGAATAGCCAGCGTAGCGATTCGATGACAGGGGCTATGGTTGATATGCGTTTAGCAGTGTTGAGATATAGTTTCTAGGTCATGACTGCGAGATGCGTTTATAGTGTACACGTTTCCGCTGCTAATGTAAGTAACATGGGAGCTCGTCAACAGGTCTAAGTAGGTTCTTTCTTATAGACAATTCGCCTTTGCACCCTAGTTTTGAAACAGGCGGGGTAGCACCTGGAGAAGTATGTGTTTAACATTATTGCGTCTTGAGCATAATGTCGTAAGTGATTCTTTGGGGTTTTTTCCCCTCTCAGTAATAAGCGCCACTGGTTGCCACGAAGCAGTAGCCCTAGCACGTTCACAGTTTAAGAGTGTTGTTACTTCACTGATCATGGAATTGCTTAGCCACCGCCTTAGTCAACTGGGGTGGTGAATGCCTTGCCACTTCATTTACGTCCTTTCTGTTTCTTCCACCTTCCGACTGGTTTTTCACAGCACTGCAGTTGTTCGTCATTATCGATTTGCATTCATTTTTTCACTGGACCTGAGGATCGTAATATCCATTTGTTTAATATTTTGTAATTTGCTGTTTTACAATCTTTCTAAGAATTATTAGAGCATCAAGTATGTTTTTGGAATTCTTTACTTGAATATTTGCATGTATGAATGTGTCTTTCCTTTCCCTTGTCGGTGACTTGGTTTTCGTCATGCAATTCTGTTTCTCTCGTAGTTTGCTATGCACTATTTGTATCCTGAAACATGCTCACGTTTTGGGTTGATCTTGTCTGTATGGACAGGGCTTCACTCAAATGTGCAACGCTGATGTCGAGACAGCATGCATGACGGCAGAGGAGGATTCGATCAGAGCTTTTGTGAGAGCTGCGCAGTGTGTTGTTCGAAAACCAGTTGATGGAATGGGCACACTCTACGCCCAGCAGAAGTTCAGCGCCCTCTACGGTGCCTACCATGGGTTCAACCTCAGCAAAGGAAACGGTGAAGATTCACCCCAGCGAGCCGAGTGGATAGGAGATGATGACTTCGGTCTGCATGCCAATGCGGTGCCGCGTAGCTTACCCTCTTATCGAACCGCGGCATCAGTCTTCGTACAGTCACTTTCGCCCAAGACCAAAAGAAGACGCACATCAAGTAAAATAGAAGACTCTAACTTTTTAGTTGCAGTTTCGGAGCTCGATCAAGCGGACCGTATAAACGACTTGCCAGATGAATGCTTGCAGGAAATCTTTGGTTTCTTACCCAAGGTAGAAGATCGATGTGCTGCTGCTTCTGTCTGCATGCGGTGGTTGATGCTACAGTCTCGGATGCGACGAGGGGACTTCAAGATTCAGCCTAATATAGTGTGTAAAGGAGGGTGCACCCGAAAGGATTCATGTCCCTCCAAAAATAGTACGAAACCAGCGGCAGAGAAAGACCAAAATTTGGTGGAGGAGTTTTCTGATGTAACGAAGGTTCAGTTTGATGGGGTTCCCAACGATAACACATTGGGGGCTACAGATGAAGTGCATATGTGGGGTAATGAAATAGACATGGTGATGAACGAGGAACCGCGGGTACAGAGGCAGCCGCAATGGGCATCCGGTGAACTTTCTCGCACTTTGGAAGGCAGGGAGGTTAGCGACGTGAAGCTTGCTCTTGTGGCGATTGGAGAACTTGCACGTGGGGGTCTTGCGGCTTTGAAAATCATAGGAGGGCCTGCTCGTGTTGGCAAAGGTGTTACCGACAGCGGCCTCATAGCTATAGGAAACTGCTGTGCTGCGCTTCGGTCGCTCACCTTGTGGGGTTGCGACAACATCACAGATGTCGGCTTGGCAGCGATTGGGAGTGGTTGTCGGTTGCTGCAGAAACTAGATATAATGAAGTGTCCAATGGTTGGAGATCGAGGTTTGCAAGAAATCGCGAAGGGTTGTCCTTTGCTTTCCGCGGTCAGTATAGACTCGTGTTCCAACGTTGGGGATGCTAGTTTAAAGGCATTGGGTACGTGGAGTGCATCGTTGACCTCTTTTTCTGTCACTAGCTGTTCAATGGTAGGTAGTGCTGGCATTAGCGCGGTTGCTTTGGGGTGCAACAAGCTGAAGAAATTGAAGCTGGAAAAAGTACGATTGAGCAACAAAGGACTCGTTGCGATAGGAGAGAACTGTAAGTCTGTTACGAGGATGAAGCTCGCAAATCTTGGCTGGTGTACTGAAGAGGGGTTTATCGGGTTTTTTGAGGGATCTGGTTTGAAACGGTTGAAGTCTCTGCTTGTAACCTCTTGCCCGGGAATTACAGACGTATCTCTGGAGGTGGTTGGAAAAGTCTGCCAAGACTTGAAACTGTGTGTTCTGTCACAGTGCCAGTCGGTCACAGATAAAGGCTTGCAATCCTTCTTGCAGTGCTGTGTCTATCTAGACAGTCTTCAGCTGGAGAGATGTCATGCAATTACGAACGGTGGTGTGTTGACAGCCCTTGTCCAGGGCAAGGGAAACCTAAGAACATTGAACCTTTCAAAGTGCGACGGCCTACGGAACGAGGAGAAACGAGCTAAGGAGGTGTCTCTCGGATGCCTTTCCCTGAAAACTCTAAACGTCACAGAGTGCAAGAACGTAGGGGTTGAGCCTGTTGTGAAGATGTGTCTCAGCTGTCCTTTGCTGGAGAATTTGGATCTGAGTCAAATGGTCGACCTTAACGATGAAGCAATAATCTCTGTGATAGAAGGTTGTGGTGAACACCTTGTGTGTCTCAATCTCACCAACTGTAAAAACATCACAGATGTGGCTGTTGCCGCAATTGCTTCTCACTGTGGGGATCTCGAGCGTTTGATCCTGGATGGATGCTATCAGGTAGGAGACAGTGGCCTCCAGATGTTGGCCGCAGCTTGCCCTTCACTGAAAGAGCTGGATCTATCTGGAACTTCTATCACAGATTCTGGTTTACGATCGTTGGTTATTTCACGGGGACTGTGGCTTCAGGGCCTCACTCTTACTGGATGCATCAATTTGACGGATGAGAGCCTGTCTTTGATCGAGGATTACTGCCCTTCACTCGGAGCACTCAACCTGCGAAATTGTCCTCTTCTTTCTAGAGAGGGGTTGAGTGCTCTCGAGTCCCAGCTGTGGTCTTGCGATGACTTCGTAAGCTCTTTGCAGCTTATGTGATGGCTGTCCTCCAGGACAACACTTCAGCTGGAAGCACACAACGTCAACATTGTAGGTGTCGATTGTTGCATTTTCAAACTTTTTTGCGGCACAAAATGTTTTTGCTGTTTTCTTGTTGAAGATAGTACCACCGGCGGGTAAGCCAATAATTGCGGTTGCATTTTCCATTTTAGTGGGGTTTCGATGGTTTTTATACGTTGTTACTTGAACAAAGGAGAGCATGGAAGAAAAGTGCCGGATGATTTGCCAGGAACCTGATACCAAACGGTACTCAAGTACAGTAGTGATGCTGGCGTGGAGCCAAACAATGTGTGCATCCGAGGTCCACTACTGCTATTTTTGCAGGCATACATCTCTATGATGATGTCTGTTGTGTTACAGGAGCAGTCTTGCATTTAAAATGCATGTTTTTACGTGGCCTCGGCGAGCTGCCGGTTCTTCCTCATCTTACCTTCTTGGTAGAGTAGAGAGGGATTTTTTCTTGTTCCTATGGCAATCAGATAGCACAGCTTCTTCGTGTGTATCAAAAAATTATGGGAGGTATTAGTTGCCGTGAGTTAGTGTATGTCTAGGGAACGTGAGCTGAAGCTCACCATTGCCATTATATTTGCTCTCTCTCCGACGAGCATGTTTCGGGATCTCCTGACACAACCGCAAGTTGTTTTTTTCGTGTTCCGAAGTGTGAGAGCTCTAGATCTGAACAGAATAGAATTACGTTTGTGTGATCACCAAGACGTTTTAGTATTGTGATGACGATGACGACGACGACGACAATGACCCTAACTAAGGACATCAACCGCTAGAATGTACTTACATTTTCACTTGGTAACGAGTAATTGTCACTTGGATTTATATGTGTATCCTTTTTCCACTTGTCACATTTTTTCAAATCTTTTCCTTGTCTGCCATGAAGTCGTTTTGGTCTTCTTGAGGTAGATAGAACTTCAGAGATACTATCGTGTGCATGATTGGGCGATGTCGTTGAAGTTTTGACTTGAGTGTGACTTGGAGGGAGGTGTGCTTTCATGCTCATATCTGCACCCTATATAGCTGGTGAAGTTCGCTTGATAGCTGTCAAAGGTTTATGCAACTGTAGCACTTTGTGCTCTTCGCCTCACAGTTGATACTCTATTGATCAGAGAGTACCTGATGGGGTCCACTGTCCCGGCCATTGTTCATAGCCATGTTCCCACTCGGAGGCTATTGCAGTGCTGCAGATATTATATCGATTCATCTCCCGGCCTCTCCTTTCTTGTCGTGCATCACAGTAATCTACCCATTGGTCCTTGTCGTCCATGGCGGAGCTGGGCACGCGATTCGCAGTCCATCTGCTTCCACACGGCACCATCTGTACAATCCGCGGGTGCACTTTGTCACTCACTTAGCTCATTCCCAAAGGCTGACGCTTTTCTGGATCTTAAGTCTGTGGAGGCAACGATTGATGAAATGCGAACATTGCTCTTCTATCATCGAGGATTCGATTATGGACTAGATGCTATCTTAGCTTCAAAATTGTTGTATAGTCAACCGTTAGAATCGAAAACCCGATCCATTAAAATGGGCACAATATGCTATTTTTAGGTATATTGAAGATTTATCATTTGTTAATTTTCCTCTTTGAAGTTCTTATTTCTGTCGAACCTAATGTTGGATGAAGTTCATGTTCGCAGAAATGTACATCACCTTCAAAATCAACATTTGACTACATCCAAACAGATTTGAGTTTGTGTTTCAACAAAAGCAGAAAAAACAATTAAAAAGAATCAGTATTGTAATGAACAGTGTCATTTCTGAGATTCATTTTCTTTTTATGAAAAATGAACATACTATAAAAAGTCTCAACATTTCTATTAACATTTCTATTAACATTTCTGTTCACATTTCTATTGTATACAAAAGGTAATGGGTGGCAAACTTGTCACCATAGTTCATACTTAAAAGTATGACATTGAATAAGGGTTGAATATACCTAATCTGAACAATAAAGTAAAGATTCAGATACTTTACTCATGATGCAAGACCACCAAAATGTTGATAAATTGAATGAAGACTCTTTTGATCAAAGCACCACTAGACAGAGAAATCAAGCAAGTATGCAAATCAAATCATGTTATCTATATCCCCTTCACGAAAACAATTCTCACAACGACAAAGCCCATTCTATATCAAACTTTTGAGTGTAATGGAACATATGCAAAGAAACGAACAGTTAAGTAATCCACGAGGATTCTATCTTTCTATCTTTACTTACAAATATATAAGTTCTCGATCTCAGGTCAATACAAGATTTCCAAACATGGGTTTGAAGAGACTGTTGTTAGATCTGCATTGCCGGAGTGGGTTGTGATCCTTCCAGGGAATTCGACATCGATGTTGAGGATGGACAGGTTGAAGAGATCTCGAGCGGTGAATGCAGACCTTCGTCAAGCGATGGCAATGCAGGGGGAACCCTAACGCTTGTGGGTTGTCCACCGAGCTGTGAGAAACCAGATTGTTGTGCTTGTGCTGGACCAATTATGACGAGGCTCAGTTGCCAATTTGCCCACTGATAGTTGGGATATCGTCACACGGCTTTTGCGCATCGGTAATGCCATCATCGATAGACCTGCCGCATGAGGTTGACATCCTCTGCGTCGTCCATCTTCGTAGCTGCGGGTGCAGTCGTTTTTGCCACAGCAAGCATCGTCTTCTCCTTCTGTCATCGTCCCCTAGGCTCCACATTTAGTGGCAGTTGAGTGTGTGTATATATAAGGTGCGGGTTCCTCCTTTATCAGATGTTGCTGCCGAATTGAGGTTAATATTCTAATTTAGATAAAATGCCGCTTTCTATTCTTGAAAATTGACGTATATACTATGCGATTAGAAAGTCAAGGGGGGTGGTTTCGTCGGGTCTCCCATGCATTCGTATATTTTCTGTTGGGTCAGGTCCCGGGAACTTGCATGGACTTTCGCTCTAGGGTTTTATTCAATGCTTTTCCACATAAAATGTTCGACCTACGGATAGCCTGGTGATGATGCTGCTTGTGTTGAAGTAGCGACCCGAAAAGTCTTAGTAGCTACGTAGGTATGTCATTCTGAAAATCCGAAGGGTAATCACTAAACGTTTCATGTTTAATTGTGTATACAGGGCTCAGTTATATATTCAAATCCGGGAGTGATTAATGTACTGGTCATGGATTTGGAGCTTCTGATGACAGGGAGTAGGAACGGCTCACATTCTCCCACTTTGTCCAGTGCAATTCTGGGCTTGCGTAGTTTTCTTGCGTGATGAAACTCGTACCCTCAGTCAAATTTTGGGACTGTAGTGCGGTGGGTTTTGTACACAGTCGATGATATTCTTCATTATCGGCACTCCTTGTTAATGGTGCGTTTCTAAGTGCATCAGTGCTTGATTTGACACTTTCCCTCACCATTCTGCAAAGCGACCAACTCAGCGTATCAGTCTCACAATTGCCAACTCTCTAAATATCACATGTAGGACATTTCGTCGAATGCCATGTTTTGATGTAATTCTTCATAGCTTTGAAAGTCTTTCTTCATGATCACTTGCAGAGGACATCTCTTTAAAAACAGGAGGTTCTTTATTTTTCTCTAGCACGACCTCAGAGGCGTGAAATTCAGCGTCCACCTTGTGAATTGCGTGCAGGATGCTCAAACGTCCATACAAGTTTTAATTCATGGACATCATCCATACAACGAAATTTCACAAAAATGACAACGCTGAGATTTGACACTGGTATATGGCTGATGGATCCAAAAAGGCTCAAGACACAGCGATATATATGTATGTATAATATATATATATATATATATATATATATTTTTCTCTATGTACACACAAGTTTAACAGGTCACCAGCTCTAATCCTGCATGCATTTCTAGGCAAACTGTTTACAACTTCGGTTTCGGATGTGACATAGATGCTAAAACTGGCATCATGACTTCGGAACACTTCTAAAGTGTGGCATGATTGGGGATCGTCAGTACATATTTGGCCACGTGTGGAATTTCTGTGTGTGGAAATTTATGATGAGCCTTTTGAGCCCTGCCGGAGTGTAACGCATGTGGGCGTCGAGGTTGGTTGTCAGATGATTGCATGAATTTCTGGTGTCGTTCGAGGCTGAAGGATGCAAATTTTGGACACGAGGAAGACGAGGTATGAATCATGGTAATGTGGCAAAGTTTCATGCTATATTTGCAGAGCGTTATAGTATCATTAAACATGTGCAAGGTACACAAAATTTCCATCCTTACTCTCGTCACTTCCACTGTGAAAACGGAGGATTTGAATCTTTCAGTTTCCACAGCAGAAGACGTATCAATTCCTTTAGGCCTGTACCCTGGGCAGGAATTTCTTACCCTGCGAAAGCCACGCCACAGCCAAGTTACAATGCCATGACAACTCTACGCCAGTTTGGGCTGGAGAAGTCTCCAGTAATTCCATCTTGATCATCAAGTCTATCAATTTCCAGTAATACATAAATTCTGTCAAGGTTATCCATCAAATAAGCCAGATCTCTGCTTCAGTTGAGGTTTTCCGAGTTTTGTAGTGAAAGAATGAGGTACTTACTCTAGCTTCTTCTCATTCTCGATATCTTTGGAACGTCTGGATGACAATCCTTTCTTTATGGGTTGCAGGATTCGGCTGGAATTTTGCTTCCTTGGTCTCGAGTATTAACTGCTCAATTGTTAACAGACTTTGATTTCAAGCATCGCAGTCCAGGCATTACTTCACTGACCGAGGACTCTTTATCGTATTGAACTGTAGTTTTTTCTCTATCTCAATGATATTTGAAAATGGGTATATATTCGTGTCCATCGTACTGAACCTCGACTGCACAAGGACGTTACGAGACGGCACATTCGCCACCCTGCCAATCTTTGGATTCTTTTTGGTACTATCGCTGTAACATATGCCCCAAGGTTTATGTATAAAAAGGATTCATTCGGTTTGTCTTTCCCACCCTCACTATTCACAATTTATTCTTGTATTACATTCTCTCACCTCAAGTCCCATTTGGTCCACTTTCCTGTCATTATAATCCTCAGGAAGCGCCTCCAGCTTCTTTGAGGACTGTCTTGTGCTTCGTAAGTATGACCACCTCAAGCAATGGTTTCTTCCAGAGAGAAGGAAAGCTGGTGGTTACAGCACTGGCACTGGCTGTGATGTTTCTAATGTGTGGTGCAGTGGGAGCCTCTAGGCTCTTGGGATCTTTTGCATCAGCTGGTGCCAATATTTCGTCGACTCTTCCACCTCCAGATTCCGACACGTCAAAGCTTCCCAATGGAGGTAGATTGTTGGGTGGTGAGCACATTGCCGATCCCAAGTACTCTTCGCAGCAGCGGAGCTCTGAAAGAAATCGGGTCTTGACAGAGACCGATTCATCACTAGAAAAATGTGCTGATCAGTTTACTGGCGCGCCTACGTCTAGTATACCATATGCCTCCTATGGTGGGTACCTTTCTCCCGCTGGCGCTCCGCATGCAAACCGTGAGCCGGACGTGCTGACTCTTGTGCCAGCACCCTCGCTTACCCCTGACGCTGATGATCTCTACAGCTACCAGCCAACACCGCAACCGGAATCCGGTGATGACAGCTTTATGGTGCACAGCACCACGGTGAGTGCCATGCAGGTAGGTCTGGCGGGGCTTAAAGTTGATCAATTCTGTAGCATAGATCATGCTGTGTTTGTTAATCTGGGAGCTTCTGTTCTAGACGGTGGATGTACTACTCATGAACGTGTGGGTATCATTCTACATACGGGCATTTTGCTTGCTGATGTGCCTAATACCGTCATATCAATCCCTGAATGCCTGTACATACAAAGTAATGAATGCAACTTTAAGAACCAGTAGTGTATTGCGTGAGTCATTCTGCGCTGCATAGCTCATAGTTCAGCAAATGTTTCATTAGACACTCCCCGTATCACTTCCTGGATGCAAGCAGACTCATCGAAGGTGAACACCGTCACTGTGGCCGACATTGCAGAACAACCAGTGCACGTACACGATCATAACGAGCACGGGGGACATCGAAGGAGCTGGCACGCAATCGGACGTGAACGTGGAATTCTTCGACAGATTCGGCGCTTCTGTTCTCTTTGTGGGCCTCAAGAGTCAGAATCGCAACTTCAACCGCGGAGCCACCGACACGTTCACTGTCCTCGGAGACTGCATCCAAAACATATGCCGCATGCGTCTATCCCACGATGACGCAGGCCCCAATCCTGGCTGGTTCGTGAACACCGTCACCGTCTCCGTCCAGTACCAGACTCGTGTGTTCAATGTGTACGAGTGGCTGGCCAAGGATGAGCCTCCTCGCTCACTCTCTCGCACCATCAACTCATGTCCAGCTTGAGATTAGAGCTGCAAACATGTTGCAACACCTTCCGAGGTGACCTCCCAGACCATACATTGTGCTTCATCTCACTTCCCAGCGCTGCAACAACAGCTGGTCTGCGTGGTTGCATTTTGCATTCTGTGGAAGATAAGGTTCCTAATTCCATTTTGTCAGCATAGTTATGTGTAATAAAGACGAGACTTTTGGTCCAATTCTGGCCACTTCGTTGATCTGTTCATGTGACCCAGTTTCTGGTGTGAGGTGGTTTCACCGACTTGAGGGCTTGGTTCTGCTGAAAGCTGCCTTGCATAGGAGCCACACACGTGTCATGTTATGATTTGAAGGCAAGTTGAGTATGCAACAAAAAATCCAATCGTTTCAGTTCAACTAACCCGACTCGTTTTTTGATGACGAGGTGTACATACAAATTCTTGGATTACTTTAAACCACATGATTCCTTGAATTCAGAGTAATTAGGCAATGAAATCCTCATTACTGACATCATTCACATTCTATTTTAGATTTTATTTTATTTTACTGTTTTTAAAAACTTTGTAGCTTGGTTTATTGGTTTCAGTTTCGTGGATGAAATAGTTGTACGATGTTGCTTTGCAAGGCATAACCTTTTGACCATGATTGGGAGGAATATTTGAGAACTTGAAGCTATGGTTTGCAAATTTCCAACTGGAACTACAATGAAGACCGATTAGGAAACGTTAAAATACATGAAAACATTGTTTTATATGGAGAATATTAATAGTTGTTTGAATATCCTGGTGATTTAATAATTAAAAAATAACATATCATTCAATTACATAAAAATGATAAATCAAGGCTCAATCATTTTTTTTATGTTTAAAAGCCTTTGGAAAATACACAATTGCACAAATACTGAAATTAATGCATTTTTATCTGCACACACACACACACACACACACACACATATATATATATATATATATATATATATACATATATATGAATATATATTTGACTCATTTGATGAATTGTTGATGCACTTGGGTTTTGAGCATATATATATAACTTGTTGGTCTGTGGAAGCCTGTTTCAGTGTCTACACAACCCCCCTCCCCCATTATGCATTGTATTAATGGGTAGCAAAGGAGACAGGATTGGTGGTGGACCTGGAATTGCAAGGTTAATTTTATTCAAACCAAACCATGCATATTTATAATGCTCTTCACCTGAAGTGGTTTCTACCGCCATTCACCGCACGGTGACGAGGACCCAAAGCCGCGGACGGTGGTAAGGGGAGGGCGGGGCCACGGTGGAGGGGGGCGGGGAGGGGGGTCCCTTATCCTGTCAGGGAGAAAAGGGAGGGGATGGGGGGGATGAGCGGGTGTTTGTGGTGAGAGGATTGTGGAGCGGCAATTGCTCCTCGTGGCTGTTCTGTCGCCCTCAAATTCCCCTTCTCCCTCCTCGCCCTCTTCACTAGTGCTTGGCTTTTCTGACGCTACAAGACCCTTTCTCCCCAATTCCGGTTTCCTCAGTCATCCCGGACTTTCCTGGCAGTGTTCGGTACAGCTCCTCTGAGCCCCACATTCCCAAGCTTACTCCTCGTTTCTTCTTCGTGAGGTATGTGAGATTTCATGGTGTGTCTGTGGGAATTACGGGTTTAGGATAGTGTATACGCAAGTCGACAGGCTTATCCAATGTGATAGCGATTGTAGTGGTGTAGAAAATCTGCATTGAGAATTTTGTAACGTAATGAGGGTCTCGGTTTGCACACCCAAGCGACTGATTATTGCCATAGCATTGGTTGTGATTTGTCCTGTGGATGTCTAGCGTTGAACTCTTTGTTGGGTTGTGGCGAATTTTGAGAAATTGGGTGTAATTTGGCCTTTGGCCTTTGGTTTTTTTATTTTATTTTATTTTTTTGCTGAATGTAGGAGTGCGAGGTGAAGAGTAAGACAAAGAGATGGCGGCGTCAGTGGCGCAGGCCAGTCACTTGGGTGCCTCGGCTCTGGCTCAGTCCTCCTGCCGCGATGTTGAGGGCACCGCGAAGAGGGCCACAAGCAGCGTGTCATCGTTTACCGGCCTGAAGAAAAATGCCAGGGGCATGCCTTTGTGTGCGTCGTCGAGTGACTGTGCGCCCCAGAGGGATGCTCTCCGCCGCTCCGCATTCGGCAGCTCCTCTGCTACTGGTGGCGGTCGTAAGGCGGTCGTTTGCATGGCTGCTGAAGGTCAGTTGAGCTTCTGTGCGATATCACGTTTATGACGGATGGGATTGGTTGCTTAGGGTTCTGGGTTTTAGATTCAATTTCTGGTGAGTGACAACGATCATAATGGGATATTGGATAAGCTTCTGTGCCCTTTTAAATTTGGCGAATGTAAAGTGAATTGAGGAATTTATGAGTAGGATATGCCTTGATTGCAGACAAGAGGGAATTTCCTCTGTCCGACTACCGCAACATCGGTATCATGGCTCACATCGATGCTGGGAAGACCACTACAACTGAGCGTATCTTGTTCTACACGGGGAAAAACTACAAGATTGGTGAAGTTCACGAAGGGACAGCCACCATGGACTGGATGGAGCAGGTGCGGATTGTTTTTCGTTTTATTATCGGGGATTGAATGAATTAGGGTCGCTGTCGCTGGCACTAAAATTACCTTCAGTATGCAACACCATTAATCAGTGCCTTATGTCTAATTTGATGTATGTGCATGCGATTTTACAGGAGCAAGAAAGAGGTATCACAATTACCTCGGCTGCTACTACGGCGAAGTGGAAGGACCACCGAATCAACATCATCGACACACCTGGACACGTGGACTTCACCTTGGAGGTGGAGCGTGCGCTGCGAGTGCTGGATGGAGCAATCTGCCTTTTCGACAGTGTGGCCGGAGTGGAGCCACAATCGGAAACTGTCTGGCGCCAGGCCGATAAGTATGGCGTCCCGCGTATCTGCTTCGTGAACAAAATGGATCGGTTAGGCGCTAATTTCTTCCGAACCAGGGACATGATCGTGAGCAACTTGGGAGCCAAACCCCTAGTTCTTCAGGTATATACTTGAAAGCGGTACCAAAGTGCCCTGTGAAACGTGTTTTGCAAATCCTGTGTAGAAATTCACGCCTTCTGTATGGCTCCTATCACATTGACCTAATTCACGACTTGGGGGATCATTAGAATATGGTGCTTGTTACTGCATTGAGGGCTTTCAGTGTCAGCGGACTTTGATAATATGACTTGCTGCATGTTAGGTGTACTAACTTACAATGACTTCATGATCACAGATTCCTATTGGAGCCGAGGACCGGTTTGCAGGAATCGTGGATCTTGTCAGGATGAAGGCTGTGGTTTGGAACGGAGAGCAGCTCGGAGCTGCCTTCGAGGACCAAGAGATCCCTGAGGATTTACTCGATTTGGCGCAAGAGTACAGGTCAGATTATGAAACTATTTGTTCTCCAATTCCTGTTTGGTTTGGCACATAATCTTCCTGCACTACGTTGTTTATAGTTTTCACTGTTGGAAACATCCAGCTGTGATTTAATGGATATACTGAGGATGTTTTGAAAATTTAAAGGAGGTTTTAAGGGATGTATTGCTGCTCATGGCTGTGGTCTATTGGCGGATATACAAAGAGTGGGCCCTGACGCAATTTCATCGGTTCAGGGCGTTGATGATTGAGACCATCGTGGATCAAGACGACGACGCCATGGAAGCATACCTGGAAGGCATTGAACCTGACGAAGAGACAATCAACAGGCTGATCAGGATGGGGACAATTTCTTTGTCGTTTGTCCCAGTTCTCTGTGGGTCCGCCTTCAAGAACAAGGGTGTTCAGCCCTTGCTAGACGCAGTGGTTGCGTACCTTCCTTCACCCCTGGACTTGCCTCCGATGAAGGGTTGTGACGTGGATGATCCCAACATTCCAGTGGACCGGAAGCCCAGCGACGATGAGCCTTTCTCTGGGCTAGCATTCAAGATCATGAACGATTCCTTTGTCGGTTCGCTGACCTTTGTACGTATTTACTCCGGAACTCTTGTGGCGGGCACGTATGTGCTGAACTCAAACAAGGGCAAGAAGGAGCGTATCGGTCGGCTTCTGGAGATGCATGCCAACAGTAGGGAGGATTTGAAGGTTGCACGCGCAGGAGATATTATTGCCCTCGCAGGTACGTTTTGGTTAGAACCAGGGGTTTTTCATGTGCAATCGTTCAGAGACCGTTTTTCTTGGATACGAGAAGGAGAAATTCTTCTAAAATATTCTCTTATAAATAGCAGCGGCTGCAGTGAAACGATCTTTATGCCGTAGACAATTTGCTGTGGTAGCATGCATGCAGTGAAGATGTCGGACGGTGGTGATGAAGATATTAAAGCTTCTGTAACGTTCCTATATCTGATCTTTCCGCTCTTCCCTGCAGGTCTGAAGGATACTGTTACCGGGGAGACCCTGTGCGACTCTGACAAACCCGTGGTATTGGAGCGTATGGATTTCCCTGACCCTGTGATCAAGGTTGCCATCGAGCCGAAGACCAAGGCAGATGTGGACAGGATGTCTGTTGGGCTGATTAAGCTCGCCCAGGAGGATCCATCTTTCCATTTCTCTAGAGATGAGGAGACGAACCAGACGGTGATTGAGGGGATGGGAGAGCTGCATCTGGAGATCATTGTAGATCGGCTGAAGCGTGAGTTCAAGGTGGAAGCAAACGTGGGTGCACCCCAGGTGAACTACAGGGAGAGTATTTCAAGGCCTGCGACCGTCAAGTACACTCACAAGAAGCAGTCCGGAGGCCAAGGGCAATTCGCTGAGATCGAAGTTCGTTTTGAGCCATTGGAAGCTGGAAGTGGATACGAGTTCAAGAGCGAGATCAAGGGTGGATCCGTGCCCCGTGAGTACGTGCCTGGTGTGGTGAAGGGCCTGGAGGAGATGATGAACAACGGTGTGCTGGCGGGTTACCCAGTGGTGGATGTTCGCGCCGTATTGTTGGATGGTTCATACCACGAAGTGGATTCCAGTGTTCTGGCCTTCCAGCTGGCTGCCCGAGGTGCATTCAAGGAGGGTATCTCTAAGGCCGGTCCCAAGCTGCTGGAGCCCATCATGAAGGTGAGTTCGTTGTCTTCTTAGCCATAACCTCTTTGGAAGCAATTGATGCCGGCTGCAATCGTGGTGTAGACTTTGTGAAATGTGAGGGTGTTGTATTTTGGATGAATTGAAAGGCCGAGTCTTCTGTATTGTTGACTGTAGGTGGAGGTGGTGACTCCGGAGGAGCACATGGGTGATGTTATTGGTAACCTGAACTCCCGACGTGGACAAATTGAGACTCTTGGTGACAAGCCCGGCGGCATGAAGCTGATTACTGCTTCTGTACCGCTGTCGGAGATGTTCAACTACGTGAGTTCCTTGCGGGGTATGACGAAGGGCAGAGCTCAGTACACAATGCAACTGTCCAAGTTTGACGTTGTACCCACAAACATCCAGATGGATATCACAGCGAAGAAGATGGAGACTACAGCGTAGAGCAACTTACGATATAATCTAGATATTATCACTTAGAGTTCGATGATTGTCATGTGGAGCCTACCATGAATGATGCGTCTCGAAGGCTAAAGGTGTGGTGTAGGAGAGTTTGTAGAATGAATCCTGTAGGTTATTTTTGTTCCTGTTAATGAGCTCTGTGCAGCTCTTCATGGAACGGTTTTGTATTTGATCATCCATATTGAGGGCCTTCTCTGGCTGGCTGTTAAGCAAACACGTCAAAGATGATTGCGGGAAAGACTTATTTTGTTCAATTTTCTGATTGCTGAAAACTCACAACAACGTTCTATAATTCTCATTATCCGAGGTCTCTTATGTAAAACACTATCTTAAAATGCACTCAATGATTTTCAGTCACCTTAGCAAAATCTTCTCTAATTCCAGCATCCTTAATGGCCATATGTATAAATGTACTGTTATCCCCTACAGTAGGCAGCATTGAAGCAGCACATTAGTGCCAAAATATAACTGTAGAGAATCCTACAACGCATGAAAGGCAGATATATCTTTCTTCGCAGAAATCATACTTCTACAAGAATAAAGCTAAGTATTCTTCGCACACACATTTTTTCAACACGTTGCAAATTCTTTAAACAGGATGAGAATAATCAATCTTGTTCTATAACATTATCTTTACTCATCTGCGTGCACATTGGAGGCTCCAGTTTAGAATTTCAACTTGGATTAAACCCCCAATTCATGAAGAGAAGTTCCAAGTCATAGGAAATATCAGTTTGATTGGAAATGTACTCTTTGAACTATGCATTCACCAGTGCCCCAGGTTTAGTAAATTCAACAAATACAGAAAGTGATGGTGGAAAAAGAAATGAAAACATTGCGGCAGAGTGTACTAATGTCTTACTTATTGGATAAGCAATTCAAATGCAGAAAACATTGTGAAATGTATTTTAATAAATTACAAATTACATAAAATAAGTTATTTTGATGTTTTTAAATATTATATTGCGATATAAAAAATGTTTTGATTTAATAAATTTTATTCAAAACTTTAAATGTACAACTACTGGTACATACATCAATTTCCAAAAAATTACAAATAAATAAACATTTTTTGTTAGTTACAAATCTTGAGTGTTGAATGCAACTGTGACATTTGCATCAATTACATAATTCCAACATATAAAATACATTTGTTACACTGTGTAAAAAATATGAAAAATATTTTAAAAAATACCTTGTCCAATAAAAAGTATAGAGATATTTTACATTATTATTTTTTAAATGCAACAATAACATATAGCTTACAATACCAACATTGTGGAATATGTAGTAACCTAAATTGATTATGCATTATAATTGTAGTATCGGATGATCATTATGTTAAGAAAATCATGCTTTTGCTTGCCATACAAATCTTTTATCAAATAAGAGATGATAGATAATTGTTTGAACTGCAGTTTTTATCACTATAATTAATGTCTTTAACATTGTTCCAATCTTCATTGTAATAATTATAAAGTGTTATATTGTTAAAATTAATATATATTTGCATCTACAATACAACATGCTTATAGTCATTAGTACTTCTAACAGCACTTGTAAATCCTTTAAACTTTGGGATTTTTTTTCTAATATTCATATGCAGTGCTGTATCTCCATCTCATAAATACAAGGAGATGTTGAAAATTACTATCTTTGTTTATACAGCTTAATGATGCCGTATGGACTAGTAGAAAATTTTAAAATAAAAAATGTCCTATTTCCAAGTAAATACTCATTATTCATGGAGTAATTTATGTGATTCTTTGATAATTTTATGTTACAAACCGTGCACAAATCATGATTAAATTTTAGAAATCTTACATACATATATAGATTTATACAGTACAATAAATACAGTTAGAATTGGAAGTATATAAAATTGTATTTGGCAATGATGATTTGTAGGTCTATATACTAATACAAAATAAGTATCATTTATAATACGTATAATGTGATTTTTTTTACTTATTTTTTTGTTAATTATTAAAGAAATGAAATATTCTGTAGTTCAAAAAGGTCATTCCTCCACTTACAGCTCAATAAACTGGAAAGAAGTATAAATAAACTTACAAATTGCATAATATTATCCTTATATTGTTAACAATTTCTATTACTAATCCTTTCCTTTTGAAATTTGAAAATAATACAAAACAAGTACAAATTGTATTTGAAATGGAATTTGCTTTTTATTACCATACCTTTTTACTAAAAGATTCTCACTACTAAAAATCTTATGAAAATTTTATGAAAAAAATATAAAATCACGAGAATTTCTCCTGAAATCTTTTTTATAAGAAATTTTTTAAGAAAGATTAATAAAATATTAACATTAGAATTTGAACCCTTAGCATAATAAACCAATGACTTTTAATTGATGGATAGAAGAAATTTACATTCGAATTATTTTCCCCTTTATTGTATATTTTTTGAACTAAAAGTCAAGTTATTAAAATTTTGTAGTAGGTAATAAAAATGTTTGTTTATTGGTGATAAATTATATAAAATTATTTAAATTATTTGACTTATTAAAGCTGTCCTTGTTGAAAATACTCCATATTATTAGAGCCCACAAATGCAACTTCTATTTGAAAATACTTCATAATATTAAGCAACATAATAAGTGTTAAGCAAGAATTTAAAATACTCCATAAAATTATATAACATTATTTTTTTGAAGTTTTTTCTAGTCAACAAGAAAGACTAAAAAAAGCATGCTTATAGTAAATTTTGCCAATATTTCTCTTTAGTCACATAAGTAAGGTGGGTTTACAAATGAACATATATATATATATATATATATATATTATTTAGCTTCTATAATGCTATTAATCCTTGCCTGTATTATAATTCTGAATACCAATTTACATTTGCACAATTTCAAAGGACTATTCTTTGCACAAGGGATATTGTGTTTCATAAATTGAATAGATAAAGCTCCTAAGGATAAAAGAAAAGTAAAATTTAAGATTTTAAATAAATTGAGGTGATAAATTTAATTAAAATTTTAATAGAAATGACAAGTTTTTAAAAAAATTATTATAATATTATATTATATAGAATCAAGACACATGTGGCAAGGCACTTAACAAGATTTAAGAGTGAATGTAATTTATGAAAATTAATATTTTATCTATAAAAATAAATTTTGTGCTATAGCAAAGCAGACATTAGAGCATGAAAATCAAGCTACTTGAAGAGTGTTTATAAAACTACTTTATAAAAAAATTGAAGTGCATTTAATCACCAAAAGTTAGCAAAGTAAATTTATAAGAAATTTCAAAAAAGAAATTGAAGTAGAGTTAGTTGATTTAAGAAAAAAAAACATGATTTTTTTAAAATCATAAATTAAGAGGTTTTAATAAGTTAATATGGTTGTAGTATACTAAAGCATGATAAGATCTCATTTCAGTCAACAAGAATGTACATGAAAATCAAGGAGTTTTTTTTTTTTTTTTTTTTTTTTTTTAAGTTACTGTATATGTGAGAAATAATCAATTACAATGTTTATATATCTCATTAAAAGAAGTTAAATAATAATAAAAATACGACATATTATCACTTTAAAATTTTGATAATTATATTATTATCTAATATTACCAAAATATTTAATATATTACTAAATAGTTTGGTAATAAGCCATCATTTACTAAATTAAAGAATTTTTTTTAGATAATCACATTTGATTACTTTAAATATCTTTTTAAAAAATCATAAGTATTTAAAGATTGGAAGAATTAAGAGTTTGTGCACATAACAAGAATAAAGTAAATAAGAAATATTTTCTTATGTCATCTAATGATTAAATTTAATTGTAATCTTAGTTTAATTTAAGTTAGTTTGAAAGATATAATATATAGCTAATAAGTATAGAAAGCCATAATTCTTTACAATATCTATCTAAGTAGACAATAAATACAATAATTAAGATTCCTTTTATATGATTTCTCTGCAAGGACATTGATTAGTACATGACATAACATAGAATCTATTAAGAAAATTGGTGGCAATTTTTTTTAATAATCTACAATAATAATGCATTAATTTTAAAAAAACAATTAGTTAATTTGATCAATCATACTGTAATTACTTCATCTACATGTATGGTGTGGCCGAATGATAGCATGTACATTCAAAAGGCAGTTTTCATTTATTGTGCCACCAGTTGAATATATCTAAAAAAAAATTTAGTGTACTTTCACAAGCATTTTATACATTGCAAAATGCAACAATTCATCACTATTCGTATATTGAGATTTTATTGTCTCATACTTAGATAAAATAATAAATATAGAAAATCAATGTGCATGTTATGTAATTGTAACAATGCATTAATTTTATGATTGTATATGTGTATTGAAATGAACCCTGCAAATAATTCCGTACATGTATAACAATGTTTAAACTTTATCAAAAGTCTATTGACAAAATAAAGGTCCTTAAAAATAATGTAATACATACATTTCATTCGTCTTTCTTGTATGTACAACTATAAAATAATTTGATTATTATTTTCTGCTTCAAAATACATTACAAATTAAGCATGTTATAAAAATTAGAATCATTAAATAAAACTTATCAGTTGGTTCCCTCCACATTACCCCTCACATTTACTATTCATAAGCCTGAGATTGGTACTTTTCTATCAAAATCTAGGTTCCAGTTTACCCTGAAATCAACACGTCCTTGTTTTAAAATTTCAAATAATTAAGAAAAAATGCAAAATTAATTAATTTTTTTTAAAAAATAAAACAAAATCTCTCATCAATGATACCTTCAGAATTATACCTACAACTCCACTGACCTACACTATGAAACCTAATTCTTAGTACAAAATTCGCAAAAAATGATTAAAATTGGGAAAAGTGCATCGAATTTAGTAAATAACTCTCTTATTTATAAGTTAACTAACTCACTCACTCACTATGCTGACTACTAATTTACGGATTCAGCGTTAACCAGAACACCCCAAAGTCAGCGCGAAGCTGCGGGGCGTTGACTTCGGCAACCGCGTGGGACCCACGAAACTTGCATGCGTCATGTCGGTCGATCGAATCAAGCAGCGTCGATCGATCCACGAGCCCCAGATCCGCAGGGGTCACCGCCACGACATCGAAGGGGGGGGTGGGGGTGGGGGGGGCGATGTTGGCGAGGACGGTGTCAGAAGGATACTGGGCTCACGAGCACACACTCATCTCAGATGCTTCAAGCCGGGTGAATCAATTTCTAGGTGGCGGTGGGCATTCCGATATACCGGCCCTGATATAACTTCCATCGCACATCCCCAGCAGATGACGTCTCCGTATTGTTTGTCGAGTACAAAGCTGGCCCATAAATCCTCCCTTCATCATCATTGCGCTTCGGGGATTTGATCCAACCTGGTCTGCCCAGAAAACGATATTTCAATGCATGGATCTGATGACACACTGTTTGCTGTAATCGCTGTTTTTTCTTGTCAATTAACTGTCGTTAGTTGACTTAGCCGAGATCTTCATGTAGCTGAGAGAATTTGATGTCGACACTATGTGTGTCAGGTGTCCTACTAACCTTTGCAAGTGACGGAGTTGCCGAGGAGAGGCTAAGTTCGTTTACACAAACTCAGGTTATGCTTTGCGGCACCGGCGCCAGCAGCTGCGCATGAGCTGGACCCTACCCCTTGATAGATCGCACACATTCCAGTCAGTAAGTGGTTTAGTTCAATTACTATTTCTTTTCCATCTTGTGGTGTGGAAACAAACTGACTGCATGCAGCATGATGTGCTGTTCGAAATTAACAGATACATAATACTGCGTGATGCTATGTCGTCTAACACTAGGAGCAGCCCTAGCCAGCCGGTTGGTCACATCCAAACAAGAATCTGATCAATGTTAGAAATGTATAATGTGGGTAAAAATAAAATTTTATAATGCAAAATGTGCGCTGCCTGTCTCGTAAGGACCTTGATAGTTGCTCTGGGTTTGCACGACAGTACCCGCCCACTACATCTATCAACGGAGCTGGTGGTGATGTTGTCTTTGGAGTGGTACACACACCATCGTGGTGGATGCTCTGATCCATGTTTGCTCCATCTGCAGGCCCTGATCACATCTATTCCGCTGATCCGGAACTTCCACCCCTTGGGCAAGTCGATCCATAGTGACGTCGTGGTTAGCTACGTGAAGGGTGAGCCTAATTTGCGATCGATAGAGTTACTTGTAGGAGGGAGAAGTTTGAGCTAAGTAGGTAGAACTCTAGTTTACAATGCGCGCTGGAACTACTCGAATCTTACTGTTTCTATTTTGCAACTTAGTTTCTGGTTTACAATTTTGAAGCTTGGGTGATTAGGGCCGTATGAAGGTGGAAAGATAAACCATAGGGAAATTGTGGGCGATAAAGTTCAAGGTAATGTTTGAGGTAGCTCCACGAAAATTCACGGTAAACTAGGCTTGGCGTCTGTGTGTGTGTGTGTGGCTGTTTTCACTGCTACGAGAGAAGTAAAATCTTGTGGAAGGTCGCTTGAGTTGAAATTTTTTCCGAACTTCTCTTCGAGTTTCAAGAAGTTCCCGGTTTCGTAAAGTAATTTAAAAGGCGGGTTTACTTCCACTACCTGAAGGTGTAGACACGGTAACAGTTATGTCGGCAAGCAAACAAGCAAGTTAGGCATAGAATCTCTCGACTTGAGACATGAAGGCTCAAAACCAGTTCTCTTGACGAATGATTCCAGGCTTTATCTTGTTAGTTGGGGAATGATCCAATCAATATTGGTTTGAATGTTGCAATCTCCTCAGTGGTACTCTTTTTTGAGAAAAGTCCCCCTAAATTGTGTAGTAAAATCCATACAGCCGATTTCTCACACAATCTTGAGTATGTGTCTGAAACTTCAAGGCAAACTCCAGCGGTGCCTTGCCTATGATGCCGTTTTATCATTTCGGCAAGTAGCCGACGGTCGATCAAATTGCATCAAATGTGACACTAACGTGGTTTCGTGCAAAGGTTTTCACATAATCCAGTTCAGAACACGATAATGCATTAATGACTGAAGCGATAGAAGTTATTGAATACAGAATCTGTCGAACCGATTTATTTTGGCATTGAACGTCGACCTCTCTACCTGTGCAGATTGTTGGAGCGATGGCGGTTCCATCTGCTCACAACAACACGGGGAGTGTAACGCCCGACTGGCTGAACAAGGGCGACAATGCGTGGCAGCTGACCGCAGGCACACTCGTCGGACTACAGTCTGTGCCGGGTCTGGTGATCTTATACGGCAGCATTGTAAAGAAGAAATGGGCCGTCAACTCGGCCTTCATGGCGTTCTATGCATTCGCAGCTGTGCTACTGTGTTGGGTCATTTGGGCGTACAAGATGTCGTTCGGGGAGAAGCTGCTGCCGTTTTGGGGCAAAGGGGGGACGGTACTCACATACAAATCGCTTCTGAAGCAAGCGCAGCTCCCTGCAACGGTGCACTATCACAAGAATGGGACGCTGGAAACGGCCGTGTTGGCGCCCTTGTACCCCATGGTCACCATGGTGTACTTCCAGTTCGTATTTGCTGCCATCACGTTGATCCTTCTTGCGGGGTCACTTCTCGGCCGAATGAACTTCCGGGCATGGATGCTGTTTGTGCCACTGTGGCTCACATTTTCCTACACGGTTGGCGCTTTCAGCCTCTGGGGCGGCGGATTCTTGTTTCAGTGGGGCGTGATCGACTACTCGGGTGGCTATGTTATCCATCTCTCCTCCGGCGTGGGAGGCTTCACAGCAGCCTACTGGGTTGGGCCAAGGCTGACAAGGGACCGGGAGCGCTTCCCCCCTAACAATGTCCTGCTTATGTTGGCGGGTGCGGGGCTGTTGTGGTTGGGGTGGGCGGGGTTCAACGGAGGAGATCCTTACTCGGCCAATATCGATGCCTCCATAGCCGTGCTCAACACGAATGTGTGCGCTGCGACGAGCTTGCTGGTGTGGACCTTCATGGACGTGCTGGTGTTCGGCAAGCCTTCTGTCATTGGAGCCGTGCAGGGCATGATAACTGGACTTGTGGTTATCACTCCCGCTGCAGGCACGTCCAGCTTCACATTTGCAATAGTCGTACACTCCAAATGGTTGAGATCGAAATGTAGCCACCTGAGACAATTTTCCTTTAATTTACCGTATGCGAGATCATTAAATCAGTCACGCTGTCAATATTGATTAGCTTTACAGCGTTTTGCAGGTGTGGTGCAGTGCTGGGCTGCGATTGTGATAGGAGTTTGCGCGGGCAGTATCCCCTGGTTCACGATGATGGTTGTCCACAAACGCTGGCCATTGTTGCAGAGAGTCGACGATACGTTGGGCGTTTTCCACACTCATGCCGTTGCCGGTTTCATGGGAGGATGCCTCACAGGCTTGTTTGCCGAGCCACATCTCTGCAACTACTTCCTATCCGTCACAAACGAACAGGGTGCAATTTACGGTGGGGTGGGAGGAGTACAGCTAGGGAAGCAAATCGCTGGAGCTTTCTTCATCGTTGGTTGGAACGTGGTGGTAACGAGCATCATTATGGTAGTCATCAGATTGATCGCGCCGCTTCGCATGACGGAGGAGCTTCTGAAGATTGGAGACGATGCAGCGCATGGAGAGGAAGCGTATGCGTTGTGGGGCGATGGTGAGAAGTATGACATGACGAAGCATGGCGTGTCGGATTACGACGGTTCCAATCATGGTCTAGGCGCCGGCTCCCGAGGCCCCACTGTCAGTCTTTGATGCCATTTTTCCTCTCTAATCATGTTCCCCTTTGTCGCAACTCTGTTCTGTTTTGTACCATAGCCACATCTGTACAGACCGGCTTGTGTTAGAGCTTAACCATAGCCACACATTGTAACAAGGCGATATTTCAGTAATATTTCACAAACTAACATGGTTTTTTATTTCGGTGTCTAATCTCTGCTGCTCTGTTCCGTCTGATCACTGATCGCTAAGAAGAGGCTCAGCAATATTATATATTGTTTCGTTTGAAATGGAAATAAGTTAATGAATTGGTGAAAAATCTGTTACGTCTCTACAACTGCCCACCATCATCATCAACTAAGTGGTTCAGATTGTTTCGTTTGTCACAAAGGAGTTTACGAGACAGATCTTGCTGCATTATTCGTCAAGGTCTGAAACACCAGAAATATACGCTACGCTCACGTGAAAGATGATTGGGCTACTGAGTGGTACTCTGAGCCTTCCCCCCGCAGCGCCGAGTCCCTTTAGGAAAGTCAACTGCAAAAAGCAACACAAGAACCTGCCATAAGCCAAGGATTGAAGCGAGGAGCTTTCTAATATAAAATGTACCTCAGCTGGTGTTCAACGTAACGGAAAGACCCATATAGACAGCCCTTGGATTCGGCATAAGCCCGTCATCGTGGAGGCAGCTCCGGAAAGAGTAAGTGCCCCGCCAGGAATATACAAATCGACGCTTGCCACCTACTTACGTGCACATGATACATTTGTTCAATCTCCTGATGACCTGCACAGACAGTCACTCACAGTTGGAAGATTCAGTAAGACGGAACATAACCGCCGCTTACCCTGGATGAAAATTTCAGACTAATGACTACGATACAGGTAGAAGTTGCAGCTTGACACATAAGGAGGACTCACCTGATAGGCTCCAACTCAAAAGATATAAGGCACTCATTTTTCCAGAGAACTGACACATTGCCAACATTAACAGATGAGTCCTAGTACTGTCGGCATGGACTCAAAACTCTCATTTTGTTTTCAAAGGAATCCCTCCCCTACTCGGAACAATTAACGGAATTTAGTTACTTAACTTTGAAATGACGGTTAAGAAAATGATTTTTTTAAGAAATAGTAAAACGAGTAAATTAAAAAATCTAACAAAACTCGCGTTATTTGGACGAAGGAATACAAATTGGCAGGTTTTTTGACAGCTAATTATTTGTACATGTCACCCATGTAGACTGGGTAAGATAAACGTAGTTTGCCGCAACCTGACTCAGCAGACACGTTAACATTAGAAACCAGATGCTGAAAAGTTTACGATGATCTTGTCCAATAGATCGAATTTGACAAGCCACAAAGAGAATGGACTGCATCGAAAAACCTGGAATCCAACAGGCTGACTGTCCCCTGTTGCAGCAACATTGTCTTTGTATTGAAGACCTAATGGTGCTATCGTCAATGAGATCTGCTGAAGGTATAACAAGCCCAACGAAGACTCCTCAGCCGACTGCAGATCGCTATAAATACAACGCTAAACAGGAGCAATGTAATCAAGCGTTGTAGTCATTCACCGATTACTATGTGGAACAAATCCATGGAGGACGCAAACTCTAATGCTGTACAATTTACATCCTCGAGCTCTTTTTCACAAGCTATGTCACGGGGGACCTGGTGGCAAACCCACAGCGTCTGCAGTTTCGCTGGATAGCAAGGACAGAGCTGAACCCAAGGCGATGGCTACCAAAGCTTCACTACGCGGCATCTTAACTTGTACCATCTCTCCTTTCTTCCGAACTGCACACGCAATAACTAATGCTTGTCAGGAGTTTGACACTGTTTTAGCTGCTGGACACGTCTAGATGGCTGCTCCTGTGCACAAAAGCGATGCACCAACGCTATGACGATGGTCACAGTACCCTAATCCTGAAGGCATTACTGGAATGAACAATATCAAACTGAAATGAACAAATACTTTGCCGCAATTTCAGAAACAGAAGCGCCTGAGGATGCAGTCTACATGGGTGACATGTAAAGAAATTCCTTACAGCAGTGTTGTGACAGTTATCTCCCTGATTCTAAATTTCTCCGAACCCAAAACACATGTTGCCACCATACTTCCTTGCCTTGTGCGCGGGTTCCAGTCTCAGGAGAACATTCAGCATAGGCAAGCTAATCCACAGACTGCTCGGTCGCGCTGGGGCACATAAACCAGTGAAACCCAATCTTCGCTCTAGAGGAATCAACCCAAAACTGCAAATGGGAACTCGCAGATAAGCTACAAATCGCAATTACCAAGTGGATGAGCTAAAGAAAACTTACGCGACTTCAGCAATGCACAGGACTTCCAAGAACAAGGTGCACAAACCTCCTACACACACGATGTAGAAGACCACATAAAACTAGTGTAGCGAACTCCCTGCTATAAGCGAATTCGACTGCGACGCAAATGTTTGCATCCCCACGAATTGGACATCGCCGAAACCAAGCTTTAGGGTGTAGACGAGAATGCGCCATTTTGATCAAAACATTCCATTCAACTTTAATGTGTTGAAATATTTCATTGCACATGCACTCTGGTTATCAAAGTTGTTGTTTCTGTGTCCTCTAGTACTAAAATAAACACACACATCCTCAAGAACCATTAGATTAACCAGGTCAGTGTTTTGATCTGTATATATATATATATATATATATAGATATATATTGAAAAGTGGAATATGGTGGTGGCATTGGTTGCACCGGGATGAGCATTGCAGCGCTGCAAATCCAGGCAAGATTGGCTTCTCTTCTACACGTCAATCGCTCATCGCACAATTCCTTAAGTCGATGTCAATGACTAATATGAATGGTTACTATGTCTTGACCTGGCCTCAAGTGTGAGGTCTTCACATCAAACTCATATTCGACTGGTTCTACTTCAATTCAATATAACATTGCCTCCTCAGACCAAAGACTGAAATGATGTCTCATACATTGCTTCAGTGTAACACTCGAGTTGATGTGCCGGATTGTGAATTTGTCATTTTTCAAAAGAATCAGCAGTCCTTTCCAATCTCAAAAATTGGAAACAGAGTCTATTTCAATGTGAGAAGACACTTGTTCAAGACATATATATATATATATATATATATATATATAAATACACATATACATCAATGTGGTTGAAAAATTAACTTATTCCGCATACATTGGATGGTATCAATCACTGACGCAGCTAGAGGTGCAGGGCACACAGGTGCATTTGTACATCAGTCCTTCCGGTCATTTCATGTTTCAAACTTGTCTGCTTCAACTGCAGCGTGGAGTTTGAAGACTGTTCAGGTTGAAGAGAACGACCCACAGTTGAAGCAGACTTGTCTGCTTCAACTAGTGCGAAGACTAGGGTCTTCCTAGTTGAAGCACACAGTATGGTTGGGTTAGTTAATTACATGATTGATACTTTGGTTCTCCATATTTCTGAATTAGACCACCCTTGCCCAATCTTGATGATTATAGCTACTCTGGGTCGTTTGCTTCAATCTAGACTTGAACTACATAACTACTTTCTTTCTTAAAATTCCACTGAGTAAACCAAAACTTTTTCAATTGTTGTATGTTGCATTTGTTTAAGCTTGTTGTCAAATACTCTAATTCATTCCAATCTCAGTTTGGCCGGAATGAGACGTTCGGCGATTGGACTTCTTTCTTTTCAAGTAAAGCTCAGACTTCACAAAGTATTATTAATTGTCGATTGAGAAACAGATGGGGTTGCTTAGAACACACCCACGTCACAATGCAGCAATTCTATGTGCTTGAGACAAAGTAGATTCAAGCTTCCGCTATTGATAACTTCTTTATGTGAAACTTGATGATGCCTAACAATTACATTGACGGGAGATTACAAAAACAAAAAAATCAATGGTCACTAATTTCTAATCTTACAGTATATTGCTTAAGTTTGCATTTCAGGACATTGGATGTGCACACACACACACAAGACTGTGACTTGCACAAGGGTAGTAATCATAGCTCCGAATCATTTTCATCGTCTGAAATGGACAAATCGAGCAGGCTTGTTCGTGTCTTTAATTATCCGTCTCGTTTGTCTCCCAAGCTTATCCATCCTTCATTTTACACTTGTGTTTAGGTTTATTTATTTCTATATATGTGTGTGTAAGTATGTACATGTATTCTGACTTGAACACTTCTATTGTAATAAATGTGTTTTATAAACTTTTTAGGTAGTACATATTATTTTTAATTAAACCTCGTACTCAACAAGTAGTAAAATACATTTTAAAATTCAATTTCAGCTTTACATTAATGGTTATGTGAATTGGATTATTGAACTTCGTAGAAAATAATGACAAATGTATTAAAAATACATGTACTGATACACTTTCCATTTAATCTCTTGGAAGACATAACAGAATCATGATTACACAGAAGCATAAAATAAGCAATTTTAAATCCTTACAGTTATTTTCTTAAAGCTTTGCTTCATTTCAATTTTGAAAATTTATTCATAATGTAAATTACTCTGTGATAATGTTTCAACAAATCGAATTTAGAAATCCATTGATCAAATCAAATTAAAATCATTTTTAGACGGATCTTCTCCATGGTCACGAGAATTATCTGTCCACACCGTTCCAAACAAGATTTGTAATGTATCCTAGAATCAGCTTTGGATCTTCAATCATAAGGAGTTGACTTGGAAGATGAGGTCAACGCATGTGGTAGTTTGAATGATCTTGTACATTTCTTGTCGGTAAGCTATAGCACATAAATCTATTAATGGAAACAGAATTCCCGTACTAAGGGAGTTCAGACAACGTCAAATTCGATATGTTCACTTCCTAATGACTTTGACAGTTCAGCCTCCGGATCCATGAGCTTTTGCATCTTGTTCCACTTCTTAAAAGAGCTTCCGGAGATGGAATTCTAGCTCGCGCTCTAGGGTCGGAGCCACCGACTGCTTCCGATCGACGAGAATTCTATGGCCTGTGAATGTCGTAAAGGTCATGTTGACGGTGACGTAACCGAAGGTGACAAACTAGTGGAAAGAAGGCAAGCGAAAAGCTGCAGTAATGCTCGTACCCACTGTACATACATGAGTTGAAGTATCAACTAATGGTCCAGTGCTCACAAACAGTCTACAGTTCACTCAACTCTTTGCTTCAGTTATAACTCCAAGCAGTTGAAATCCAATATCGTGTAGATGCAATCTGCATAACCTAGAGTTCAATATGCTTCTTGTCCATGTAGCCTACCGGTGCCTCCTCCTCCTTAAATCTGCATCGCAAACACGACCAAAAAAACCAAGAGAGCATGATCAAGGTCAGTGACTAGAGAAAGTCGTTCTTGTGATAAAACAGACCAAATAGACCCATCGTTGCGGAACTTGGAATAAGTGTAGGATGGGCAGAAGTGTATGAATGACTTACTCGGACAGTGCATCGTTCCTATCGAAAGGTAAGATGAGGTTGAGGAAAACAGCAATGAATCCTCCTATGGAGAATCCATTAGACATGACAATGATGATTGAGTCCCTAAAACCTGCACATACGATTGGGATCAGCTTTCAGATTAGTACTAATCACGAAAAGCAAAGATTCGTTATCAGAGCAATGACAAACAGTTCGGCTGTGTCACTGTAGCCGCTGTGCATACCTCGGAAGGCAGGAGACCATGAAGGATTGATAGGCCAGAAGTTTCCTTCAAAAGGATAATCCGCGAACTGGCTGGTTATTTTCACCCAAGCAGGAACAAGAGTGACGCCCATTCCGACGCCGATAGACATGATAGCTATGAACCGGTTGCGGCGGTTGAGACCTTCTCTGAGGTTCAGCACATGGATACCAGAAACAACCACGCCGGTGAAGAGGAATGTGGTCATGCCGCCCAAGACGCAATTCGGAATGGTGAGGATTATGGCCGCAAACTTGCCCACAATTCCGAGTATCAGGAGCCAAACACAGCAAGCATATCCAGCGTACCGCGATGCACATCGCGAGAGAGACAGAACACCGTTGTTCTGAGCGTATGTTGTTACAGGTGTAATGGTTGCCAGCGCTGAGAAAGGAGTTGATTCCGTCGGCAAGCACAGCTCCCTGGATACTCCTCTCGAACTTTTCGCCAACAGGCTCCAGTTGGCTGGCCTCAGCGGTGGCGGTAATGTCGCCGATGCACTCCATTGTGGTCACCATGAAGGCGAATAGGATGGGAAGCACTGTGGGTCCGTAAAAGCTCAGCGGAAACCGCTGTACCCATAAGAAGGTGATCCACCTGGCGTCCGAGATTTGCTGACCTGTTACGAACCTGCACAGCAATATTCCACTTCTCACTGTCTCCTCAAAAAGTTTTCAAGGCGCAACAGAACAAGCGATTCTATCATGCAGCATCGGATCATTACAGTAACCAATCCAAATGATACACAAGGCGGATGACGATTGATAAAAGGAGCACACCTTAATGATTTGCAAGTACCCGTCTCATCGCAAGACGAGTAGTGCACACTCGACGCAACAATCATGCCCACGAGCAACCCGACGATGACCTCGATGTTTCCAATGAACGGGGATCCAAACAATTCAGCAAAGATGATAGCGAAGAAGACGACCAATCCAAGCCCCAGATAGACACGGTGCCCGAAAGCCAGCACTACTTCTCCATTCCCACTGCAGGGTATTTTGGTAGTCAACACCTGGCTGCTGCAGAAAATGCCTCCGCCCCAGTTCGCAAACCCGGCTCCAATGAGCGCACTGCCGAGAAGCACCAGGCAGGTTCCCGTTACAACTGGAGGAAACACCCGACGCAGGACACGCGATGGGACGAATGACACGAAAATCTGGTAGAAGCAGCACACCAAAACCTGCAGAGAAACCGTATTCGTGATCAGTCGATCAGAGCCAAATTTGGAGCGCATCAGAGGAATTTAGCTACTAAGGTGGTGTGCAGAGTTCTCTGTAGTGCTTACGGTGCCAAGGACTTTTCCGTAGGCTGTTTCTGGAGTGAGGCATTCTCCCTCAAGTGCACCTGCACATGCCCCACACGTGCCTCCTACAGTGCAGGGTACCCCCGCACATGCACATTTACTGAGTGTTGATATAACTTGTTGTGTAATGGGGATAAATGAGAAGGATACGCCCATCACCGACAACATGCCTGACCCGATCACAAAACGCGTTCCAGGAATCTTGAGTTGTACGATTTGAACGAACGAGGCCACGGCCGCAACAATGAAACCGGAGCTCGGTGTGAGAATAAGCGAGACATGCTTAACCGACATAGGACTCCCTCAATCTTTACCACCGCAATCTGTTACTTTCGCATACCAGAGTCTCACACATAGAGCTAATACAAGTCACCAATAAAAAAACAGTTTTTAGAAAGGATACACTCGTGACCGAAATGTCCTATCAAGGGAGCACTAGATTTAGCTTTACTCAGACAATTGAGGGTGACACACAATGCAAGTGAAAGATTTCGGAGTGAATACACTGCGAGGCAGATACCATCTCTCCGATTCTATCCACCATTGACACGAAAATATGGTCTCACTCATGCCTCAAATTGGTGTAGAGAGTAGTCTACTTGAATGAACCAGGCCACCCTCCAACTCTTGCAAGTAATCATCTTCACCGTATTGGAAAACGATACACGGTGGAAGCGCCTACATAATAGGTGAAGAGAGTAGCGCACTTCATCAAGGTTACATGGAAGTGTCCTAACTTTGAAATCCTATCAAAAGATTCCTTTCGCAACAACCAGAGAGACTTTCTCAACACAAGGAGACTGGTTGAATCAGGCTAGCACGGCAAGCTAGAACTTTGAGTCGCAAAGAATGAAGGGAGACGACGATCGAAACTGATGCCATGAACATTGTCAACCCCACCTAATAGACATCTCAAGTTCACAGACGTAGTCCTCAAAATGCAAAAATCATCAGTCCCTTGCAATTCCCCACCAGCACCAGTTCTCGAGACGGCAATCGTTTGCTCGACCCAGTGCACTACACCTAAACTGTACTGCAACAATAAGTGAAAAGAGGTCACCCGAAATACACCACTCGGCACATTCAACCCTTACACAGACTGGCGATGTTCATATTTGAATTCAAGCCTGCCAATAACACCGCTGCAACCAAACTTCCATTCTTTTCCAAATCTACGTAGTTCGAATCCACCGACGCATCCATCACAACACCTCCCACAAGCCCGGCAGGGAAAAAAAAAAAAAAAAAAAAAAAAAAAAAAACCGAAGGCGACACGCACTGACCAGACGTTGCAGACGGATCCCAGTGAAACGACAGCAAACTCGCAGTGCTTGTATATCCTAGTGACAAGATCCGTTTGTCGACACAGTCACCGTCAATCTAGGTGCTCATCTCCACCGAAGGCAGATGAGTCTAGGGAATTCCTTGGCCCACCCTAGGGTGACCAGTTGAAAAATCGAATCCCCAGCTAGTAGACCCAAATTAGCCACTCCGTTTTTTGTTTGGACTCCAGATTTAGTCGAGAAGCATTGGCTTAGAGGAACGCTGACACGGGATGCAAGTGCGGCAGTTGCTGGAGCTCTCGCCCAGCATCTTCAACCGCCCCAATACATTCCTAGGGCTTAATCCACGTCACAGTCCTCTTTTAATTACAGAATCCAACGTTATTAGAAGAGGTATAAATAGTCTGTGAACGACACAGAGATAGCTGGCAGTGGCAGATTTTATAATTTGGCGTTGCGTCTTTCCGACAGCTTTCAGATAATCGTTGATCATCCCATTACTCATCCAGGTGGATGTCTGTCGTTTCGCAAAGGTGATCGAAGCTTTGGTGCCACGGTACTAAAGTGTGCTGAAACCTCGTTTCCACAAAATAGTGCAAATATCAACCTACCCTAAAGTAAAGTGAACCTTCGATATACTAGTCTAAAATCTCTTGTTGTGACACGACTAGAGATTCCTTCATTTACAGAAACGAGTAAATCGTCACTTAGCAATGGAGGCTGAATAGTCGTATTTCACGACGTCCAGCTTTAAAATGGTGTTGTTAGGCTTTGAAGTGGATATTGGGTGTTGTGGGCACAGTCGAGAACGTGAGAATAATCCACGTTGTTATCTGTATTTGTTTTGATCCTAACATTCTTTTTATTCCTTTCTGACTTTTAAAAAAACTGTAAGAGAAAGAGCAGCAGTGCCCATGACTTGTGTGGAATTCTTAGATGATGCATCTATATATATATATATATGTATATGTATAGTTATATGTGTAGATAAATATAAATATATATATTGGAACTCAAGCATAGATGATAAGTTCTGCCCTGAGAGGAGATATTGGAGCTGCCCGGAACTTTGACATGTGATGCACAGGCAGGAATCCGGGTCGAGGGGAGTGCGCCTCGCTCATCGGCAAGTCCCCCAGTAGGCGCTTTCCAGGTCTACCGAAGTGGGTCCAAAGCTTGTGCGTCATGCCGCGCATTTCGTCCCTTCTCCTTGGTTATCGAGCCGCATCTTTGCCTGATTTCTGTGCAAACTTCCCATTGATGCAATTTTCACTTCCCCACTGGTTTAGGATTGTTACTTGTGGGCATCCCCCTATCATCACCCGGAAGTTGTTCGTTTCTCCTTCGAAGCAACAACTGCGGTGCAAACCCAGTGTGCATGATCTCATACCAGACATCCCGAAAACTGAACACGTCATCCAGAAACTGGAACGTCACTCTGGATCAGGCAACTCTAGCATTTACCGCACCGAAAAAATTCCCACAAAAAATTCCCACTAAAAAACAAACTTACCGGTATTTTCCGCAAACCTTCGTTTGTTTGACTAAGAATTTATGCAATCATATGAAAAAATCATCACTTTTTGAAGATATTAGCTCCTTCATGGTTTCTGAAACCTTTGCATATCGTCGTTCATTGCAATCGGTTTTCCTTCATTCTTTTCCAATAAACATGCTATCTCAAAAATTTCTATCTTGAAGTGAATGATAGTTGAGACTAAATATAGATAAATTAAAAGCTTAAACAACTCTGAGCTTTCGGTTTCACTGTACAGTTGAGAAGATGATGTGTGGTGAAGTATTCGGGTTCGTGATGATTTTGCAGGGATAAAAGGAGTTGATGGCTTTTCGTAACTGTACCCCCTCCCCCTTTCAATCTTTTACACACGTTCTGTTTATATCATGGATAGAAAAATAATATACAAAAACAATAAAATGAAAACTACGGTTCAGTTGAATGTAATGAACAGTTTTTCTTTTTCTTTTTTCTTTTTTTAATGTTCTGTGTTATCAATAACATGATTATTTAATATATTCACGTTCATTCACATTATTGTTGATTCTCTTTATAACTCATACCCCTGTAGTAGTATATATATATAGATATATGTAAATCTCTGAAAACATGTTTTCAGTCATCAAACAACACATAATTCAATGATGTATTACAACTAGCAGTCTTCATGGATTAGTGCCGATTTGTCAAACCAGTTTGATTATGCAAATAGAAACAATTCAAAAATTGCAACAAAAAAAAAAAAAAAAAAAAAAAAAAAACCATATAATCAGTCATTTGTGATTGCAATAACTAATAATCAAAAATGGTAATGACAAATCACTCAATTGACCACCGAAGAGATGATCCAAGATTATCATGGGCTAGTATACAATGTAAGAAGCCCGTGGTGAAACAATGCCCTGCGAACAATCACTGTTGCAGAACAGCGCATCGACCATATGACAGAACAGTTGAAGGCCACATGGGAAATGAAGAAATGGCAACCGAATCCACGACGCAGCATCCGACATTGACTTTAATAGGGAATTCGGAACTCAAGTTGCGCAGGCCTATGGGATTAACATTCCGTCCGAGTGGGAATATAGAAGGCTACGCATCTCCTGGACGTCGGAGGGCGAGATTCCTCGGCGCCTGCCAAGCACGCGGCGGTGTCTTGGAGTCAGAGCCCCAGGATTCGGAACCCGGTTTCTTGCTCGGAATGCTGAAGAAACCTCGGCAACCAGACGTCTTCAGCAGCCCATCCACGTTGCACCCACTTCGAGAAAAAGCAAGGGATCGGATGTGCTGATGCAGGATGGGCCTCCGCTGTCTGGAAGTGACAAAGCGGTGACGATCCCAATGCACCGGGTGTCTGGATTCACCAACTTTGGTGAATGCTTCCGTGGAACGCTACTTGACGGAAACTAGGAAATTAAAAAAAATGAAAAGCATGAAGTGCTGCAAATTGGATAGAAAGTTGAACTTCCGGGATTCCGGACTAATCAACTTGCGACGGCATTCCGATTCTGTAAAAGTTCATTTTGGCTGGTTGTTGATTTCTGGTAAACCTTCTGTTCAGACGAGAAGGTACTCTTTGACATATATGGGTTGACAGGTGTAAGTTGGTGCTTCTTCCTTAGAATCAGTTTTTAATATTAAATGCGCACTGTCGTTATTGTCTAGCAAAGCTGGATGCAGACACACGAAACGAACCCCATCTGGAAGTTTACCCTAGATTCTTGGAATAAAACTAAGGTTCATGAAATGTAGCTCTAGAAATACTATCTGATCAAAGTGAATGTGTGACGAAAACTATCAGGGTTTCCAAATCAGGTAGAGGAATTTCACTGTTAAACTGCTATTACTGTTGAAGTCTTAGAATTGTCATGATCGATTCAGCAGGAGAGAAAGGATCCCGTCTCCAGTATCTGGCCACCAAAGTAAATTGTCTATGTTCAGTGGTCAGGTTTTATGATACACAGTATATATTGTGTACAATATGTCAGCGCTGCACTGCACTAAGTTGCTAACTGTGTCAGAATACAAGATGACTGTAAAGTTCCTACGAATTATGCATTAGCGAAGAGGGGTTTCCACTTGTTATACATACTTCAATGAAATGACTTTCCTTGGTCTGCTGAAAAAAACCGAGGAAGACGAACTTGGCGAATGGGAGCAACTCACTTGCATACAAAGCACGCGGTGATAGCTTTTTCAAAACAAACACATTTTCTTCAGAGTTCCTAAGTATGGCTACTTTCAAATTGCATATACCACGTGTTCCCCACCAGGCAGGCAACTAATAGTATACACACAAGATTCTGCGCGCACTAAGAATGACCCAGATAAGTGTCAAATACATGAGCAACTCCATGTCGGCCTGGTGAGGAAATCAGTGCTAAGAACCTGCACTTTTAAAGGAGTGAGCTCTTGACAACCATCCATGAAAGCTGGGCCCCGTTTGCATTTCAGCAGTCGGCCCGACTACCACTACAAAATCGTCCACGTGCGTTAAGTCTCTCATGCCGGTGAAGGAACTTAAGCAGGTGAAAAAGTGAAATGGATAACTGCGACCTATTAAGTTGATTTGTACTTCCTTGACGGTGCCGTGCGAAATACCCCGAGGAAATCTTTCACACCCTGCTCAAAAATAAGGTGAATTCAGTGAAGTTACGTCATAGCGAAAAATCACACTACAAGTTGGAGCAATTAGCACTTCATACAATCTGGAGGTTTTTATATTTTTTTATTATTTCCCAAACTCTGGCTGTAGCGCACAACAATCTAAGATCCGTTTCCCATTACTTCCGTTTCGCAAGATTACCAGCTGGTCACTGTCCCGAGAGTGCTACAAGGATCTCTTTTTTGCAACTTACACGAAGCTAGAGAACATACCTTGGTGGAGATAAAAAGAACAATGAAGAGGAGTATCAAATATGACCCCACCGCAAGAGCCACAATGAAATCGAATGTTACACTGGCCACCTGTCATCCACACAATATATGTTTTGAAACAGGTACTATAGAGACAAAAGCAGCAATTGCAAAATGCAGGAATTGCAATCAAGATCATCAAACGAGGTTCCAGATGTAAAAAGCATGGATAAAGTACGTACCTGATACACATTAAGTTGGGCCTTAGTCGAATCATAAAACAAAAATGTTGAGTCTAAAGTCTCATGCTGTAAACTGGCATCTTTTGTGTGTTGCGATAATTCCTGCAAGAACAAAATTCGCAACGTTTCAGTGATTGAGTCGCAAATTAAACCATTCGTAAGAATCACGCAGCACTTGAAGTCGAATACTACATCATCCCTGACAAAAGTTTTGACCTATTGACAACTCCATTTCGGGAAGCAAAAACACACACACTACGATTGCAAGGGAGAATGTACTGAAGGAAGAGTAACAGTGTTTACCAACAGATATACTTCCAAGATAGACCTTAACAATCAGCTACAATGACGTACCTTGTGCAAGGCATTGATAATAGGAGCGTTCTTTCCGAGAAAAGGAGCCACTCTGGGTGTGCGTCCCAACAAATTAAGCCATGAGCGCACATAAGAGGGACTGAGAGCCAGGTTACTTCCGGCTGCAAACAGCTCCACCTGCTTCCCTTGTTGACCATAAATGTGCCTCTGCGTTGCAAGCAACATCAAATCGTATCACTCAAATATCGGCACTACTGGAAATTCTCAAGGAAACAAGCACTTTCTTGATGAACAAGACAACCATTACACGGGACTGAGACCAAACGACTATGAGCTACATTTCTATTATAGAGGAGGATGACATGCTCAAGGAGATCATCCATTTACAAATTCAAGGATGAAAGAGAAAATCAGTCTGGCCCAAAATCGAACACACTCTAGCATTTCGGTTGATCAATATCAATAACACTTCAGAGTAAAATACTACTTGAGAATGCAGAAGGTTAATAAAGAATGTTTATGAAAATAGTACCGCTAAACTCTCTGCGACAACCTTGATATTTCTTAATACGACAGTCTCGTTCACAGACCTCCTGCAAAATAAAATTCATATAAGAATGGCGAATTTAACCAGAAAACAGCACACCTGCTTCATATAAATGGATAAAATACTTCCTGTGATCAATTTTAGTCAAATTAAGAAAACGAAAAGCATACCGAATGTCTGCAATTCCTCCTGTTTGCTGGAGCAACTCCGGGGCTTCTTCCAAGTGGGACAAGGTTACAGCAGTTATACGTTGTCGAGAAAATTGTTCATGTTCCCATGCTACCTGCATTGATTCACAGAGCATGTTATGGGACGCACACGCCACAAACTCTCAATGAAGCAGTGTGTACATCCTCCAACGGTTGAGCTTATCTAATATAAGCCAACACCAGCCAACACATTACATGGCGCAATCCCTATTTTCAAACATGCGCAGAAACCACACAATGCACATCAGTGACTTCCAAAATCCTGCGAAGCAATAATTTCTAACGATAAGAAATAAGAAGAAACTTACTCGCGAGTTGGAAATGTTAATCTTCTTGTGTTTGAGTTCCACAGTCAAATCAGAGTCTTTGGCAACACTTTCAATCTCCTGCGAAATAGCTCAAGTCAGCTTCATCCCGACTCCAGACTGCTTGAATGCTAAATACTTCACAGTCAAGAATACAACAAGGATGCAGCTACAGGCTACTTTAAGTATTTGAGATTCATTTTCCAAAACTACAATATATTTCAATTGATATGAAAGCCCAGGACTCAAATCTTCCTCTTAAGCAGATATTAGTCATTGATGTACTCAATATCTAGGCCCCAAAACCAGGAACAACATTACATCAATAAAATTATGGTGAATTAGAAAGTACGTACAGAGAATATCTGTTGAATAAATGCGTTTTCAGGAGGCTTAGACACGTGCAACAACATGCGGTCACTTGAAGAACCAAGGGAGTTCAGACACAGCGCATACTCCATACTTTCTCTCAATCGCTGATCAAAATTTCGAAGCCACTGCATATCATAAACGAACACCCATAACTGAAACGTTAGATGATTACAGCAAAAGTAAAACAAGTGAGTACAACCCACAAAGTCTCAGCCAGCTCACTTGCAACAATATTATCACTCGACACAACACGCACAAATAGAGAGCGTAATGTAGTGTAGTCCAACAATGATAAAATTTATTGAGAAAGAGAGAACTATGTTCACCGAGTATTGCAATGATAGAAGACAAAATTCCATGTCCACAAAAATTACGACAAAGAACTCACATTGCTTGTGCCATTGTAGTTGTATGGGCTTCCAGATGTCAAGCCGAAAAGCAGATTATAACGACCTCGCGTGTTGGGGTTGGTATATAACCGTGAAAATAACCGAGCCAATTCCAGCAACATAGCAACCCCACTTCCATTACTGTTACTCCCTGACGCAAGTGCCTGCAAAAAATGTTTTACACCACTTGTTTTAAGAATTCTTATGGAGAAGTCTTAATTCGTACATAAAAAGTTGCACACTGTTTAGTCCAGTTCAGAAATCAAATGACCTTGGAAGCACTGAACATTGACGTCTAGCCAAATAGAAATAACGACCACATTCGTGAAATACCAGGCCTAATCACAATCTTAAGCAGGTGGATCGTTTATGTAGAAAGTCACAAATTAGAATAGAACTTACAGGAGCTGCTCCAAAGGTATCATACGAAGCCACAATAGCTATGGTTGGCAGCATCGAACTATCATCCTCGGCCCGCAGTCCTGGTAACCACCCCTGCATATCCCGACAAATCCATCACTCAAGTGCGACAAAAGATGTCACGAAAGGCACGATTCCGATTCATTGCCACCGCATGAATAAGAACATCCAGGTAACATTCACTAGAAATCAATGCAATTAACCTTGTAGTAAGAAAAACCTACATTTCTAATTTTGCATAATCAATTCACCGAAATCCATACTTGGATGTTAGTAATCGTTGGCGTCGTTAACTTCTTCGCCTCCGGCGCTGAAACAACCAGCTTATAACTGCATGATATTCCGACTAAGATGAAGAACTCGTTTGAAAATAATAATACACACACATCATCTTCCAAGCCTCGACTTTGGGTATAGACAACTCGAAATTGGAACGCAGTGTCAACGTTATTCAACCAGACAACATTTTATGTCCTACATAAGAATATAAAGTCGCCAAAGATCACTTGCGTCTGAGTAAGGACAGAAAAAAATTCCCGAGTTTCTACAGGGCGCCAAGATTCAAGCTGATATAAGCGTACCCTCCATTGGTAGCTGAGGCAGGCCTGCCGGCTGCATCACTGGCGGCAACTTCGTGGAGGAATTTCAGCAGGTTCTCGTCCTCATACGCAAAATAAACTGGATACTGCATGCAAAAGACCAGGTTAACACTCTATCCACCATTTAAATAGCCACTAAAAAAAAGGTGTTGCGACTTATACCATAACATAGAACAGATCAGCTAAACGGAAGTAGAATCTTTAACATAAATGGACTCAAAAGCTGCTATTTTATGCTCACTCTGCTGAGAAACTAAGAGAAGGAATAGATATATGTTCTTAAATGCTACATATGCCTTTCAAAATGAAATGCAACGAAACAATGCATGAGGCTAGACAGCGGAATTTCTCAACCAACAGAAGAGACTAGAATAATTTCTCTCACTAAAAATCTTCTATATTTCGATAAGAACAGCAAGACAACTCAAAACCTAGAAACGCACTACTCGAGTCTGCATAAAGTCCCATAAATTACGATGAAATCAACACAAATAGGAACTCTTTGTTCTTCCTACAAACTAAAAGGCAGGGCAGATCAAGTACTAGATTCAGCTCAGCATAGCTCAGGTCACAAAGATCGCATTTCAAAATTAACAATGTCACCTCGGGCAGCAGATTCATCAGCATACCTGAAAAGTGTTGTGAACAAGCCACTGCTCCAGCTCCGCAAGGGCTTTCGCAACCTTCTCATCTGAATCGTCGCCTTCTGCTCCACCAGTCTCATTGGATCGTTGCGGAAGCAGCAAGAGAAGTCCCCCGAGCAGGCCTTTGTTCTGCACAAACTCTTCACCAGCAAAAACCAGCCCAAGGTTTATTAACCAAACCCTGCAGTTCATAACAGTTGGGATACCACACAATGCTATTCCCCAAACTCCCATCCCGAAAAACAAACCCACCACGGGATCCCGGGACGACATACCATCGAGAGAACTGATGTTGACTTTAAGCGCGGGCAGGATAACAACAGCCCGCGAAAGGTCGGCACCTTGCACGTCGAATCCAGAGACGGTGTGATGGTTCAGCGCGGCACGGCGAGAACCCATCGGATTCCCCTTCAGGTCATACTGAATCATCCGATACACATCCACCACAGCAGCCGCATCCGCCACCACCATGCTCATGAGGACCGTCATGAGTGCCACCACTGCTTGCCTTATCGCTCGTTGCCTCCGCCCACCCTTCATGACTGCTCCCCCTCCTCTTTCCAAAACAACAACCGATGAGGTACAAACAGGGTGGCACGCACCTCCACTACGTCGCCCTCTTAGCCTCTGCAACCCAACCCCACAAAAACCCCAACACCCACACCGCAAAACCTTCAGACGAATCGAATCAACAGTCCTCCGCCTCACAGTGACAGACAATGCCGATTGCAAGCGGATCAAGCTGCGAGTTGGGGCGCTGACACAAGACGGCGACGGCAGGGCATGCGCAACGAGGCAGGCAGGGGTCGGGAATAGAAACATAGGGCACCGTTCCCCGATCGGAAGAGGGAAAGAGAGCTCACCTGCTGCTGCTGCTGCTTCAAGTGGCAGTGACGAGGTTGCGATGATCGTCGAAACCCAAACCCGAAGCGGAAGAAGTGACGGAGCAGTCAGGCACCGCCCTCGTCCATGCTCACGCCCCGCCTCCTCCGCTCCCCCCTTCCGTCCGTCCGTCCGTCCGTCCGTCCCTACCTCCCTCCCTCCCTTGGATGGATGCCGACATGAGTCCACTCTCGTCATCGTTCGTCGTTCGTCAACGTCCACCGTCGCTGTCAACGTTCGTTGCGGCGTCAGTCTTCCATGTTGAAGGCCTCTGGTCCTCAAATTTCGGCGGAATACTTTGTCAGCTCTCCATGTTGTGATTAAGCTGGCATATCACAGTTTTTGTTTTATTTTTAATGTTATCAAACACAAGTATTTTGTGTTACTGTTGAATATAAAAATATGATTATCTGAAAATACTCGATCCATTGTAAATTATGCTAATTTTTTTTTAAATGCGTATTATTATTATTATTATTATTTATATCGACTCGAAATTGAATGTAGTTAAAATGTTGCTTTAACTATTTGTCATGGAAGTAGTTTCTTGTTGAAGAAAAAATGAAATTCTCAATCCACAAGTATAAGTGCAATAATTTTGCATAATAAGATAGCCAATTCAATAATCTAATATCTTGTTGACTGATATTCTATTTTAATATCAATTTCAATATACAACTCAACCCTGTTATACTAAGAAAAATATATACAATGTAAGAGAAAAATAGTCACGCTTCAAAAATACATGTTTTCAAAATATGCCACATGCATACTAAAGAACTTGTTCATTTTTTCCAACTTCTACTCAATTCTAGAATCTTTGATTACAATAATTTTATTTGCGCCTGGGTTAATTTAAAAAAAAATCCAATCTGATATATTTTAATGTTGGAGCATTGAAAATTGGATGTTTGAATTTATTTTTTAAAATAAACATTTTAAAAACTCTATCCTTCCACTTCCACTTCTAGATGAATGAATTTATAAAAACCAAAAGAGAATCCATCATCTTAAAAATAATGCATCATAAGCACAAATAAGCATACGCACGTGTCATGTGCGAGGGTTCGAGTGACCAAGCGAGCGTGAGACGGCGATGACAGAAACGACGGGAACGACGGCAATGACGGCAATGACGACTGACGGCGATGCGGTAGTGACTGCAAACACGAGGGGGAGCGGGTGGACAGACCCACCCGTTGCGGCAGGGAGGGGTCGCCCCCACGAGCGTGGTTCCAGGAACAGACAGAGTCGCAGAGCAGGAGGAGGACGAGGAGGACGAGGAGGGAGGAGAAGCAGGAGGAAGACAACGACAAGCAGGAGGAGGAGGAGGAGGAACAAGCAGGAGGAGGAGGAGGAGGAACAAGCAGGAGGAGGAGGAGGAGGAGGAGCGGGATTGTTGAGGAGGATCAGAGCACGAGAGCTTCACACTCGTAGTCACGGTTGCCGTTCCTGCAGCGATGGCCGACGAAGTGAAGGCGCTGTGGGGTCAGTACCTGAGCAACTTGCAGCGCCATCCGTTGCGCACCAAAGTAAGCCTCACCACGCTGCTCGATCGCTCGCTCGATCGGTTGGTGGTTCCCCCTTGCGTGTGTGCAATTGGGTTGTACCTCGATAGGATTGTTGCGACGCTGTGCTCCGATTGTTGCATGGATTTTTTGGTTTTATCGTGACTTTTATGTTTCTGGCTATGGTGGTTTTTCAGATTGAGGGGTTTTAACAAGCGAATCTGTTACTGGGTTACATTTTCGTCGTGAATTTGTTGCCTTGGGGCTTATATATTGTGTGTTTTCATCGCGATGAGATATCATGTTTATTCCTAGTGTTGTTAGTAGTGAGCAGCTCTCTTGCTTTTGGCTTTCTTGTTGGGGATATCGATCCGAGCTTGTGACTTGGTGTCAGCAATTTCGATGGTTTTATGTTATTTTATTTTAATTTTTTTCCTTCTTCTTCTTCCGTTGATGCTTGGACCTGCATGTACATGGTTTTGAGAGAAGAATGAGAGGAGTTAATAAGTTATTGAATCAACCAATTTCTTATGTTTGTCTGTATGCTTTACATTTCGGTTTCAAATCGGGGCTTTATCGAAGAGGATGTCTTGACACATAAAGTTGCTGGTGCAGGCCATTACAGCTGGAGTGTTGGCAGGAAGTGCTGACATGGTTGCTCAGAAGCTGGCTGGAGCGAAAAACTTACAGTTTAAGCGCGCTTTTCTTCTCATGGTTATTTTTGGAAGGCCATCTCTGTGTGGATTGCTAAGTGATACAATTCATCGAAATGCTCGCTTAAGATACAACTTTTGTTTTTCACGATCTCTGATCATGTAGAGAAGTAAATAATAATCAGGGTTCCCATAATTGAAGTGCTACTATTGACCTTTACTGTTGAGCAATTAATGTTGGAAGTGAGGGCTTGGAGCTTGCTGTCTCTGCTCTCAGCTCATCGGAGTTTCGGGGTTTGCAGCTCTACGGTTTCTGTTATTCGGGTCCGTTTGGACATTATTTCCACAAGTTTATGGAGAAACTCATTCCTTCAGCTCGCGATAGCAAGACGATAGTCAGCAAGGTGAGTAGTTTGTACAGCTTGAAAATACCGTGATGTTGTACAACTATTTTTTCTAAAAGACTAAAGTTCTAAATATTCTGTGATAAGAAGCCTCCTGATACTTGGTACTTCAGAAAAGAAGCTACTTTCGCTAGGTCAGTTGAAGACTTGTGGCGAGTTTAGTGTGTTTCTGTTTGTGTATAATGATCTGACCGTTAACAATGTTGGTGGTTTTGGTTTTAAGCACTTTTACCCTGGCATCGTTGGTGGAATTCTTGGTATTTATTTTGGTTGGAAAGTTTCCTTTCTTTCGTGGGTGTGCGAGGTCAGGTAATTGTGGAGCAGTTGACATCTGGCCCGTGGAATAACTTTATTTTTATTACATACCTTGGATTAGTTGTTGAAGGTACCTTCCACTGATCTCTTCACCTTTGGATGTATTTACTCTTCATTTACTGCGTTTTGCATGAACTGGTGGCTACTTTTTGCCTCTACGTAGGAGCAGATGGGACGAAATTTCATCAATCCTTAATAGCGACATTTTAAATATTGCTAATGTAGAATGAACCATTGAGGTGATTTCCTATATTTCTGTAAGCTGTTGAATTAAAGTGTTGTTTGATAACAACTCATCTTGTTGCTTGTCTTCTCAGGGCGACCATGGAAGTCAGTGAAGAGTCAACTCAAATCAAATTTCCCATCCGTGCAGCTCAATGCCTGGAGGGTAGCATTTTCCTACTGATAACTTCTTTTCGATACATGCTCATATCATTTTTCAATTCAATGCTCAGATGTATCAGCGCATGATAATAGAGAAACTTGAATGATGTTTAGCCTCTTTAGACTAGATCCGAAACCATATTTCTGTTCCATCAATCAGAATGAAGATGCTGTTGAAAACATTATGCTCAAGGTCCAACAGGGACCGAATGTTAAATTTACTTATCAACATTGGTGGGGTTGCGTGGGTGATGCAGTTCTGGCCAATAGTGAGCTTGATCAATTATAAGTACCTCCCCATTCAGCTACGTGTTCTTTTTCAAAACTTGGCAGCTGTGTGCTGGTAAGAGCTTCTGATTCCAGTTGAAATGGACTTAATAGTATAAGATTATTCCAACGCAACCACGTGATAGCGGGCTTGCTCAAGTCACTGATAAAATGCTCTTGTGGGGTATAATTTCAAAGATGATTCCTTCATGAAACCCAGCTTTCTGAAAACTTGGAAGCAGTTCACTTCTTTCTGATCAAGCTTTTTGATCTCTATCTTCAATCGACGATTTCATGCTTTAAAATCTGTTCTGAATTGCTGCAGGGGTATCTTCTTGATACTTCGTTCGAAGGCATCGGTCCCTAAACTTGCCACTGCTTAGGGAACTGCAAAGGCTAGAGAAATCTGGTTTTACAACAAGCCCTTGCAGACATTTGGGATTTGGAGGATTCTCGGTCTCAATTTATTGCTGTAGGATGCTGCGAATCGCGGGTGCAGTGCAAACCACAGGCTTATTGTGCAGGGTTTCAAATTGATGATATTGGCAGCGATCTCGTTCTCTACAAGTGGTTTAGGTTCGTGCCTGTAACTGGGCTCCAGATTATTTGCAGTGGAGGTTATCTATAAGGTTAGAAGGTAGCACCTAGATTAGATGTAAAATATTTGACTTGGTATATGGTAGTACTTGTCTACACCCTTCGTTCATGGCGATATTCCATGGTAAAGCAGAGCGTTTTTAAGACCTCTGGCGATTTGAAATAAATTCAAATATGCACGTTTCATTGAAGAAACAGGAAATATCATCCAATCTTGAGCTAAATCTACCTATTCCACTTAGCACTGTTTGCCAATGAAAGCATGTTAATCAAGATATCAATCTATTAATTTCAAAAACAAAAATAAAATACTTAAAGCGAAGAGTGTGTAGTAATGGTAGAGTCTATTCAATAACGGACTTGGAGTGTACATATATATATATATATATATATATATATTGCAATAGATACAGTTTGCAAAAAAAAGATCATATAGCAATCAACAATATTCTTAATGATTTAATACTTCAAATACTTTTATGTGCTTAGGTGGTGTAAGTAAGAATCAGTAATGCAATTATTGCTTTGATATAGATTTCAATTTCATAAATAAAATGTTATTTTGCTTTCATTATTTGAAACAAAATAGACCACTTATTTTAATGATAATTCAAATAGACCACTTATTTTAAAAAGGTTTATCCACTTTAAAATACAAACCTATAATGACCAAATCAACTACCTCATATAAATGGTGGCATAAATTTGAATGGGTCTTAATATAAAATTATAAATAGAAAGTAGGATCCAAAATTTAAAATATGATAGAAAAACTATAAACAAAGATGGTGTAGTTTTTAAACCTAAAAAATTCTATTTTGATTTTACAAGATATAAAGTACACTATCAAGATAGGATCCTAAGTTTTAGCTTGTAAGGATTTACATAGATTTAACTAAAACAACTATTTTAAATAAAAATGGTCTTGAATGTGCAAAACATATCTTCGAAGCTTCTAACTTGAACCTCAAAGCTTAGAACAATATTGAAAATAAATTCAATCTCACATCAAAATATAAGAAATTCTATTATTATCTTATATATTCTTATTCAAATAATTGGTTTAATATGGTAAAAGGTTGTGGCAGATGTCTATGATCCAAAAATTAGGTAAATTTATATAAACAATTAGAAGACTGTTTATCATTTTTTTTAAAAGTTCAAATCTAAATTATTAAATCTAATAGAAAAAAAATGGTTTGTTGTGCCAATCAATTTAAACATCAAATTTTATCATATAAAAAACCTTACTAGGATGTTGTATTATGATCTAAAATTATTAAAATTCTAAGTCATATCCAACAATTTTAATATTAAAAAGAGAGCAATTATTATAAAAGGATATGCTAAGATAGTTAAAATGGCTACTATTATAAAGGCTCATCATCATACAAATAATAATAATAATAATAATAATAATATAGTTAAATTATTTTATAAGTTTTTAGATAAATTATTGTTTGATGCTAAGAGATACCATTGGTATATATATAATGATCTCATGACAAATTTTGCAAAACTAGGAAATAAAATGATCCATAGTAAATAACTTCTATGGAACCTCATTAAAAACAAAATGGCAATCAATACTTCCTACTAATTTTGCCTTTAATTAAAATGACACATAATACAAGTCTATGGCTAGAAAAGAAGCCATACTTATTTGGCTTATATAGCATAGAAGAGTGGTTGTCAATGCTTAGAGAGCTGAAGCAAATATCTACTTATTTCCAAATTATGCATTGTTTATGCCAAGAAAGCTAAAAATAATTCTATACAAATATAAGGACTATCAACAATTAAGATCCAAATGACACTTGGCTATTTCAATCATATACAAATTGGCATCAAGCACAAGATATTGAGGCCTTTGGAAATCCTTTACATTAAAACAAACAATTTGTTCTAAATTGCCTTCCAAATTTAATTGTTTATATTTCATATGGTCCCTCTTAGGTGGAATATGCTTATGGATAATATAGATTTAAAAGAACACATTCAATTTTGAAGATAAAGTTTGGAATGATAAACATATATGAAAACAAATGTGAGAATGCTTAATAGAATATGGCATAATTCAATAAAAAATTACTCAAGAAAAAACAAAAAAAAAAAACTTAATGAAGCAAAAAACTTTTCAATGAGGTGGAACAAATTATGGAATTCAAAAGAATTGATAGGTGTTAGAATTGAAATGCATATTAGATAGAATCCTATAATTATTCTATATAACCTAATTATATATAAAATTCTAATTTTATAATCTAGATTAGTCGTACAATAATAACAAAATGTGTCAATGTGCATTGCTCTTATTATTATCTTAACAATGAGGTATAAGGGACTAAATTGAAATGTAATTTCTAACTTTTATTAATCTAAAGCATTAGATATATTTTAATTTTTATCAAAAAATAATATAAAATAAAAAAGATAGTAATTAAAAATTAAATATAAGATGTATAAAATAAAATATTATTAAAATCTTATAATAAATTTATTTTATAATATTAATAAAAAATTAAATTTTAATTAAAATATAAAGAATATCTTATAAAAATATTAAAAAATTTATAATTATATTAAACATATTATAAAAATTATATATATTAAAATTTAAAATTAATATATTAAAATATTAAAATATTTTTATTATATATTATAATTTAAATATAATTATAATTATATAATAATAGATTTTTAATTAATAAATTTTTAATTATAAAATTTTATATTTGATTATTTATTGATAATATTAGAACTAAAAAAATCTATGTATTTTTTTAAAATCTATTACAATTGAATTCCTATTTCTTTAATATAAGTATTAAGTGAACAATTGTGGTATAAATAATTAAATATTTTATAGAAAAATTTAAATGATTTTGATATTTTTAAAATTAAATTATAAATTTTTATAGAATAATAAAGTATAAGAACTATATTTACAATGAATTATTATTAACACATCTTAGTAATGTTAAACAAAAGTAAATTATTTTATGAAAAATAATAAATATATTAAATGAAGATTCAATTATATTTAAATAATAAAATAAAATTTTATCAAATATTTGTATAATTATTATGGTAAAAGGTTTCTATTTATTCCAATACTTAAAATATTAAAATTTGTGAATACATATTCAAGAGGTTACATCCCATCTTTTATAAAACAACCACTTCTTAACACTTACTAATCAAACTTTTAGAAAGATGCATTTTAATTTTTTAACTTATAATATCTAATCTCTACAACATCACTTCTCCATATAATATTACATCTAATTCACACATAAAAATTCACCAACATGGTTACTAACATGGTTATCAAATGCCTCACTCATATTGTCATAAGACTTTGATAAAAAAATCACCAACTTTGGTGCTATCTAGTGGCAAAGTTTAATATACGGTGGCACAAATTGTTCATAATAATAATAATTGGTTCATTCTATTTACACAACTTGCATGAGATATACATATATTTATTGTAGGTGTTTGATATTTTGATGCTTAAGCTTGATTGAAATCTTTATTAGCAATATTTTTAGCTAATTGGATTACAAGTAATGGTGACCAATGTATAAAGCTACTTTTGCTTCCTATGGTATGTGAGAGCATATTGTTGATACTATTGTAATGCCAATTCAACACATCTTTGTTAAGCACCTTTATCTCTTCAATGCTATAATTGTTAGTATTTGTGCATGCATCATCTTTAATTACCTACCACATATCTAAATATTGCTAATACATGTTGATATTATTAAATGGTGTTTGGTTAAACTTTCTAATTTCTATTCTACTCAAGGCATTTTCTATATGTTCAATGTCTATCAATTCTACATGTTATTGAATTATCAAGGTTTTATTAAAACATTCTGCATATTATATCTTATTGCTCTTGATTAATATTACTATGTCAAATTGAATATTTCTTTAGAAGTGTAAATCATTTTTTTTTATTATTATTCTTGATGAACATTTTGAACATTGGACGGCTAATAAGTGAAAACAACTGCACCATATTCTTAATACACTATGAATTTTAAATTCTTTGATGTAAAAAATTTGGAATGAGTATTATAAACATAGAATCCATTTAGATTTTTAATTTTATATATCAAAATCTGTCAATCAAGCATCTTCTAATTCTAGCACTTTAGTGCACTCCAATTTTAATCCTTTAAGTTATTTATTTATTTTGTATACTTCCTTACTATTGTGAAGAGCATTACTTTTACAAGTATCTCAATCTCTATAATAAAAATTAAAGCTCTAACCTTACTATTTTGCAATAAATCCAAGAATACACTTAGTCCAATTCAATGCTACAAACCAATTCTAAAAATCCAACCAAATTTTTTCTTGAATTTATATTTGGTCTTTTTTTAATGGCTAAACCAACAACTTTATTCCAACATCTATCATCTTCTTAATATTTTGCTTAGATTGCCAATTTAAAGACCACACATCACTTCTGTAATAATTAAGATGTATTTTTTAATTATGAATTTATTCCAATATCTATTGATATATGTATAAGTATCATCTCACATAAAATTGATAATATATATCTTTTATTCCAACAACTAAATACTTAATATAATACCACTAATGTTTTTTATCTACCATCTTGTAGAATTAGTACCATCTCCAAAAAGGTCTTGGAATCTTAAAGGATCTACTATCATGGTGAAGTACATATGTTTTTATATCTTACCAACAGATATGACTTTGCTACCATTGATGATACATCCTATTTGTAATAATTTAAAGTATAATCTCCTATCAATATCTCATCATCACTGCAACCAATGTTAGTGCTTTCTTCCAAAGCTTCTAATGTCAATATTTTACACCAAGACCTTACACATCTTCATGTTGATGGAATTTGTCAATTCCTTCACCAAAAAGGGCTTGTACTTGTTCCATCAATTGCATTGATTCTATACATGGCTTATTCTTTGATAATATTGATTTATATCCTTGGCTGAATTCTCCATACACATGCCACAGTTCCATTCTAGAAGATTCATGCACATGTCTATAAAAAAATCACGACCACTAATATATGTAATAAATATTTTTTTGTATTGCTTATATATGACTACTTTTGATACTAGTGGATTATCTGTCTCACAAATAAGGGCCAATTATTTTTAGCTATCAAAGCATTTTTTACTACTATTTCTACTCAATACAAGTCTATTATTTGTCATGGACATACTTCAAGTCACTACATTTTAGAACCTTCTATACTCTTCTAAAATCTTTTATAATTTTTAAAAATCTTATATAGTCTTATAGAACCTTCTAAAATCTTCTTTAATCTTCTAGAACCTTCTATAGTCTTTTAAAATCTTTTAGAATCTTTTTTAGTCTTTTAGAACTTGCCTTAGTTTTTAAAAATCTTCTTTAATCTTTTAAATTCTTCTAAGATACTCTTAGAAGGTTCAATAGGACATAGGCCTTATAATATAAATAGGAGGCAAGACCAATGTACACTTCAATCTTGCCAATATAAATCTTGGAGTAATCTAAAGTATTGCCTTGTTTTTTGATATCAATCTAGTTCTTTGTTCTTGACAATCATCTAGTTCTTTATTCTTATCAACAATCTAGTTCTTTATTTTTGAAATCATTTTAATTTTATAATCTTTTTTTTTATTTCTTTGCTAACCTGCTATCTTGTATCCTTGACACTTTGGCAAGACCATCTAAGTAATTATATCAAAGCTTTAATCTCTTGATAAAGAGTAGATTATCTCTCTTCTTGAAGATACTATTGTATTCTAAAAAGTACAAATTATCTCTCTCTAGACTAATATGCTTACTTGTTATAGTTTGATCTTTCTTTGGAGAGAATGGATTATTCTTTTTTTAGGATATATCATAATATTTTAAAAATTATGGATTACTTTTTTCTAAATTAATATTATTTAAAAATATTCTTTTTCAGTATATAAAATATTATATTAACGACTTGTTGATTTTTTTTTTATCAATATGGAAGTAGATCAAGTTATGGAAGGTATATTTTCACAAATAAAGAATAGAATAGCAAATATTAAAGATCTTCAAGCTCTTTTGAATAATGTATAAAAAAAAAATGATATTCTTTTATAATTTAAAAAAAACCGCAAATAGAATAAATATCCAAAGAAACTAAGAGAAAATTTTATAATTTGCAATAAGAGATTATTTGATTAAGGAAAGCAAGCAATAGACAAGCTATGTACATAATCCCTCTAGAAGCTCCAAGGATTATCATAAAGGAACCAAAGACTAATATATCTAATAAATTTGATGGAACATGATTCAACTTTTGAGGTTTGTGCAATAAGTACAGCTTTATTTATAATTATATCCTTCTCATTATCCAGATGGATTCACTCAAGTTGATTTTGTAGGTATCTTTTTATCAAAAAATATTCAATCATGGTTTGTTCCACTCTTGAAAAAGAATTCTTCAATTCTATATAATTTGGAAGCTTTTATGGAAAGATCTATTGTTACATTTGGACATAGTAATTAAAAAAGGGTGACAAAAAAGAAGATTCAAAACCTATGACAAGAGCAATATTTAGCTATGATTTATATTTTGAAATTTTAAGAACTTACTTGTGATCTTAATTAAAATGATAAGACTTTTATGACTCAATTTTGTTATGGCCTAAAAAATGATGTGAAGAATTTATTGATCACAATGCCAAAAGTTGAAAGCTTAGAAGAATTCATGTTTCAAGCTATTACTTATAATAATCACCTATTTGACTTACAACAAGAGAGACAATCAATTTTCAGTAATATCTATCAAGGTACGTCTGCTATATGTTCAAGAATATTAGATAAGCTATTAATATATCTTGAACCTATGCAAATTAATACAACTCAATTCAAGCTATTATTACTAGCAAAAAAGATTAGACGTTGGCAAAAAAATTTATATCTATATTGTAGAAGACCTTATCATAAGGCAAAAAATTGTCCAAATAAGTTTAGAAAATTTAAGGTATAAGATATAATATTTAAATTAGAGAAGTCGGGAAACAAAAATGTCTAACCATAGTAAAGACCTTGTAGTTGAACACCCTCAAATCTAAAATACCAAAAAAGATCTCTTCCTATCATTGAATGTAACGTCTTATTTTACACTTCTTGTACATATAAGAACCTTAAGATAGGAGATTTTTACTAAAATCTTTTTAGATACTAGAGCCTCAATATATTTTATGGATAAAGATTTTGTAACCAAGTACAACTTAGTACTTATAAAAAAGATCCATCTTACACATGTTGAAGTCATTGATAGACAAAATCTTGCATTAACGAATGTTATTGAAAAAATCCAACCATTGGAAGTAATATTAGGAGATCAAATATCACACATTGTCTTCAACATCATTCAATGTTCCACAAATCCTATTGTCATTAGACTCTGTTGGTTTGGATTACATAATCTTGATATTGATTGGAGTTTATAAAAGATTTTCTCAAGATTCAAACATTATAAGAAGAAATAGGGTGCCATTTCATTTCTTAGAACCAAAGCATTTATGTAGACATCAAAAAAAGGGGCTATATTTTATGCTATTCCAATAAAAGATCCAACTAGGCAACTAAAGCAAGATATTTCTAATCAATACCATGATCTTGAAAACTTATTTGAAAAAAAAAAAATAGTCATATTATTAGAACACTATCCTTGTTATTGTGCAATCAAATTATAAGATGGAGCTGAACATCAATTTGATCCAATTTTTTATCTCTCACAAATAGAGCTCACAGCCTTATAAGAATATATTGATGAAAACCTAATAAAAAATTTCATTAGACATTCAAAATTACATGCAAGAGTATCTATCTTATTTATAGAAAAAAGATGATTCTTTATATATGTGTGTTGAATATTGAGATTTGAATAAGGTAACTATAAAAAATTATTATCCATTTTCATTAGTTTCAAGATTATTGGAATAATTAGAATATGCAAATATTTTTACAAAGATTGATTTGAAAGGCACCTACAACCTAGTCAGGATTAAAGAAGGAGATCAATAGAAGACAACATTTTGTACAAGATGCGGACATTTTGAATGCAATGTTATATCTTTTGGACTTATAAATACACATGCAATCTTCAACATATGATGAATGACATCTTATAAGAATACTTAGATGACTTTGTAGTCATCTACTTAAAGATCTTTTCTAAAAACAAATAAGAAGATGAATATCATATATGTATGGTATTGGAAAAATTAAAAAAAAAAAAATTGTATGCCAAATTAGAGAAGTATTCTTTCTATCAACCATCAATTGAGTTTTTAGAATATATTACCTCTAAAAATGAGATTTCTATGAATTCAAAGAAGATACAAATTGTCATAGAGTAGAAACAACGATCATCAATAAAAGATGTACAATGTTTCTTAGAATTTATAAATTTATATAAAAAATTTATGAAGGATTATTCCAAGATTGCAACTCCATTAACAAGACTTACAAACAAGGAGAAATTTATTTGAAATGACAAGGCTGAAAAAGCATTCAAGAAGCTAAAAGAGTCCTTCACTTCAACTTCTATACTTGTCCATGCAAATCCAATAAAACCATTCATTTTGGAAACAAATGCCTTAGATTTTGCACTTGGATTTGTGTTCTTTCAAACTGGTAATGATGGTCAATTTCATTGAGTAGCATTCTCCTTTTAAAAATTTTTAGCTATAGAGATCAATTATAAGATCCATAATAATGAATTATTAGAAATTGTTGATGCTTTTGAAGAATGGCACCATTTATTTGAGGGGGCACAATACAAGATTATAATATATATTGATTACAAAAATTTGAAATATTTTATAAGTGCTTGAATTTTGAATTGCCGTCAAGTACAATGGAGGATGTCATTATTTTGGTTTGATTTTGTGATTACATATCGTTTGAAAAAACTTCAAGGGAAATCAAATGGCCTTTCTCAATGATCATATCTTGCACCAAGAATAGGAGACATTGTATTAGATTAAGAAAAATTAGTCATGTTGAAGTTGTTTAATTTATAATTGAAGACATTGATAATATCTACCTATGCATATATAGCTCTTAAGATAGAAATCCAAAGAGCAATGAAGACAAATTCATTTGTGGATAGCATTCAATAATATTTAAAAAAATGCATTAGTGGAAGAAAATAATAATTTCAAGTTTGAAGATGGATTGTTGTATTTCAAAGATTTCTTGTATATTCCTCCAAGTCCTATAAGATTTCAAATTCTTCAAGCACAACATGACTTTCTAGTAGCTCGACATTTTGGTTTCAATAAGACCTTAGAATTAATATCAAAAGATTATTGGTGGCCTCAAATGTGGAAATTGATGAAGGAATTCATCTAATCATGTAAAATTTGTGCCCAAGCAAAAGTCCCAAGATACCAACCATATAGACTTCTATAATCAGTTTCAATTCTTAAAGACCTATGGCAATTGTTATCCATAGACTTCATTGTAGACCTCTTGATTTCTAATGGAAAAGATTTAGTTTTTGTAGTGGTAGACCATCTTATTAAGATAACATATTTCATCCTATATAATAAGACTATTTTTAAAAAAGAAATGGCCAAGCTTTTTATTGATAATATTTATTGAATACATAGCCTTCCAAATGACATCATTTTAGATTGAGGACTAAAATTTATATCAAATTTTTGGACAGGACTATTTCAACTTTTAAAGGTTAGGATTAATCTTTCATTAGCTTATCATCTACAAACCAATGGTCAAATAGAATAGATGAATCAAATCTTGAAATAATATCTTTGTTGCAGTATAAATTATCAACATGATGATTGAATGGACCTCCTATTGTTGGTTGACTTTATATATAATAATAACAAATATTTTTTGATAAAACAAATTCTATTCTTTTTAAATTATAAATACCACCTTAGAATAGATCTATTCCAAATTGAAGATGTGAAAAGTCTTGCTAAAAAAAATCAAGCCACTTATTTAAAGACCATCCATAAAGAATTAAAATTCCAATTGCAAATAGCTCAAGATGGATGTAAAGATTATATAAACATTCATTGCAAGAATCAACCAAAGTTCAAGGTAGGAGATTGTGTCTAGCTACTTTGGCGAAATATACAAATAAATCAACCATCATGAAAATTAAACTACCAAAGACTTGGACCATTTGGGATTCTACACCAAATAAATTCCATAAGTTTCTATCTTAAACTACCAAGTAGTATGTGCATTCATCTAATCTTTAATATCTTGCGTTTAAAAACCTATTATAAATGAAGTATTATTGGAAGAATTCTTCTACTACCAACCCTAATTGAAATCAATTAAGAGCTTGAATACAAAGTAGATGAAATATTAGATTTTTCGTATAAGATATAGATGATTCAAATATTTCATCTATTAGAAGGGCTATGGAGTTAACAAAAGAACATGGAAACCTTCAAATAATCTTAGGAATGTACCTAAAAAAGTTAACAAATTCTATCAATGATATCATAAAAAACCTAGACTCAATTGCCATTTAAGATTTTGTGGACACCAAATATTTCTTGGCTTCTAAATAACACTTTTTTATCAACAATAAAAGACAAATATAAAAAGAAGAAAACCATGCCAAGACCTTCACTTGTATATAGTCATTTTTTTCAAAATAGAATAAATCCTACTAGAAGCTTGTTAGTTATAATGTCAAATCTTTGCTTTTTGAAGGACTTGCACAAATAAGAGTTAAAAGACTCTTTTGCCATATAAGCACCTAATGAACCATTTTAACTTTTACAATCTGCTAGATTCAAAGAACATGAGCAAGGCAAAGAAAGAGTATTCTAATGCCAAATAAGGCCATATTTGGAATCTTTGGAGGTACGGCCTTATCACAAAAATCTTGATTCAAATGCCCGAGCTTTGATAATACTCTTTGAAATTGGAAGGGTGACTTCAAGTCGATCAGAAATTATATTTGAAAGATGTTTTAAAAGTTGTAATAAAGAGCAGATTCTTAGATGGGACATTGGTACAATATAAGTTATATCTGGAGGCCATTGATACCACTTGAAGGGTCTTGTTGAACTGATAATTAACAAATAAAAGATAAAATATGTTGCTTCTCTACTCCGACAAATTTTATATTTCTTGTGTATGTGATTTGATCATCAAATCACTTTTAACTCCTCATAGAACTTGTTGCTAGAAGGAGAGGTGATATCATAGACATATTTCAAGTCACCACATTTTAGAACCTTCCGTAGTCTTTTAAAATCTTCTATAGTTTTTAAAAACCTTTTAGAATCTTTTTTAGTCTTCTAGAACCTTCTATAGTTTTCTTACCATCACAAATAAAATAACATTGTTGAAATAATAATTGATATTATTTCACAAAAAAATAGGAATAATAATTCTTAGTACTCACCTAGCACAACAACTCAAACTTGAAGCTGTTTCCTATATAATATTTCTTATAAAAAATTCTCTTTTTATAATAAATACTAATAATATTTTTTATAAATAATTCTATTTTTATAATAAATATTAATAATATTTTTTTTACATATTATTTATATCAAATTTTTTAATTGCCTTATAAATTTAACATCAATCATTTTTGCATCTATAAAACTATTATTTATATTCATACACCATAAGAAAAAATCAACAAGAAAATAAAATTTATTATATAAACTCATAGAGGATATTTAATTGGATATGTTGAAAGATTTAACTATTGCATCTAGTTTCCTAAATCTAATAAATTAGAACAATCTACTTATATCCAATTTGATGAAATATTGAGAAATAAGGATATTCTATATCTTTCACATCCTTCATATACAACTAATATTGAGATCTTTAATGAATTTGTTGATATATGTCTTCTCTTTATATTTTTTTATTTCTTTTGGCACTCTACCTATTATATCTTCTATAATTTCTATTACACCTTCTCCACCACTATTACCTTCCACCTTTAAATCATATTTTCTTTTTCAAATATCTATCAATTCTCCTTTTTAATCAATCTAATTGCTCCCACTTGGCTCTATCTTTGATGTTGAGATTATTCAAAATATCTTAGTTATTCCTTCCTTTAGCATCATACGCCATACTTTTTATCCATTTCTATCTATTAGTATTGATACGCCTATTCTTCTTTTCATTTTTCTAAGATATATTGAAAGAAGCAATAAAAATATTCTTCTATATTGCTTTAATAATGGCTTATCAACTTCATCTCTACAATTACAATTATTGCCTTACGAATGCTACATACACTATTTTGTACCTTTTGCTTTGTTAAATTTATTTTTTTTATCATCATATGATACTGTACTTCATTTACATAAAAAAACCATGAATAGTCTTGATGGAATTAAGTGGTGTGGTAAAAAAACTTGATTTATGTTAATTTTATTGATTTAATGTGATTCCATTAATTTTATTATTTCTTAATGCACAATTGTTATCTTCTCATTGGATGTATATATATAAAATGGTCTCTACAAATCTCAATTTGTTGTTTGTTGACATAAGCAATGCCTTGGTATTAATTATAATGACATCTTTGCTATTATTGTGTATCATTAGACCTTCTATTATTATATCATAAATTAATATGATATTTAAAAATTAATTTAAAATTATAATATATTATATTTTTTTAATGTGTGTTTAAATAATTAAATTAAATATTTAAAAGAAAGTTAGGTTTTATTTGTTGTATAGAGATGGAATCTCTAAAATTTATATATACTTAGCAGAAATTTAGAAGATTGGATTTTTAAAGTATAACTAATAGTTAGCTTCTTGAATTAGGGTAAAATTTGGTAGATATATTTTTGATAAGTTAAAAATAAGTATTTGAAATTTGAGTATAAAAAGATGCTTAGATTGGTGATAGCAAGGTTCCAAAGCAAAAGAGATCTATCTTCAAGAATATAATCCTTTCTTCTAAATTTAGAATATTTGAGTAGTATCTTAGGATGTTGGAATTAGAATGATTGGTAGGATAGTAGAGTGACACTTAGGAAGTATTGAGTTCAAATCTCACTGCTAGTTGGATGTAATTGAAGAGTTATATTTTTCAAAATCTTTATTTTATTTATTGAAGATGATCAAAGGATTGACCTTGCAATGTTTATATTAGGAGATTATGTTGAGTGACTTGTCATCTATGGATAGGAGTGAGGAATCTCTCTTAATAGTAGCATGATGTGTAACACCTATATCTTCTATATACTCATCTTTTTGATAGATTAATATATACCTTTTCATAATAGTGGAGGTCACAAGTTGATAGTGACTATAGTATAATAGCATTAATTCTTCAAAAATTCTCACTTTTTATATTTTTATGCTTTAGAATTTAGGATTTGGGATTTCAAGAGAAAATTATACTTAAAAAGATAAGGCTTATTCTTGGAAGAGAAATTTTTTTATAGTCATTGTTTTGAAAAGAACTAAAAGAAATTATAGAAGAAATTAGAAAAGTGAGAGAAGTGAAGAGTAGGGACTTAAATGTGATTATTTTTTTTGTGAATCTTTAATTCATCAACATATATATATATATCTTATTTTATTTTAAAATTATTTTGAGTAATTAGTGGAAGTTAGAAGCCCAATGCCTTCTTGAGACAAGATCCTCTTACCACAACACCATCTCATAATCACTCTTATTATTGCACAAGATTTGGAAGTTCATTCATAAGATATTATTAAGATGTTTTTCAATGCTCTCATTTATAAGGGTCTCTTCTTATGTGTTTGGCCGCCTTCAAGTTATGAAACATATACTTCCAACAATCAATTTCTTGTTTTGCTTTTACTCAATGCTCTATACAGGCTGAAATAGGCACTCTGGCTTTGGTATTCGAAACTCACTACTTTCTTACACACTCATGGTTTCTTACCACTTCTATCCAATACTTGTATTCTTCAACATAAGATTGGCAATCTTTTGGTATTATGGATTGATGATATAATTGCTATTGCACACACTCTTGCTGCTATCACTTCTATTTGTCATCTTCTTGAAAGCAAATATCAACTTTGAGATTTAGGCGAGTTGAACAAATATCTTGGCATCATGATTGTTTGTAACAGATCATCTTGCACTCTGTATTTACATCAGTGCTCTTATGCTCACAAGATCCTTATGCAATTTCATCTTCAAGATTGTCTTTCTGCTACGGCTCTTTCTATTAGTCACAATGATGTCTTACCTTTCACTGTTACAACTACTAATAAGCGCTAGCGGTTTCAGGCTATGATTGGGTCTCTTCTTCATCTTTGTGTCTGGTCGTGCCTCGATCTTGCTGAACGCTGCTCACGGATAGGGCAATTTGCTCACAATACCTCTTCAGAAAGTGGAAGTAGTCACAACCAATTTGGATCTTAGATATATTGCAAACGTTCTTTTTCATCTTGAGGTTCATGCTCTTAATTTCCATGGTTACTCTGATGCCGCTTATACAAATTACCCTTCTGATTGCAAAAGCACTTTGAGTTACTTGTTCAAATTTGCTCACGGCCTCATTTCATGGAAAAGTTGGAAGCAAAATATCATCGCAACTTCCTTGATTGAGTCGAAATACATAGCATACTATCTAGCCAGTAAAGAGGCCGTTTGGCTTCGTTGCCTTCTTACAAAACTGCGCTATGATTCAATGGACATTTATATTGTTGTTATCTATGGAGATAACAAACCGGCTCTCTCTCTAACGCCTAACCCTGCACATCATTCTCCATCTAAGCATATAAAGGTCTCCTATTACTATGTGCGTGAGCAAATCCTCAAAAGTCACGTCACTTTTTGATACCTGTCAACACAAGAAATGCCAATTGATGGGCTGACCAAACCGTTAACAGGCATTTGTTTCCTTTGATTCATCGAGTTACTTGGTTTACACACTGCGCCTCACTTAACGGTCTCCTCACCTGCCGTCATCGGTTCTGCTCCTGCCACTATGGATCCGGGAGATCGGGGATGTGTCGACCAAGGGTCTCGAAGCTGATCTCCCTTCTCACATCGTTTTTTGCCCTAAAGACATCTTCACCGTCAATCAGCTAGCTTAGCTCTCTAACAGGTGTCATAGTCTTAGTTGTAAACCGTGCGTGCAAGCGCCTCTTTAGATCAGATTCAAACCTGGCTCAGTGAAGGTTCGGGAAAGTGCAGATATATATTCTGCTGTATTCGAACCATTCAGTATGAATCCATTGAGACACAAATTTTCTGGTCATCAGGCACATCTGCATTCCGCTTGTTTCTAGAGCTCGATAATTGTTTGTCACTTTCCTGCAGCTGGAATGTCCGGAGTCGAGATTTGATGGTCACAAGTTGCTCAAGGAACCATTTTGCTACACGATGCATGGGGTTGCTTCCCGCAGTGGGTTCCGTCCCATCAACTGTCCAGGAAAGTGCTCTATTGGAAAGCTATCTTGTAGAGAGGGTTGAACTTCGTCATACAGCAACATGGCGAGGACGATTGAGAAGCACTAGTTACCAGAAGTAAACAACCAATAAGGAATAGTCATCCTCCGATTATCGAGTTTCTTACATGAACAATATTTATATCAGATACACGGGTTCGGAGCGATTCCTGATCGTTAAGGTGCGGTATGTGTGGCGCATACAATTGTTCAAGCGCTGCAAGTGAGCTTTCAGCATCCGATTGTACACCTGCGACATCCACAGTCAAAGTCCTATTACTCCTACGGTACTTGGGTCTATCTGCCCACTAAGTGTTGTAACTTGACCACCGATAAGCACTTTGAAAGCACGCTCCGCAGAAGCTGAGACTACTGCACGAATTGCCGATGAGAAGGTTACCTTCTCTGAGAAAAACCTCGAAATAATTCAATCCCAGATTTAAAATCCCTTTAAAACTATCAACTACAGGGCAAATATGTCTACTCAATACAACGAGAGCACAATAATACCTTCGTAGACAAGACCGTGAGCATGAAAGGTATCGCTCAGCCGATGAATTGTTTCTACTATTGCACACGTAATGCTGTCAAGCTGGGGCACATTTAGATTCGGCTGCGAATTTCATTACGAAAAATATCACCTGATCCTTCGTCCTCGAAAATCCTGCTGTACGTGCCAGAGGGCGCGCAAATGAACACTGAGTTATAGCTCCCTGTCTAAAAGACTGCGTCCAAGATTCTTCTTCAATCCGCAGCCCAAACCTGTACATTTATCCCAAGGATACTGCTACTGATACGAGTGCCGTTGGGAATCTGAAGCCACAATTGTGCTTCTGACACTCATACAAAGAATTTTTCTAGTCCTTATCATCCAAACCTGATAACCTGAGATCCACGATCGACTCAACCTCGACTACACTCATGTCTCCAGCCTTTTTTTTTTTTTTTTTAAAATAAATCGAGCTACTGCCAAGAAAACTCAATCGGATTGCTGTTCTTGAGACTGTTCCACATTATCAAGGTTAGAAGTCACACGGATCCCTAAGAAGTTCACCGATTTTTGTTGTGGATAAATGAAACAATTGATCAGTAGGATGGGATCTGATGGCACACAATCGATGATACTACACCCTTTGGGGAAAGTAATGCCGCTTAGGAATCACATGACTTGCCATACGTGTTGACGTGGTTCTGAATTTGTTCCTCCGTTTTTTTTCAAAAAATGGTGCAAATTACAACACATGCATGCAAAATCTCGTAGACATGGCAGCGAGTTGAGACTACAGCAGGAACTTTAAGAAATGGAATGTTGAAGAGTCAAAACAGATATCTAGCAGTTGAAGCGAAGACGTAACAGATTTCGCACCGAGGCTTGTTAGGTGCTTGTAACCTTGTCGACACTGTTATAAAATGTCAATATAATCGTAAATTTTCCTACCGAATGACACTCATCCTATCACGTTGCAACCGAGAACGTTTTCAGTGAAATTTGAGCCACCTTGAATTCCAGTGAAAGATATAGTCGAGGTTATCTCAAATTCTCGACAACGTGACGCTGACTTGCAGACGAAACGCCCATGACACTTCACAACGCCAACCATGTGCCGACCTACGCTGTTTTCGGAAACGCCAAAAGTGAAAAGCTTTCATTCGAACAGCAATCTTTACGAGTTCCTTGATGTTGTGATTTCCACAGAGACATCGTCTGCGGCGTTGTCTTCACTTACAGCAAGCCTTGGCTCAGTCGCTGCCTCCTTGTGACTTTTCGAACTCGTCGGTGAACGCAGGTCTCCTTGTCCACCTATCATTGTGATTCAAGTAACGGATCAGTCTATGGACATAAAACGCAGTGATTCACATGCTGCTCACAAATGGCTTTCATCATATCACCGATTTGCAGGGGCTGTAACTGTAACTGTAACCTGGACCGGACGACACAGCCTTCCACCATTCGAATCAAAAAGCAAGTTCTTCACAATCTACTTCTAGAGAGAATCCAAGTACCAGCTCGTTTACTTCCGCATGAAGAACAAAATTTGGAATCCAGTCGCTCAAACTTCAACCCACAATCGTTACAAGCAGCACTCAACTTTGAGGATTGACCCTGTGAGCAGGTGAATGATTCTGCGAAGCATAAGTCTCAAGATGCGGCGGAGTCCAACCGCATCTACAACTACTTGGTCATATTTCAGAAAGAATGGATTCATTGAAAAGACTGTAAAAACCAAAGTGTTTGTCTCATCTTACAGGGTCCCTTTGAACGAGTGAGGAACTCGCATTGGCGGCTATTTGTTTCTTCGGCACCTTCAATCTTTTAACACCCATTTCAAAGAGCGATGGAGGTTGTACAGCTGTGTTATATCAATGATGAACTTCGCGAAATAATTCAGAAGCTTAAACAGATAAATAGCACATAGCACCAGACAAGAAGGATCTTGTCAATGAAGCACACTTGTCTAACACTGACATGTTTGCTGGACTCGATTGGCATTGTCGGCAGGTAAAAACTCCAACGATGTAGTGAAAGCCAGGAATACTCACTTGCATTTCCATGCTTGGATCCAGCAATTGCACCGGGAACTAGCCTGTTGGTTAATGACATAGAAGTGAGACCAGTGCCGGCAGGCTTGGCAGGATTTCTAGCAGTGCACGATTTCGAGTGATGCTGAAAAGCCTTGGGAACAAAACGTCGCTGGCAATGAGGGCAACGTTCCAAACTCGCCTCAAATGCTGCTCGGGCCCTGCATCAAATTGTAGTAACATATCCTCTTCACTATCTCGGAAATGATTTGGGAGAAATATTTGACGTATAACAAGTAGAGTCTGTGATTGAGCTTACTCATCGTTAAAGTCGTCAATCTGTTGAGCAGAGGGACTACCTCCACCAGTCGTGATGGGTTGCTCTGCACCAGGTGGCAATGGCAGAGGACGGCGTTCCTTCTTGGGCTTCAGCTCTTCTTCCCGCAGCCACTTTTTCTGACATTGAGGGATATGTATAGGTAAACTGCGCTGCCCACTATGTCTTTTAGAGCTCACATCTGTCCTACGGCTACTAGGTCTATTGGTGATGCGCTCTTATGATTATCCCATTCAGTTATGCTAGTTACACTGCGAAGGAAGGTAGTCACCTCTTGCTGCCGAATTCTCCACTACAAAGGTAGCAGACGAGCATGCGAGGTCGCTGCCCTTTCTGTCTCCCTGATGGCGGAATATCCATTTCTTCAAAACAACGCCGATTCCTAGCATTGTCAAACAAGAGGGTTTTTATGCTGGAAAAGAGATTGCGCATGTCATATACAACACGCCCAGTAGTGGTAAAAATGCATGAAACAAGGACAGATATGACGAGGCTCATAGATATAGTAACAAATTCTATGCTTTTCTCACACCTGAGCCACCGGAGTACTCCATAAGAGACGAAATCCATGGGAAGGTTTGTTGTAGATCATCACCTCTGCCATTCTGCATTAAAAGTTGTATTCTAGCGTACGAGACTCAGGTTATGTTCAAATATCCACGACATTACTGACATTGCTTCCTTAGTGAAATTCCATAACGATCTAGGAGAGAAGTCGAAATCTTCATAAAAAAGACACCAAACGAGAAGGAACAAAAATGTAGACATCTAGACGTCAAGCAATGCCGAAGCAAATTTCACCTAATCGAGGAAGGATAACCCTAAACCTTTTAGAAATCATGTTCCAGCACGAAATGCAGAAGCCTGAGAATCTTACCCACGAGTGCCTTTGGATCAGAGTTGAAACAGGCGAAGATCCCACCTTAAAAAAATCTCCAACAGGCCCCCATTAAAGCTTTTCAGAAACGATTTGCTGGAGATTAGAGCTTGTCTGCCTCCACATGCTTCCTGCTCATGCAAGTGAATGACGACAGTGTTGATGAGATCGGTATAAAACTCATTCCAGTTTTGAAACACAACGACGTTCGGATTCAACTTCGAAGCAAGAACTATGAACTCACTTGAGGTTTCAGTTCTCTGCTTTCCTTGTTTGTGTTCGGTACTCCGGTTCACATTCTCTCAGTGTCAAAGGTTAGCACCCAACGGGTACGATGCGGCCAGGTGCTTGGTGGACTGCTTCCAGGCATTCAGTGCAACGCTTCATCACCAGCTGGAAGGTCTTCTGCATTGTATACATAAGAATTCTTACCCAAGAACAAAACATGTGATTCAAACCTTGAAGACTGAGTTTATTTTCTCCTCTATGTAAATAGCCTACTGGGTCCTGTTAGATGCTTTCAGGAGAGGATCTAGAGATTACTAACTAAACCAACTCTCTATATGTTTGTTATCAATATACATGTATTGGAGTGACCGAGACTTCAGTTTTCCTTGAAGCTGAAGTTTTCCCGTCGTTCTTTACTTTTTTTTGGCATGGTTGTGGAGCTGAGAATGTAAAACTTTGCATCATAATTACAGTAGACATATGTCCTGAGGTCTGTGTAGATCTAGAGAAGGAAACGTTTTTGTGCAACTTAACTAGGACAGCAAATATTAAACCAGGTTCTACACAGGCTATTCAGAATCTGAATTTGAAAGAGGATGAAGATTAAATTTTGTTAATTTAAATTTCAGTTTAGAAACAATGAATGGGAGTTTTACAAGAGATGATATTGGTACCTAGCACTATTGCTTTTAGAAGTTTGAAGAGGAAGTTTGTGAAGTCAAATTTGAGTATCAGAAGGTTTTGTTTGGAAGTATAGTCTCTTTATTTGATGATGCTCGGTTATAGAGGTTTTTTTGTTTAAAGTTTATTTTTTTGAAATGAAAGATTGGAATTGTCTCTGGAGTAGTTTAGGTAATAAATTCAACATTATGCTTAGAAGAAATATAAGATAATAGTTTGTAATTTTTAAAATTACTATAAAGAATTCAAAAATAAAAGACCTAAAAATTAAATAATATAAGAGAAGCAAGATATCAAATTAGAAACTAGTTTACATAAAAGACTAACAACAAATAATATTTATATTTTTTCAAAATATGTGTTAATAAAATTAAAGATTTTTTAATCTTTTATTACTTATTTTAGTATAATTAGATTCTATAGAATCTTTTATGATTGTATAACTATAAAAGATTAAAGAAGCTTTTAAAAGATTCTAATAGCTTTAACAAAGATTTTAAATATAAGTAAAATAAAATAAAATCTTATAGAAGGTTTTAAATACTTTTGGATACTATTAACAATTTATTGAGAAGTTCAATTATTTAAGAAGTTTTTAAAATATTCTAAAATATTTCTTAAGATTATATTTTTTTAGTATGTCTATAATATCATTTTTTCTTGTGATAAGTTCTACAAAGAGTTTTAATAGACTATTTTTATATATCTTTAAAAAATAAATGTTTATTTTAAAATTCTTCAAATATATTTAATTTTTTAATTTTATCTTTATTTAATAGATATATAAATCTATTCAATAAATGACTATAATTATAATTATTTAGAAGTGAAAAGAAAGCGTTGCCATGATATTAGCCATAAAAAAAAGACAATTATATTTGTAGAATAAATCATAGTATAAAAGATATCAAAGATTTATTTATTCGGCTAACAATATTACAATTCAAAGTTTGTTAGTCAAAAGTGCTTTTGGACTTGTGAGTACAAGTGCAAGTCTATGGCTGGCAACTACATTTGCTTGATATGTCTTTGTTATCAGTCATTTATACAATTATTGCGTCTAGAGTCATGAATATTGAATTTTGAACTTAAAGAATGGTTTCCAGATGTTAATATTGGATTTTACACTAAGCAATGTTGTATTGTAACAAGACTATATGGTGAAAGATAAGGATATGGTTTCTATTATAAAAGAGTCTAATTAAAAAGATATAATAGAAAAATACAAATAAAAGATAAGAAGGTAGTAAAATCTTTTAATGCTAATACTGCTTTTTAGCAAAATGGGCTTTTACTTTGTATGGTCATAAATAAGATAAAATAAAGCAAATTAAAAAAACATATAATATAGACATCTTTAAGAGGGAGTAGACTTTACTAAAAATTACCTCAAAAAAATGAGAATTGATATCTAAAAAGGTCCAATTGCCAACTAAGATCAAAATCAAACCTTGAGGTACAAAATCAATATTTGATGCTATTTTCGGAGTTCTTTAGTAGATTGGAGAGTGGAACTTTAGAGCAAACTTTAAAAGTTTTCTTTAAGCATTGATTGTAAATGATTTGGATAGATAACAACTTTATAAGAGCTTTTCAAAATTAAGGTCATTTTAAAATAAAAGAGAAATAAAAGAGATTTATATTTTTAAAAATTTTATAAATTTGGTAGTAGACCTATAGATGAAAATTTGTAGATTTGTGATAATAGTTTTGCTTAAGGTATGTTATACATTTAAGCTTGATCAATTAGTTAGATTGAAGGTTATTGAAGTTCAAGTAGGTTGAAATCTCTATAATTAAGGTTTGAAGGTTACTAAGGATTTCTAAGATATCTAACAATCTACTAATTGAATTAAAGTGAAAATTATATACATGAAAGATTGGCTTGATTTTCTACATATTTGTGAATTTTGAAAGCAATTAAATGGTGTAAGAAGAAGATATTGGCACTAGGAGATTGATATCAATGTTGGAGAAGAAGGCTAGTATATATTAGAGCAGATTTTTGGATTTATCTTCTATTTGATAAGTTGGATCTTCTTCAAAATTTTTGTGCTTGTTGCCAAGTTAGTTTTTAAAAATGTGAAAATTTTGAGGCAAAATTGATGGTCCAATCATTAATTATTGAGCTTTCAATCTGTTATAGGATTTGTAAAGATTTTATTAGGATTGAGTTAGGATTTGTTAGGATTCATTTGAGATTTGACTAAGATTTCATTAGAATTTAACTAGGATTTCATTAGAATTCATTTAGGATTTAGGATTTGACTAAGATTTGATTAGAATTTCATTAGGATTTCATTAGGATTTATTTAGGATTTAAAATTTGACTAGAATTTGACTAAGATTATATTAGGATTTGTTTAGGATTTAGGATTTGACTAGAATTTGATTAAGGTTTTACTAGGATTTATTTAGGATTTAAGATTTGACTAGTTTTTGATTAAGATTTCACTAAGATTTATTTAGGATTTAAGATTTGACTAAGATTTCATTGAGATTTTATTAGAATTTAATTAAAATTTGACTAAAATTTTATTAGAGTTTTATTAAGATTTGATTAAGATTTGATTAGGATTTGATTAGGATTTTATTAAAATTTGACTAGGATTAATTATGATTTTTATTTTTAATATTTTAAAAATATTTCTATTTTAGTATTATTTTTAAATTTTTATATTAATATTTCTTTAAAAATTCTTTATTATTTCTTTATGATTTTTAAAAAAAATTCCTTAGAGTTTCTTTAAATTTCTTTTATAATTCTTTGAAAATTTAATTGAATTTCTTTAATATTTGAATATACTTGTTAATCTTTAATTGCAATTTATATATAATTCTATTAGAGGTATTAGGACTTATTGTTGCAATTTTCTTTTTATCTTCTATAGTTAGGTGCCTAATACATTCTCAAGCAAGACTTTATGTAATACAATAGCAATGTCATGTTATGTGAGATTTAGCCTGGAAATGCACTAGGCTTCAAGATGTGGTAGGATTTCAACTCACCTTTAAGTTCTTCTTATAATTCAAAAAATAATAAATAAGGTATTTTGAAATATCTGTTTTAGCAATCTTAATCCTTTCAAAATCTTCAATTTAATTAATTTTTATTTCTATAAATTTAAAATTAGAATCTGTGCAATAATAAAAAATAAAAACAAGGTCCTAAGTAAGTTCTAAAATATACTAAGTACATCCTATCAAATCCTAAAAAAATCCTAATCAATTCTTATTAAATTATAATTAAATCTTAATTAAATCCTAATCAAATTCTAAAAAAATCTTAATCAACTCTAATCAAATTATAACCAAATCCTAACTAAATCATAATCAAATCCTAACTAATTTCTAACAAATCTTAAATAATCTTATATAGATTCAATAACAAATTAAAATCCTTGTAATTTTTTAATTAATAATTGATTTTACTCTAAACTTTATACTTCTAACAATCTCTTAATTGAAAATAAGTTCAAGAAAATTGAAAAGAATTGTACTTACAAATTAAGAAAAAAGACACATAATCCGCTTAAATGTTGGCAACTTCTTTCTCCAATCTTGATGTTGAGCTTCCAATGCCAAGATCTCCTTTTTGTATCATTAAATTGCTTTTTCAATTTGCATACGCATTAGCATTCATGTCAACTACTAGTCCACTAAATTTCATCCTAATCCAACTAGCGGATGGCTACAAATCTTAAAAACTCTTATTAATCCTTAAACTACCAATTACCAATATTCTAATCTACTTGAATTATAATAACTTTCAATCTTATTATCAAATTGAGTTTAAATTCATGTAATAAATTCAATACAAATATATATACAAATCTACAAAATTTCATCTATAGCATTGCTATAAAATTCATAAAATTTTCCAAAATTTAAATCTTATTTTATCTTTCAAAAATAAAGTTATTCAAATCAAATCCTAACTTTGTATAACTCTTTTAAAGTCAATGCAAATCCAAATTTCTCAAAATCAATGTACATAAATTTTTTTAAAGTTTGTTCTCTATTCTTGCTATCTAATCAGCCAAAAAACACTACATATGCTATAGATGTATAATATTGTACCTTAGAGTCTAATTTTGACTTTGATTTATAGATGATTTTCTTGAAATATCAATCTAAGGTTTTTTGTGGAAATTTTTGTTGAAAACTATCTTTAACTTTTATCTTAAGATATCTATAGTATTTTTTTTTGTCTAATCTACCTTATCTTGCTTTATTTATGATGCTACAAAATAAATATGTTTGTCTTTAGAAAAAAAATTATTTTTAGAAATCATAAATAAAATTTAAGAAGAAATAAAAAAATTATTATTTATGCTATTATATTTATTAAAAGTTTTTAATTAAGCTTATCTATAATATAGGTATCTATTTGCTCTTTTATCTAATAATTGTATTATAACATGACATTGGACAACAAATCAGTTAATAAAACTATCCAAATTAATATTAAATATCACTTACAAAAAAAATTAAATTTATTGTTTTGTAAATTTAAAAGTTAAAATTCCATTACTTTGGATATAAACAAATTCAAAATCTAATAGATTGAAAACTTCTTTTTAAACTTAGCATTATTTTAGAGAAGCCTATTGGTCACCTTAAATTAATACTAAAGATTAATTTTTCTTATTGGATATCAATTTGCAAATAGAAATCTAAACATAATTTCTATTTTGTCAAAGTTTACAAATTGTAGCTAAAATTTATATTGTCATATTATATAAAATCTAACTTGGAAATACCATGAATTTTAATAAAAAAAGATTCACAACCTCTATATGATCTCAATTCATTCTTGAAAGTATTTACAATTATATTTGAAAAGAATAATAAAAAAAAGAATAGCAAAAATAAAATTCTAATCTTAGTAATAAGGATCATATTCAATTACTATCTATGTTTTTAAATTCCAACTTACTTACAATGTAAATTGGAATGATAAAATCCTTATCAATCAATTTTAATATAATTTAAAAGATAATATCAAAAATCTATTATTAATAATATTGAAAATAGACTCATTAAAATAATTTATTACTCAAGTCATTGCATGCAATAATTGGCTCTTTGAAAGGTACCAAGAACAAAGATTTGGTTGGAGAGGAATAAATCAAGTTATGAAAATAATTTCTAAATTCTTAGAAATATATTCATCAGGGCTAAAACCTATATAAATTGAAACAATTAAATTTAAGTGGCTAACACCAAAAAAAAATTAGATAGATGCTATCATAAAAAATTATCTTTATACTATAGAACAATAAGCCATAAGATATAAGACTTTTGCTTTAAATCAATAAGATTTAGGATAAGGAGTAAAAAATTCAAATATAAAAAAGTTGGAAAACAAAGACATACAATTGTAGTAAGGATCTTCTAGTTAGACAACTCTAAACCACAACCATCAAATATAAGTTTTATACTACCACTAAATCCTATACCTTGTTTTAAACTTCTTATATTTATAACAACTTCAAATCATAAGTTTTTAGTTTAAGCACTTTTAGACACCAAAGGCTCAATATATTTTATAGGTAGATACTTTGCATTACAATAAAGATTAATACTTTCAAAGAAGATCCAACCAACTCTAGTAGAAATTATTGATGGACAATCATTTATATTTGAAGAGACTAGACTATTGAAAGTGGCATTAAGAGATCAAGTATTTGATATTATCTTTAACATCATTCAATGTCCCTCAAATCCAATGGTACTTAGCCATCTTTGGTTTGAATTACATAATTCTAATATCAATTGGAAATTATAAAATATTACTTTAAGATCTAGTCCAAATGCTAGTAAACCATCTCGACCTTTATTTGTAAAAGTTGAAGCATTTTTGCAAGCTGCAGAAGATAGAAATTTATTTTTTATTTTTGCAATACTAAATCTTTATTCAAATAGAAGTTGTAATAGAATCTTGAAGCAATATAAAGAATATGAAGATGTCTTCGAGAAGAAAAATGCTAATGTGTTGCTAAAATATCAACCTTATGATTGTATAACCAATCTTCAAGAATGAGCTCAAGTACCATTTGGACCAATTTACAACTTGTTGCAAAATAAACTTGCTGCTTTTAACAAATATATTAATAAAAATCTTGTGAAATTTTTTATCAAATATTCAAAATCTCTTATAGGTACACCAATCTTCTTTGTAAAGAAAAAAGATGGATCCTTACAAGTGTATTTAAATTATCATGGACTTAATAAATTGACTATGGAGAATTGTTACCCTTTGTCTTTGATATTGAGACTCCTTGATCAACTAAGTAAAGCCAAGATCTATATTAAAATAGATCTATAAAGAGCTTATAACTTTGTAAGTATTAAAAAAATAAATCATAGAAGATTGTATTCTAGACTAGGTATGGCAATTTTGAATATAATATCATATCATTTGGATTTATAAATACTCCAACTGCTTTCTAACATTTGATGATCAATATATTTTGTAAATATCTAGATAATTTTATTATGTGTTTTTTGTACAAAATTCTTATTTATTCTAAGAATATGGAGGAATAAGAATAACATATTTGCCTTGTACTACAAAAACTTAGAAATGCAAGATTATAATCTAAGATGGAAAAATATATATTTTATATAATTCAAGTAGAATTTTTGAAGTATATTATTTTAAATGATGGTTTACAAATGGATTCTAAAAAGATACAAACTATTATAAATTGAACCACTCCAAAAAATATATATGATGTCTAATGCTTTTTGAGATTTGAAAAATATTATCAAATATTTATTTTTATTTTTTAAAAATTATTACTTTATTTATATAATTAATTTTTAAAGATAAATTAAAATAAAATAATGATATAAAAATAATATTTTAAGGTTTAAAAATAGTCTTTATTTCAACTCTTATTTTATATTTCTTAGATTTTTCAAAGCCATTTTTTTATAGAAAAATATACATTAGACTTTCATTAGATGTAATTCTATCACAAATAGATGCAAATGATAGATTTCATTCTATTGCTTTTTATTTAAGAAAATTCTTAGCAATAGAGATTAATTATCAAATTTATAATAAATTTTTTTTATTATAGATTTATTCTAAGAATAGTATTACTATCTAATAAGCGCTTCTTATTCAATCACAATTTATACCAATTATAAGAATCTTGAATATTTTATATCAACACTCATCTTAAATCATTGCCAAGCTTGTTGGAGCATATTTTATCACAATTTGTATTTAATATTATATATATTTTTTAAAAAAAGCTTATCAAATTTCTTATTTTAATATGTTTATCTTATATTAAAAGAAAAGAATGTAGCATATGATCAACAACAAATTATTCTTTTAAAATCAAAGCAATTATATCTTTGAGCCATTAAGTCAATAATTCTAGTTGATATTTTTTTTTTATGAAGTTTGTCTAAGTGCTTTAATAATTCATTTTGTATTATGTATAAAAATAATTATTAATAAAAAAATAACTATATTCTTCTTGGATAATATATATCAATACCATAGACTTTTAAGTGGTATTATATCTAATTGCAATGTCGTAGTAAAAGGATCTTGCTTCAAAAAAGCACTGGCCCTTTGATTGCCACTAATTACTTAAATCAAATTAAAATTGAAATAAGACATCTATATATATTTATATAAATCTTGATGAATGAAGGATTTTATAAAAAAATAATATATTTAAGTTCCTATCTTTTATTTCTCTCTTTTCTCTAACTTCTTCTAGTTCTTCCTAAAACAACCTCCATAAACTTCTTCTTTTTTTTCTTTCCAAGAATAAGCCTCTTTCTTTTAAATATTACTCTCTTTCAAAATTTAAAATCCAAGATTTTATATTTCAAATCCTAAAGCTTAAACTCTAAAGCCTAAACCTTAAAGCTTAAATCTTATAGCATAAAAATACAAAAGGTGAGGATTTTTGGAAGATTGATGTTATTGCAATATGGTCACCACCAACTAGTGACCTCCACCATTATGAGAAGGTGTATATTAATCTATCAAGAAGATGAATATGTACAAGACGTAGGTATCATATATTATATTACTATTAAAAAAGATTCTTTATTCTTATCTATAGATGGTAAGTCACTTGACATAATTTTCCAATGCAAGCATTACAAGGCTAATCCTCCAATCATCATCAATAAATAAAATAAAGAATTTAAAAAATATAATTCTTCCAATCACATCTAATCGGTAGTGAAGTTTGAATTCAACATCACCTAAGTGTCATTCCACCATCCTACCAATCATCCTAACTTCAACATCCCTAGCCGCCACCTAGATGTTTCAAACTTGGAAGAAAAAAGTTAAATTATTGAAGTTAAATTTCTTCCACTTTGAAACTTGACTACTGCCAATCAAATTATTTTTTTATACTCAAATTTTATATATTTATTTTTTAACTTATCAAAAATATATCTACCAAATTTCACCCTAATCCAAGATTCTAACTATTAGTTGTACTCTAAGAATCCAACCCCTTCATTTGATACCAAGTATATTTGGATTTTAAAGATTCTTTCTTTATATAATAAATAAAATCTATCTTTTAAAAATATTAAATTTAATTATTTAAATATGTATTAAAAATATATAATATATTAATATTTAAAATTAATTTTTAAATACTATAATAATTTACAATACAACATTCAACTCCTTCAAACTTATACATCTTTCACTATGTGCCACCTATTCTTTAGATTCTATTAAATGCTCTTCAAATTCTTCAATTTCTTGTTCTTGATCTAATTGTAAAAATTCATTAAAGTCTTTGTTCTTGAACCATCCATCTCTTCTTTTGAAAGCTTTCACTTATTTTTTAATTACTAAATTTTTTGATAGTAATTTTGTCTAACCCATGCAAGGAATAAGTGGCATTATCATAGACTATAGATACCACATATGGTCCAAATTACTTCTTAATAAATATTTTTGGAGTACTATGATGATATATCAATCTATTATCATAAACCAAAATCCAATCTCCAACCTAAATAAGCTTAGGCTTTAATCTATGAATTTTATAGTTTTTATTTTTTTATTTTTTTATTGAGGCCATCTTTTTATAATAAGAACATCTATATAGGATAGATTTTTTAATTGACATCATAGATTTTTTTTCTAATATTAATTCAATAAACATATATCTAGTAACTATGTTGTAAGTAGTTCTAACAATCCACAAAGAAAATTGAAGTAATTTAGGCCATTAAATTAGCCTACTCTTAAATGCCTTCATCAATGTATAAATCATAGGATGATGATCTTTTTCATTCTTATTATTGACTTCAAGATTATAAAAAGTAATTAATCTTAGTTGAACTCCATATTTCTTAAAGAAATCTCTTACATCAGTATTCAACTTTCTTCTATCAACTTTCATCCTTCTAATGCTTTCATATCCACTAAAAATATCTTCAAATATAAATTTGCATGTTGTCTCAACAATCTTGGTCCTCAGGCCTTTCTTTTAGCATTATTTGATAGTTCTTTTCTTACCAAAATCAAGTATTTTATGCCCCAAAGTCTTAATGGCATGGCTGCCAAATCAATTATCTATTAAAAATATATAGAAGGTAAATAAGTTAGATAAAGTTTATCTCTATACTTAACTTTAGATTGTAATTAATACTCTGTGCATGAGTCCACAAAATCTTCTACATTCTTGTATAAACCATTTTATCAATACCTCTTAGATTTAGATATAAGTAGTCTAAACTCTTCTATGTCCAGACTAAAGTATATCATAAAACTTCTTTAAAAGATTATTTTTAATTTTAAGATCTCCTACTATCTTTAATAGAAATTTATCACCCTTCTTTGGCCTCTTCTACAAAAATCCATATTTAAAGAAATAATCATAGGATTGATGTCTAATATTTTTAAAGATTGTGAGAGTAAAATTCACCTTTCAATCTATATTATAAGATAGCATTAATTACAAGTTGTTTATACTTGGTAGATAAAATGGAAAAAATAAATAACAAGAGCTAAAAAGTACAAATAAAAAATAAGTGAAATAGATAAAATCAAATGATTACACAATTTAAAAGCTTGTTACAGTTTGTTCATTTAGTTTTTATCTAATAAAAAAGAAAAATTAAAAATTAAAAATATATTTTTAAAAAGATTTTTTTTTTTTTTTTTTTTTTTTTTTAATCTTTCTAATGATGTAAGAAGCATATACATCCAAGTTACTATGAGTAAATTATAAAGGTTTAAAGATAGCCAATAAATAAATAAGAAATTAAATAAAAATATTTTACATCAAGGCTCACATGTAACATATGTGGGTTGCTAAGAGAGGCCACGAGGCCTTAGTCTTATCCTCCTAAGTATATTCAAGGTGCTGCAATCCATATGAGACTTGTCTACATCTTTTCCTACAAGGACCATAGTAGCTATTAGTCTTTTTATTTTCTACTAATAGAATCAATATTTTTATATTTTTGACTTCACCATGGAGCTTAAGAATATCCAATTAGCTTAAGAACCTTCTGTGGCCTTCAAATCTTACTCCATTTCTTCATAATGGCTCCCAATATGGTAAAACTCATTTTTACCAAAGTCTTAAAAATGGCTCTAAATTTTTTTTAAAATTCTAAATAAATTCTAAATAAATTCTACAAAAATTTCTATAATATTTTTTTAATACTAATATAAATTTAAAGCTATAATTTCTTATCTTTTTAATTTTTTATAATAATAAGATTAATTTAAATCTAATATAAATCTTATTTTTTATATAAATAATTAAAAAGACATGAGGTTCTTTCTCATACTTCTTATAAGTATTAACTAATACTCTATAGTTTTTATAAGTAATACATGTAGATAGAAGGCCAATATAGACATTGATTTTAATAATTAATTATTAATACTCAACAATAAGTATAAATATTAAACCAGCTAAGATAATTGCTTCCAAGACTTATTAATCCTTTTTAATAAGGATTTTGATCTCTAATAGCTATTAATTAGTCTAGATTGATTCTAATTAAGATTAATTGGCTAATTTTTTAAAAACAATAAAAAATTGAGTTGTTTTGAAGGCTTATAAAGATTTTATCCATCTAACCTTCTTGTCTTTTTATTATACTCAAATAAATCTCAATGTTTCTTAATTTGACTTCATATAAATCTTCTTGAAAGAATTAGATCTCATTTCTAAAATTCATTCTATTTATAATAAAAGAATATCCATAAGCCCTCTCTTCTTTATCTTTACTATTCTTATGAGCCATCATTTCTTCCTCACCAATATACTTGGCTTTAAATAACATATCTACTACTAAATTCTTCTTATTAATAATATGCACCAAAATAGGATTTAATATTTTGATATAAAATATTTATCTTAGTTATATCTAAAGTAAAGCAATTGATTACTAAGCCAAGTAGAAGCAAACAATCACTCTCTAAAACCATATTAGCTCCAATCAAATAATTCTTTTTAGCATTTAAAGTTATAAATGCTCCCCAAAGCTCTTTCTTAACTTGTAGATATGTTCTTTGCTTCCTTATAATAATTTTTGCTCTAAAACTTATGAAAAATCTCTTCTTCTTTTTATCATCTTGTCTAATAGTCCATCCAATTGCTATAGAATTCATATTCACTGTTATAACTACTCACCTTCCACATCAATAATCCACTTGTCTAAAAATAGATAGTAAATTCAAAATTTTCTTTAAATTCTCTATGATTTTTTTTTGTTCTTTCTTTTAGGTGAATTTTTTATCTTTTTTCAATAACTTCTATAATGACTTTGAGATGTAGATAAAATGAGGCATCTAAATATAATAAAATATATTTATACCAAAAAAACTTTTAACTTTTGTAACACTATTACATGCTTTCATTCTAGATATAGCATCAGCCTTATTTAGATTTGATTTTCTATCATATTTTCCACACATATGTCCTACCACTAGAATCTCCTTAATTCCAAAGCTTGATTTTTTCAAAGATGATGTCAAATTGATTGACTTAAGCTTCTCCAATATCTAATCCACATCTTTAATATGCTTCTTAATAAACTCTTTGCAACCATTTGCATTAATGGTTTCATGCTTATTGTCTTTCTTGCAATCAATAATAAATATATTATTTAGAAATAGGATGGTCTTTTTAAATACAAATTCTTTTAATATTTGATTCATAGTATTTTGTATATGAGCCACTAAATTTATTAAACCTTGAAATAAGATACATATTTTCATTAAATCCAAAAGAATTTTTATAGTAGTAAGATCTCTATTTTTTTCAGCTATTTGAAATTAATCATATTCTAAATAAAAATTTCTAATAGAATAGATAGCATGATCTATAAATTATTCAACCACTTTATCTATTATAAGTCTTGACTCTATATTTGTAATGGTTATTTTGTTTGTTAGTTGCATATTTTGAATGATCTTCAATGCCCTTGGCTTTTTAGGCACTGTGAACCACCTATTAGAATATTAAACAATTAAAGGTTATAAGATTTTTATTTTTATCCTTTCCTTCAACAACTCTATTGATTTAAAAAGTAAAGCTTTTAGCATTGGAATAGGCTTGAAATCCCATGGAATATGTGACACTGTGAAGATTACCATTAGTGCTAAAATATTAGAATATACACAATCTATATCATTAGGAATTAAATCAAATGCCTTATTATATATAATAAGTATTTTTTAAAATATCTTCTTCTTTGGTATTGTTAAAAATTCACTCCCTTTAATCTTTAGCTTAATTAATGATTCTTTCTATAAATTGATGTCTAATTCTTTGCTTCTCCTTTAATTTTGGTTCTTTAAGTCTTTACTTGATATGCTCTATAATATCAAGTAATAATTAAGTAGCTATTGGCTTCACCTTTTTTGCCACAGTCTTAATCTTTATTTGCATAATAACCTCATGTTTCAATTCATAGCTTGCAGTAACTTCAAGACTTGCCATTATCTCCTTCTTATAAGCCTCCCTTGGATGTAGATTCACTATTGCTTCATTTTTCTTATTTGCAACTATATTTTCTAAAACCTATACAAGCCATGTCTTAAACCTACTTCTTCCATTATTCCAATTATGATTACTTCACTTGAAATCAAACTCATATTTTTTAAATTTTTCTTATATTTCTTTATTTTTCTTTTATATACAAAATCTAAATCTTTAATTCTTTGAAAATTTACAAATCTATTACTAGTCAAATTCAAAAACCTTAAAATCTAAATTATTTATATTAAGATTGATATATAATCTAGTTGCACCCTTGTCTCTCTATTCTATAGAAATGCTCTCTAAAATTTTAAAAATTTACTTTTTGGATCTAAAGGTATTTCTTTTAATTAATCCCTATACTTCTCATGAATAGATTTAGTAGTAAAAAATTGTACAACCTTCTTTCTATCACAACTATTAATCTTAGCATAATATAAACCATCATTTAAAATTCTAATTTTTATTCTATTAATAGTAATATAAAGGTTGATAAAGTATAATTAGACATGTAATAGAATTTTGTACAAAAAAATTTTGCTCTACTTCTACATCACCAATTCTAGTCTTTATTATTAGATAAGTTCTATAAAAAAATTCTTATTGATTGTTTGTAGTTCTTATCACCCAATTGTGGTTGATATCAATTAGCTACTTGTCTTTCTCATACTCCATTCTAGATATAATGTTGATCTCAAATCCATGATCAATTAAGACTAGGACTAGATCTTTAGAATAACCTAGTCTCACTTACATCTCAATGATTGTCTTAGTCCAATAAGAGACTAAATAATTTCTTCTTTCTATTTTATGATTATCATATTTAATATAATTTATTACATATATGTTTCTTGTGTATGATGCATTTCTATAGCTTGATTATGATTGATTAAAATGTTGTCCTTCATATTAGTCTTGTTCTTAATTTCTAACATTGTAGATTATGCAAATACTTGTCCTATCTCTTCTTTCTCATCTTGAATCATATATATATATATATATATATATATATATTCAATGTATATCTCTTAGCTATACCAAAAGCTTCTTTCAAGGTGAATTCAATCTTCACATCCAAAATCTTCTCTTCCAAAGTATTCTTTATGTTAATAGATATTTCATTATCAAATTGGAATTTGTAGGCAAATTTTTTACTTTTAGCTTTTTTTGATATATCTTTTTCATTCTCCTTTCTCTTCTCCATCACTCTTTAGATAAAGATTTATCATCAAAATGAGCTAAAGAAGGAACCTTTTCTATTTTTTGTCCTTGAGTATTTTTTTTGTTTCTTAATAACCTTCTCTTATTAATAGGTTCAATAGAATCTTCCTCTTGAGAAGCTGTACCATTCTTGTCTTCAGCCACAATATTATATGTACTAACATTCTATTAGTTTTCATCTATAATGCTCTGATATTGATAGCATTGATTTGATCTTTCTATCTAGTCATCTATCAAATATAATTTTTTTTTCTTCATAATATCTATTAATAATAAAAAAAACCATAATTATTCTTTGTTCCACTATAATAAAATAAGACTTTGCCTCTCTTCTATACATAGCATTATTTTTATCTATTTACTTCTCTATCAATTTTTTTAAACCTTTTTTTCAAAATTGGTCCTTAAAGGTTCATTAGAGCTTAAGAATATTCTTCTTTCTTCCTTGAAATGTAAAATGCCATCTTAAATTGCAGCTTTATAGTTATCACAATTACCATGCTTATGGTTAGAACTAATATACTGTATGTATCTTTCTACAAACCCTCTTAACTCCTTTGTTGCCTTTGATGAGCTAGGCTTTTGAGATTTTTTTAGTTCAATCATTTCCACCTTTAAATCTCTCATACCTTTGATTCGCTCTTCCAATGCTTCATTTTGAATAGTCTTGCTCATCTTTAGAGGTAATGTAGAAGTCTGGGCTATAGGCATTGGATCTAATTGTGATAAAAAATCATAAATCTTAAGCATTTGTTGTTTAGCTAGAAGCCCCATTGACTACTTTACCATGCTTTAATAATTGATGAAGCTATTTTCAAATGTCCAATTTGTTAAATAGAAGAATAGTTTGTATTTTAAATTTTTATTTATTATATGTGGAAAGAATTCTATCTTTTTAGTATCTAATATCTATCACTTATATCTTAGAAATTTGTCAAATTTTTTTTCAAATTCCTTGATCAATTTATTTGGATCTATTTTCATTTTTAATCTCTACTTAATCTATTTCAAAAATGACTTCTTGATCATTTTTTTTGAGTCCTCCTCAAAAAATTTATCCTTGAGTTGTTCCACAAATTTGTCTTAGAAAATAGTTTCTTCATATAGCTCTTGCATCATCTTCCTAATCTTAGGAATAACAACCAAATCAAAAGCAAAGATCATCTTTATTTTTGAGATTTAATGTATCTCCATCTTGCACATAAAAATCCTCAAAAACTTCGTAATATTTCTTCTATAAAAACTTTCAATCTTATCTACCATTGCATTTAAGACTTTAGTGGTACCTTCGCTATTTTCTTGAACTTATTGACAATATTATGTAGCATGATTTTTAATTTGAAAATATATTAGATATCTAATTGTAGAGAGTTTACTTATAACTTATTGGCCAAGCTTTGATAAGTGATTTGTCATTGATATTAAGATTTGATAAGTGACTTGGCTCCTAAAAATCACTTTAATTTGTACAAAATGCTCAAATTATAATAAAAGCCTTCAATACCTTATTCACCTATAAAAGATTGTTTTTTTTTTTTAAAACTTTAAGATCCAAAAAATCTTGATCTAGCTATTTTTTTGTCAAATTTTTTAAAAGTGTAGCTTATATTCTTAAGCTTCAATACAAAGAAAATCAATCATAGATTCACTTTTGATTGTTTGCTATCTCAAAAATCCTAGTAGATGCTTAAAATCCTAATTTATAGACATCCAAGCACTATTTTCTTCATATCTCAAAAATCCAAAATTCTAATATTACATAATTTTTATATATAGTTTTATAATATAAAAATATAAACTTTTAAAAATTTTGAGCTAAAACCTTGTCAAATTTCTTAAGCTATAGCTCAAAACAAAACCACTAATTAAACAGGTGTGAGTCATCAAATTGACTCATTAGTTGTTTTAAGATAAATATATTTAGAGTACCAAAATTATAATTATATAGTGAAGATGTGTTTAAAGGATGTTAAATGAAAGAGAATAATATTAGTAGAAAAGAAATAGAATCTTAGTAAGTCTTGAAGGTAATTATCTTAATTGATTTAGTATTTTTTTTAATTGTAAGAATTATTATTTAATTATTGAGACCAATGCCTATATTACCCTTCTATTTACATGAATTACTTATTAAAAATATATAAATATTAATTAGTAGGTAGAAGAAGCATGAGAAATAAACCTCATGTCTTTTTAGTTATTTATATAAAAAATAGGTTTTTTAGTTGATTTAAATTAATTTTATTATTATAATAAACTACCAAGATAGAATAAAATAGTCTTAAATTGATATTATCATCTTTAAAATATTATAAAAAAATTTAAAATTTCTTTAAAATTTTTAGAATAATTTTAAAGACTTTGATAAAAATGAGTTTTATCACCTTGGTAGGCTAATTGGATGTTTTTAAATACTATGGTGAAGTAAAAAATATAAAAAAATGAGTTTTACTAGTAGAAAATAGTAGGACCAACAGCTAATATAGTCCTTATAGAAAGAAAGATACACAAATCTCATATGGGTTGTGGCACCTTGGATATAAGTAGGAGTATAAGACTAAGGCCTCAAGCCCTCTCTAGGACACCCTTATACACTACTTGTGAGCCTTGGTGAGATTCAAATTCATGATCTCTTAAGTAAATTATCTTTAAGGTAAAAAATTATTCATTTATTTTTTTTATTATTTATCTTTTATTTTTAAACTATCATAACTTACTCATAATGATTTGAATTTATATATTTTTCATATCATTAGAAATATAAAAAAAATTATCTATTTAAAAATATATTTTTTATTTTTTATTTTTTACTGGATTGAAACATAGTGAACAAATTGTGATCTAGTTTTGGATTATGTACTTGCTTGATACCATTTATTTCACTTATTTTGTATTTGTTCTTTTTTTATTCTTGAAATTTTCTTCTTTCACTTCACACCACCAATTACAAGTAAGTCTTAAATGAGCCCATCTTATAATTTGAATTAAGGGGTGAAATTTATTTTCACAATGGGTTACTTACTACCTTTAGATTGTAAGTACTAACTTCAACTTTCAATATCTCTTACATTCTAGCTTATAATTCATCAAGCTATTTATATAAAATATAGTTAAGAAAGTATTTATTTCAACCCTAGTTTTTGATTTTTTATTACTTTTTATAAATGTGAATTATTTTCCAAAGAGTGACAATAGATACAAATTCAACACCTTGACTTTGAGTGCCTATATTTCATTCACAAAAACTCCAAATCACTCAATTTTTATACCAAAATCATATCCAAAAATCTAAACTTTTTTATTCTAACCTTTCATATTTAAATGTTCTAAAAAAAACCCTTAATTCCTAATAAGGCCTCAAATAGCCTCCTTAAAGCTCATTAGGTATGACTTTTGGCTAATAGAAATTGAGATTTCTATTATCTATCTCCATTCATCTACATTGATGGCCTAATTGTTCTTTTGATATCAAAAATTCTTCTTTAATTCTTTTTCTAATAAAATTTATATAGTATGTGTTTTAAATATCAAATAAAAGAAATAAAATAAGATTTTAAGGATTACCAATGTCTTACAAAGGTGACTTAAAATATATAAATATCATTATCAATACAAAATCAACTTCAAAATTCACTATAGAAAAAAAATAAAAAAAATAAAAAAATAAAAAATCGTACAATCTTTAATAGTAGTCTTTTTAATCAGACTTCTTTCAAAATAATAATCTAATAATATTTTATAATCAATTAAAATCTATTAATATAGATTTTATTTATCTATATAATAAGTTTTATATATATATATATATAATTTTTACATGATAGATAAATTACAATATAATAATATTCTCTCATGAATTGCATAAATGTCTTTAATAAGTCATTTGAATCTACTCTTTTTAACATTTCAAATTCTAAATCTACATCCTTCATCCTCTCTAGTTGAGCAACTAGTGCTTTAAGGCTCTTTCAATGGAAGCACCAATATGTTAAAGTAAGAATATCTTGCTTCAAGAAGGCTCTAGCCTTCTAATTGCTATTAATATCTCAAATCAAATTCAAATTGAAATAAGACTTATATATATATATATATATATATATATATATATATATATATTAATCTTGATGAATAAAAGATTTTACAAAGAAAATAACACATTTAAATTCCTACCCTTCACTTCTCTTCCTTCTCTAATTTCTTCTAGCTCTTTTTAAAACAACCTCCATAAACTTCTTTTCTTCTTCCTTTCTAAGAAAAAGCCTCATCTTTTTAAACATAACTTTCTTTCAAAATCCTAAATCTTAAATTTTAAATTTTAAATCCTAAAGCTTAAACTCTAAAATTTAAAGCCTAAAGCTTAAATCTTAAAGCCTAAACTTTATAGCATAAAAATACAAAAGATGAAGATTTTAAAAGGATTGATGTCACTACACAATGGTCACCACCAACTTGTGACGTCCACCATTATGAGAAGGTGTATATCAATCTATCAAGAAGATGAATATATAAAAGGTGTAGGCATCACATATCATATTATTATTAAAGGAGATTCCTTACTTGTGCCTATAGGTGACAAGTCATCTGATATAATTTCCTAATACAAGCATTGTAGGGCCAATCCTTTGATTATTCTTAATAAATAAAATAAAAAGTTTAAAAAATATAATTCTTCTAATCATATCTAATAAAAAATGAAGTTTAAAATCAACACATTCTAGGTGTCATCCCACCATCCTACCAATTATTCCAACTTTAACATCCCAAGCTACCACTTGAATATTTCAAACTTAGAAGAAATAGGTTCTATTGTTGAAGTGAAATCCTTTCTATTTTGGAACTTGACTACCATCAATCAAAGTATTTTTTTGTACTTAAATTTTAAATAATTATTTTTTAACTTATTAAAAATATATCTACCAAGTTCATCTTAATCTAAGATTTTAATTATTAGTTATATTCTAAAAATCCAACCTTTTAATTTGATGTCAAATATATGCAGATTTTGAAGACTCCTTCTTTGCACAACAAATAAAATCTATCTTTTTTTAAAATATTCAATTTAATTATTTAAATATAAATTAAAAATTTATAATATATTATAATTTTAAATTAATTTATAAATACCATATTTATTTATAATATAATAGTGAGCCTCAATTTATATTAAGCTTTTAGAGGACACCTTTTAACATACTAAAGATTGTTATCCAATTATCTTTAGCTTTTTATCTTCAAATTGATGGACAAATAGAATGTGTGAATTAAATATTAGAACAATATATGTAATGCACCATTAATTACTACTAAAACAATCGGATAAATTTCTTGCCATTAGTAAAAAAATTATATAATAATATTATGCATTCTTCTATTTAAAAATTTTAATTTTTTTCCAATTATAATTACCATCTATACTTTGATATTTTTAATTTATAAAAAATTAAAAGTTTAAAAATAAAAGATTTGATAAGTAGAATGGAAGAACTTTAGACAGCAATAAAGATATAATTAAATGAGGCTCAAGAATAACAAAAAAATAATACAAATATTCTTAAAAAAAAATAATCTTCATTCAAAGTTGATAATAAGGTATGTTTACTTTGTTATAATAACAAGACTAATCAGCCTTGTAACAAGTTGGATTATCAAAGGCTTAGCCTATTTGTTATCTAAAAATTGATTAATCCAATGACATATTGATTGCAATTACCACTACCAATAAAGATCCATCATATATTTTATATATTGCTTATTGAACCTTATACAACAATCTATATATCAAAAAAAATAATAATAATCACCACCATCTTATGTTTACATAGATAACAACCAAGGGTTTGAAGTAGAAGAAGTTTTGGATTCAAAGGGGTACCAAAATAAATTAAAATATCTTGTACATTGGCGGAGATATGATATTAATGAGCACACATGGGAGCCATATAAAAATCTAAAAAATATGTCGATATTTGTCTTTGCTTTTTATTGATGATATTTATTGAAACCAAGGACTAATCATTGAGAATAAAATAATATAAATTAAGGAGAAATAAGTTTAAGAATCAACTTATAGAACTTCTTTACAAACATGGAAAATCAACACCTCATAGATTCATCTTAAGAATTGTTATTTGTAAAAATATCAAATGAAATATTTACATTGTGTTAACTTAGATGACATTAAAATTGTGATGAAGATCTTGAAAAGAGATATATTTTTCTTCAAATACATGGCAACATATAACATATTTAGTACTATAATCTTAGAAGAGACTCTTGATGCTTAATAATATTATTAGAGGTAGGTATTACACATGATACAATGCAAAATATATTATTTGAAGGTAGTTATGAAGGCTTCAATAATGGCCAAGTAATTGGGTGGTCTTCTTACCTTAATATTGAATATTATTGATAATTGAAGGGACCTATAAACATCTTTGTGTAGAATAAAGATCAAAATTTGTTACTAATATCATTCAACAAATCTTAAACTTCATCAATTTATAAAAAAATTGCACAACTTCTTGTGGAATTTGTCACCTAGAAGAGAAAGAATAATATAATGGATATTCACTAAAATATTTATTTTGGTAAGTAGAATTAAATCAAAATAAGTAAAAGTAGATTAAATTCTTGATATCTTATTAGAAAGCTTCTTAAAAGCTCTATAGACTTTATACATGTTTATAAATAATTGGTAGATGGAAAATTTGGCCAATAAGTTGGTCATATATCATACATATTAGCCATTTGTATTACAAGTTGGATATATGGAGTACATATCAAAAACTCGTCCTATAAGTTAAACATGTATCTTGCAAGTTGGATATGTGTCATATGGCCTATAAAATATTACCTTGTAATTCTTTAATAGATAATATATATATATATATATATATATATATATATAGGCAAGAGCAAGGCCTTTCTCACTCTTATTAATAAATTAGAATAACTATTCTAATTTAAATCTTATATCTATTTTTGATTTGTCTTTTTTTTTTTTTTTTTTTTTTTTTTTTTGAGTGACATAAGAGTATATTGCTTCTTCAAAGCTTTGTTATAATTTATGTCCTTAACAATTAGAAGTGTTGTTGTAGTAGCTTCTTATTATCCAAGTGCATGAGTTTAAGATATCCATTACTAAAGATGAAGGTTCAATTGTAGAATGTTGCAAATTATTGTCATTGTCTAAATCTTCTACTATATCTTCACTTTTATTTTCAAAATTAAATCTAAATTTCATAGGCTCAATCTTAACAATCATTTTGAGAGGATTTTTATTAAAATCTTGTAAAATTCCTTCTATTTGTTTAATATTCTCATATTCAACAAACTTAACATCACAACTCTTGATCATTGAATCTTTTTTAATGTTGTTAAGATAATAGTACTTAATATCCTCAATAATATTTAGTCATATATAAAAAAAAATTCAAGTTATTTTCCTTCTACAACTGTAGTTGGAGTTTGATTAAGGACATACTTTGCTATATTAATGGCTTCTATCCAAAATTCATTAGAAAATTATTTATGTTGTAACAAGTACCTTTTAGTTTCAAATAAGGTTTGATTC